>LR738716.1:1448098-1465435 GCA_902687465.1 Secale cereale
ATCCGAGCTACGGTTTAAAAGTTATGAATTTTCGAAGTTTAAATGATTTTCTGGAATTATTTTAAATAACAGAAAAGAATTATTGCATCAGCATGACGTCAGCCAACGGCTGACCAGGTCAAACCTGACCTGTGGGTCCAGTGGGACCCACATGTCAGTCTCTGTTCTTTTAACAGTGGATTAAACTAACTAATTAGGTTAATTAGGGGTGTGGGCCCCATATGTCAGTGACTTATCAGTTAAACTAATTATCTTTTATTTATAAAAACGTTTTAATTAACTCTAATTTCGCAGGGGCCCACATGTCAGTGACTGGGGCTGCCCAGTCAGCAAAGTTGACTGGGTCAACCCAGTCAACGGGGGCCCCGGGGCCCACTGGCAGCGACACTGGGGGCGGGCCCCACGCCTCGCCACGCCAGCGCGTCGCCGGAATAAGCTCCGGCGAGCTCGTTCACGGCGGCAGAGCGCCGGAGCCGCTCGGAAATCCTATACAGGCGGCCAAAATGGGTGCGGGCGGGCGCGTTCGAACGCTGGAGATCTCGCGCGTCGAGTGGTGCCACTGGCCGGACCAGGGGACGGCCGGAACATCGCCGGCGACGATGGTTGGCGGCGGTTGTTTATGGGCCACGGTGAAAACGGCGCGGCAGCGCGTGTTAGGGCAAAGTAGTGGGGCAGGTCGCACCTATGCGACGCCCTGAGCTCAACGATGAGCTCGGTTGGACACGGTAGCGACGTCAACGACGACGACGGGCCTCACGGCGGAGCAGAGCTCGGTCGTCCATGGCGGCGTCGTTAGGCGCAGCAGATCGAGGAAAAGGGCAGGGGAAGGGCTTGTGGTGCTCACCGTAGCGGTCACGAAAGACCCACGACAGCTTTGGAGCAGCAGTCGAGCTCGATGTCGCCGGCGAGCACCGGAGACAGAGAAGGAGGGGGCGGCGGCGATCGACGGCTACACGGCCTCCCCGCTCCGGCTGAGGCCACCGGTCGATGGAGAAGACGATGGCGGTGCTCCTCGACACGACGGCGGAGCACGGTGGTGGCTGTGGCCGCGTCGTCTACGGCGAACGGCGGCGACCGCGTCGGGATCTGAGAGGGGAAGGGAACGGCGCGAGCGAGGGGGAGAGGGGAAAATGAGATGGAGGCCAGGGGAGAGGGGTTCGGGGCCGATCTTATCGCCTCCGCGGCGTCCTGTGCTCGCACGCGTCGCGCTCTCACCGGAGAGGGGGGGTGCTCGTCCACGGCGGGCGTGACACCGCGCGGGAGCAGGTGAGGGAGGGGACGGGGGCAGGTAAGTTGGCCCGGGCCAGTTGGGCCAGAGGTGAGCAGCAGTTAGACTTCTCCTTCCCCTTTTCTTTTATTTAATTTGCAGAGAAGGGAAAGAAAAGATAAGGCACCCAAATGACTTTTGCAAAAAGGGTGAGTTGGTCCAAAAATTACCTTGCAATATCCCTTGCCACCAAAAGTGGTTTGGGCAAATTTGGATCATCAATGAAATATTCAAAAATGAATAGGCATTTTAAAGTGCTGTTTTGGCACTGTTTAAATGCTCTAGCCCATTAATGGAGTTGCTGGTGATGTTGTTTTCACCAGGAACAATTGTTTTGGAATATTTGCAACAACATGGACATTTTTCCAAAAATTTTGGAACAACTTCATTTTGCAATTGAATTTGAATTTGACTTTTCAGAGGGAGTTTGGAAGTGCTTGTTTTAACCACTGTGATTATGCATTGCTAATGATGATGACATGGCATGTTTAGCAGAGTGGCTTAGTAGTTAATACAGAGAGGTGTTACAAATTCTCCTCCTCTAAAAGAAATTCTCGTCCCGAGAATTCAGGAGGTAGAAGGAAAGAGGTCGGGGTATTCCGCCCGAAGATTTTCCTCGCGTTCCCAAGTGGCTTCATCTTCAGTATGATTTGACCACTGCACTTTCAGGAACTTGGTTGTCTTCTGGCGGGTCCGACGTTCAGTTTGATCGAGGATGCGGATCGGATGCTCCTTATAAGAAAGATCATCTTGAAGCTCGAGCATCTCGTGATCCACAGCACGATGCGGGGACTCCTTGAAAGATCGGCGAAGTTGCGACACATGGAACACATCGTGGATATGCGAGAATTGCGGCGGCAATTGCAATTTGTAAGCCACGAATCCACGTCTAGCAACCACGGGAAAGGGGCCAATGTAGCGCGGAGCTAACTTGCCCTTGATGCCGAAACGGTGTGTGCCCTTCATAGGGGTGACACGAAGATAGACTTGATCACCTGGTTGATAAGTCAATCCCCATCGCTTGCGATCATAGTTGCTCTTCTGACGGTCTTGAGCCGCCTTGAGATTTTCACGCACGATACGGACTTGCTCTTCGGCGTGTTGAATAATGTCCGGACCAATAACTTGTCGTTCCCCAGTTTCTGACCAGTTCAGAGGGGTTCGACACTTACGTCCGTACAGAACTTCAAAGGGAGCCATCTTCAAGCTTGCTTGATAGCTGTTGTTATAAGAGAACTCGGCATATGGAAGGGATTCTTCCCATTTCTTACCGAATGATATAACACAAGCTCGCAGCATATCTTCAAGCACTTGATTGACTCGTTCAACTTGACCTTGGGACTGGGGGTGATAAGCTGAACTCCAGTTGATATGAGTTCCCAAAGCTTCTTGGAAACTTTCCCAGAACTTGGAAGTGAACAGGGTGCCACGGTCCGAACTGATCTCCTTCGGAATTCCGTGGAGGGATACAATTCGGGAGATATACAATTCTGCTAACTGGCTAGCAGTGATAGTCTCCTTGACTGGCAGGAAGTGTGCAACCTTTGAGAGTTGGTCGACGACGACAAGAATGGCATCGTTACCCTTCTGGGACTTAGGAAAACCAGTAATGAAATCCATCTGCACCTTATCCCATTTCCACAGCGGAATAGGAAGAGGTTGCAGAAGTCCAGCAGGCTTCTGATGTTCTGCCTTCACGCGACGACAGACATCGCATTCAGCCACATATCGAGCAATATCCCGCTTCATATTAGGCCACCAGTACCTTTGGCGGAGGTCACGATACATATTAGTACTACCAGGATGAATAGACAGCGGTGTATCATGTGCCTCCTTCATGACCTTGTCAGTCATTAGGTCGAAACGAGTTACCACGATGCGGCCTCGGAAATACAAGGTTCCATCTTCGGATATTGAGAAATCCCTGTATTTCGGAAGATGCAGTTCCTGTTTTATAACATCAACGTGAGCATCTTTGGTTTGCGCTACCTTGACAGCTTTCTCAAGATCCGGCTGTATCACAAGGTCACTGAGCGAACCATGTGGAACGATATGCAGATTCAGCTTGCGTAATTCCTCATAAAGACGAGGCTGAGCTCGCCTAACCTTGAGGTTGGTGCTGTATGACTTGCGACTCAAGGCATCGGCCATCACATTAGCCTTGCCAGGGGTATAAGAAATACCACAGTCATATTCAGAAATAGTTTCCAACCATCGCTGTTGGCGGAGATTAAGATCCGGCTGAGTGAATAAATACTTCAAGCTTTGATGATCAGTATAAATCTCACACCGGTTACCGAGAAGGTAATGCCGCCATAGCTTCAATGCAAAGATCACTGCAGCAAATTCAAGATCATGCACTGGATAATTCTCTTCATGCGGACGCAATTGACGCGAGGCATAAGCAACTACTTTTCGTTCTTGCATTAGGACACAGCCTAATCCTTGACGAGAGGCGTCACAATATATCACGAAGTCCTTGCGAGAATCTGGAGGAGCAAGCACTGGGGCAGAAACGAGCTTGTCCTTAAGAGCTTGAAAGCTTTCCTGGCATTTATCTGTCCACTCAAACTTAACGCCTTTGTGAAGCAGATTAGTCAGGGGCTTGGCAATCTTGGAAAAGTTCTCGACGAAGCGACGACAATAGCTTGCAAGGCCGAGAAAACTTCTCACTTGCTTGACATTCTTCGGAGGAGTCCAGTCCAGAATAGCCTGAACCCGCTCCGGATTAACGGCAATGCCATCCTTGGAAATCACATGTCCAAGGTAGGTTACTTCAGAAAGCCAGAACTCGCATTTGGAAAACTTAGCATAAAGCTGATGCTCTCGCAGCTTCTCCAGAACAAGGCGAAGATGTTCGGCGTGTTCTTCCTTGTTCTTTGAGAATACCAGAATATCATCCAGATATACCACGACAAACTTGTCGAGGTAATCCATGAATATATAATTCATCAGGCGGGAGAAGGTAGCTGGAGCATTAGTCAGTCCAAAAGACATGACAGTGTACTCATAAGAGCCATAGCGAGTAACAAATGCAGTCTTTGGAATATCCTCTTCGCGAACACGGATCTGGTGATAACCCAACCTCAAGTCGAGTTTAGAAAACACCGATGATCCAGCCAGTTGATCATATAAGTCGTTGATCCGAGGAAGCGGATATTTATTCTGGATGGTTGCCTGGTTGATAGGTCGGTAATCTTGTACCAGCCTATTCGTACCATCTTTCTTCTTGACGAAAAGAGACGGTGCTCCCCAGGCAGAGGAACTAGGACGGATGAAGCCCTTCTTGAGTGACTTGTCGATTTCCTCCTTAAGCTCGAGGAGCTCATGCGGTGGCATCTTGTAAGGACGCTTCGCAATAGGAGTAGTACCCGGCTTCAAGTCAATAACAAATTTGACGGCTCGAGCAGGGGGTATTCCTGGAAGTTCTTCTGGGAAGACATCCGGGAATTCGCATACAACTGGTATGTTCTCGAGCCCTTCAAGTGGTGAAGCATTTAATGCATTTAAGGCATAGATTTGAGCCTCGGCATTAAGGGATATACGAGCAAGGCAATTCACGAGTTGATTCGAGGGGTGCCGAAGACGTACAGTCTTGGTGGCACAATCAATTTGGGCCTCGTGAGCCTTCAACCAATCCATTCCTAGGATAAGGTCGATGCCGCAAGATTTCAGGACAATAGGGTACGCCTGAAATTTTCTCTCCTCAATCTCAACACTAACTTGAGGACAGAAGAGGTTAGATCGGCAAGGACCCGCGGAGGTTTGTATTTTTACTGGTTGGTGCAGTGTGTCAAATGCAAATTTATGCTTGAGTGCAAACGGTTCAGAAATGAAAGAATCCGAAGCACCAGTATCGAACAAAACATTAGCAAATACTGAGTTGACAAGAAGTGTACCCATCACTGTGGCTGGCTGCTCTGGGTCTTCACTCAGATTGACGTGGTGAAGCTGACCACCACGAGCATACGAAGGCCTGATATTATTGTTGCGCTGCGGAGGAACTCCACGTCCACTGCCACGGCCAGCAGATGGAAGAGCCAGTTGACCCTGAGCCTGCGGACAGTCTCTGGCACGGTGACCCGGACGGCCACACTTGAAGCAGAGTCCACTCTCTGGACGAATCGCAGGTACACGAGGTGCTGGGACTGCAGGCCTGTACTGCATTGGCGGTGGAGGAGGCAGACGAGGTGCAGCATAAGAAGGCCGGTATACAGGAGCGTTGGGACGATACATGCTCTGAGGAATCCATATACGGCGCTTCTGAGAAGACGAGCCCGAAGATGAGCCCGACTCGCGAGAGCGCTTAAGAGCGTCCTTGTGTAGCTTGAGTCCAGTTTCAACCTGAATGGCCTTGTTCACTAAAGTGGCGAAGTCCGGAAAGTCCAGTGCCACTAGAGCAAGCAGAATATCATGATGAAGTCCGCGCCTGAACTTCTCTTGGCGTCTAGCGTCAGTAGCGATATCCTCCTCAGCATAGCGGGACAGTTCCAGGAACTCCCGCTGATAGGCATCAACTGACTTGTTGCCCTGGATCAGGTTACGGAACTCCGTCCTCTTGCGGTCGATAACACCCTCAGGGATGTACCGAGCGCGGAAGGCAGTCTTAAAGTCTGCCCAGGTGATGACAGTTCCAGTAGGCACTGTGTTCCGGTGCGTGTCCCACCACTGGGCCGCCGGACCCTTCAGGAAATACGTCGCGAATTTGACATAGTTGTCAGGGGACACGGCGGCAGAATCCAGCTCAAAGAAGATATCACGCAGCCAATCATCGGCATCCAAGGGGTTGGCGGCACTGCGAAATATCGTTGGATTGAGCCGCAGAAATTCTTGCAGAGTGATAGCGGCTGGCTGATGCTGAGCATTGGCGTTGACCTGGGGTATCTGGTTGAGCATACCCTGCAGCACCTGACGCTGCATGTCAATGGTCTGCATTACGGCAGCCATATAGTCTTGCGGCGGAGGCGGAGGCGGAGGTGCAGGGGGATCATTGTTACCAGCCATCCTGATAATTCCAACAGGGGTGGTTTAGCGACAAGGATACACGTTGCATGAATTCAACAATGAAGTAAATATGCACGACATAAGGGAAGTGCATTAATACCACATCATACACACCATAACATACGGGTTCGTACATAGCGTCGGTTACAAACGGGCGGCACAACGGCGCAAAATCAGAAACTAGACATAGTAGGCGGCGCGCAGACCGCGGTAAGGAAGTACACAACGAGACATAGCAAAGGCTACATCAACGTCGGAGAAAGGAACTGAAACGGGGTAGCTGCAAGTGCGGACGGTGGATCTCGATCGCAGAAGGATCCTGAGCTCCATGTGCACTCTGATGCAGAACCCGGTATCGGACGGGAATCAGAGGTCCACGAGCTGGCGTGTGGCCTCCAACCGCAGGCCACTCGACACCTGGAGGTGTGTTGATCCTGCGCGGGCAAAGGATAGACTGAGGAAGTGTCCCTGCTTGGACAGCCGGTACCAACTGCGTCAACGTCTGGTAGAGAACTGTCCGAGTGATGGACAACTCAACCGCCAGGGCCCGAGCAGTTCGATCCAGCGCCTGAGTGTGCTGAATCAGAACCTGCGGGTCATAACGTCGACTCTCGTACGGGGCACAGATAGCTGAGTAGTATCCAGTCTCATCTCCAGCAGGTGCATACGGAATGTATCGAAACTCAGAGGCATCCAAGCTATCTCTGTGCTCTCCTCGGAGGCGTGCGACAGCAGCGTAGGCAGCATCATGGACTGCCATCGCAACCGTCACGCCACTACCGCGAAAGCGGTATAGCTCAGTGTCTGAGTCATCCTGCCGGTCATAGATACGAACTTCAGCATAATACTGCTCCTGGTTGAACTCGCGATACTCCTCGTAGACCATGTACTCGGGGTACCAGCGGTAGCCCAGTCTGGTCAAGAGAGCGACTAGAATGGCCGGAAACCCAGGGGCATCTCGAGCCCAGGTGCGAAGCACAAGCTGAGTCTCCGGGTGAGGTGGAAACAGAGGATTCATCTGAAAGAAGAAGAATCAGACTAGTCAAGTCAATTATCATCAGGACTTGATAAGAAAGGTTAAACAAACAAATGGAAAGGAATGATTATCAGACTATTCTGGTCAATGATAAGAAACCGCACTGATATCCAGCTCTCCGGGTAGATGTGAAAACGAGAACCTAGTGTCGGAGTTAGTAAAATTTAACCCGAATAGACGAGAGAGAAGAGTCCCAGAGTATAGATGAGGAATAAAAGAAGCTACACCACCCAAGTGGCGACGTGGGGCCATAAGCCACACAGCCAAGTTAGTAAAACATTTTTGGACCTCTAGACTCGACTTCGACCAAGGAGTTGGAAAGGGGGGTCCTACAGGCAGTCGGCTCTGATACCAACCTGTGACGACCCCGGCCCGACCGTGCACTAATCATACACGCAAATGCACACGATCAAGCCTAAGGACTCACGTGAAGGAATCACAGCACAACTCTAAAACATAAATAAATACATACAGGTTATATATTACAAGCCAGGGGCCTCGAGGGCTCGAATACATAACAAGTGTCACACACATAGTCAGCGGAAGCGTTAGGTATCTGGGTACAGATACAACACATAACAGAAATAGGCCTTTGTCAAGGCGGGGCAAAAGAAAAGCTACGATCGAAAAGGCGCAGGCCTCCTGCCTGGGACCTCCGATCCTACTCCTGGTCGTCGTCCGCCGGCTCCTCGTAGAAGTACTCGCCGGCCGGGTAGTAGTAGTAGCCAGCCTCGGGCTGGTAGTAGTAGTCGTCAACAGGGGCTGCAGGCACCATGGCTCCGTCGTCTGGTTTATCAAGCGCGAAGGACAAAAGGGGAAGCAAAGCAACCGTGAGTGCTCATCCAAAGTACTCAGCAAGACTTACATCAGATCTATACTAGCAATGCATTATTTTCAAAGGAGGCTTTATGTGGGTGGACTAGACTGCAGAAAGCCAGAGCAGAGAGGGGAAAAGCCTAGTCCTGACGAAGACTAGCATCTTCAGCGTCTTGCAGCAATTAGAAGGGAGCAGAATAGTACATTATAATGTAATGGGTTTATAGTAATATCAACTTCATATCTCAAGTCACCAGTTCTAGTTGTACCGAAGTGGATACAACTCCGAGTGTCCGTTACCGTAGGACAGGCTATCGATAGATTGTTTCTTCCCTGCAGGGGTGCACCAAGTTACCCACCACGCTCGCTTAACTCCGGCCGGACACACCATCAGGTCGTGCCCGCCCTCGGCTAAACAATACGACGCAACCCGACCGGATACCGCCAGAGAGGATCAAGCACGTCGGACTAACCTATGCCCCCAGGGGTCTTGGCCATCGCCCCGGACGCTCCTGCACGTTACGTGGCCGTTCGGTAGCAGACCTAGCAACCCCTTATACAAGCGCAGTTGCATCCTAAGTCCAATCCGAACGGGCCGCTCAATCGCTGACGTCGTGACGACTCCGGCTGATGTATACGACGCAGAGCACCCACTCACACCCACGTGGTGGTTAGTGCTATCGGACCCGGAGGCCCCTCGGATCAAATATCCAATCGCTTAGTGGATTGGGAGCGCGCGGTAACGAGCAGAGCCCACGATACTGTTGGCCCCGTCGTCCCGTCTCGAGGACTTGTGACAAGGACTGGAAATGACCGGCCACGCCTCGTAGTTATCTCGCGGGTACCCTCACTGGTCACCCGACTCCACAGCTCACGCCTCAAAGGCACTCGCGGGTACCCCTCTGGGTCAACCCGCCTCCATCCAACATGTGTAGTAGTAACTTCAAAGTGTCATCAGACGCACGATACCTCTGGCCGCACGCCTTTGTTCCTGGCAACGTCCGGCCTCGGGGATCGATACGTCTTTAAACACGGTATGGTAATCCAGGGCATCCGTGTGGTTTTCATGCCGATGAGGAATCCGAGGAATCACCCTCGTTGGACTCCTATACGACAAGTCCCGTTAAGGTGATACCGGAGGAATCACCCTCGGCGGTAATCACCATAGCGGATGCACGACAAAAGCTACGTCGGAAGTGGGAAGAGGAGTCACCCTCGGTAACCCACAACGAGCTAGCTATACTACAGGGACAACATCAGAAGTGAGTTCGGAGGTATCACCCTCGTCACCCGATGTTAACTCTGCGGAGTCGAGCATATTAGGGGGGTGTGCGGTGATGTGAAGAAGGTCAGGGGAAGGGGCTCGATCCCTTGATCGAGGCAAGGGCACTATGCGAGGCAACTACGAGAAAGCGGGACCACAACAGTGCTACCCAACCTATACTAAGCAGTTTATGAATAAAGACAGGTATCAACAGTTTAGCAAAAACAGGCTATGCAACAGTAATAGGAGCAGTAGCAGTAGTAGCAATTCTAATGCAAGAATAAGAGAGAATAGACATAGGCGATATCGGAATGATCAAAGGGGGGGGGGTTGCTTGCCTGGTTGCTCGGTGGCAAAAGCAAGGTCGTCGGAGGGGGAACCAATCACCGGGACGGCGTCGGTCTCTGGAGCGGCGTCAGCGTCGGGCTCTACCGAGAGAGAAGAGGGGGGAGAAACAGATAAATACACAAAACATATGCAACACAGAGCGTGCTAAGCTAACGTGCAGTGCAGGGTTGCCTAAAAACATGTCTAAGTCATGTTGGTTAATTTTTAGGATTTAACTGGAATTGTTTACCGGGTGTATGTGCACTATTCATTTACCGGAAACAGGCTAAAAGTTGCGGGTTCACCTCCGTAGAGGGTCCCGATACGGAAACAGATAGTACGGTTAGAATCGTCTCGTCGTTCTGAGCAACTTTCATATAGAAAGTTTTTCCATCCGAGCTACGGTTTAAAAGTTATGAATTTTCGAAGTTTAAATGATTTTCTGGAATTATTTTAAATAACAGAAAAGAATTATTGCATCAGCATGACGTCAGCCAACGGCTGACCAGGTCAAACCTGACCTGTGGGTCCAGTGGGACCCACATGTCAGTCTCTGTTCTTTTAACAGTGGATTAAACTAACTAATTAGGTTAATTAGGGGTGTGGGCCCCATATGTCAGTGACTTATCAGTTAAACTAATTATCTTTTATTTATAAAAACGTTTTAATTAACTCTAATTTCGCAGGGGCCCACATGTCAGTGACTGGGGCTGCCTAGTCAGCAAAGTTGACTGGGTCAACCCAGTCAACGGGGGTCCCGGGGCCCACTGGCAGCGACACTGGGGGCGGGCCCCACGCCTCGCCACGCCAGCGCGTCGCCGGAATAAGCTCCGGCGAGCTCGTTCACGGCGGCAGAGCGCCGGAGCCGCTCGGAAATCCTATACAGGCGGCCAAAATGGGTGCGGGCGGGCGCGTTCGAACGCTGGAGATCTCGCGCGTCGAGTGGTGCCACTGGCCGGACCAGGGGACGGCCGGAACATCGCCGGCGACGATGGTTGGCGGCGGTTGTTTATGGGCCACGGTGAAAACGGCGCGGCAGCGCGTGTTAGGGCAAAGTAGTGGGGCAGGTCGCACCTATGCGACGCCCTGAGCTCAACGACGAGCTCGGTTGGACACGGTAGCGACGTCAACGACGACGACGGGCCTCACGGCGGAGCAGAGCTCGGTCGTCCATGGCGGCGGCGTTAGGCGCAGCAGATCGAGGAAAAGGGCAGGGGAAGGGCTTGTGGTGCTCACCGTAGCGGTCACGAAAGACCCACGACAGCTTTGGAGCAGCAGTCGAGCTCGATGTCGCCGGCGAGCACCGGAGACAGAGAAGGAGGGGGCGGCGGCGATCGACGGCTACACGGCCTTCCCGCTCCGGCTGAGGCCACCGGTCGATGGAGAAGACGATGGCGGTGCTCCTCGACACGACGGCGGAGCACGGTGGTGGCTGTGGCCGCGTCGTCTACGGCGAACGGCGGCGACCGCGTCGGGATCTGAGAGGGGAAGGGAACGGCGCGAGCGAGGGGGAGAGGGGAAAATGAGATGGAGGCCAGGGGAGAGGGGCTCGGGGCCGATCTTATCGCCTCCGCGGCGTCCTGTGCTCGCACGCGTCGCGCTCTCGCCGGAGAGGGGGGGTGCTCGTCCACGGCGGGCGTGACACCGCGCGGGAGCAGGTGAGGGAGGGGACGGGGGCAGGTAAGTTGGGCCGGGCCAGTTGGGCCAGAGGTGAGCAGCAGTTAGACTTCTCCTTCCCCTTTTCTTTTATTTAATTTGCAGAGAAGGGAAAGAAAAGATAAGGCACCCAAATGACTTTTGCAAAAAGGGTGAGTTGGTCCAAAAATTACCTTGCAATATCCCTTGCCACCAAAAGTGGTTTGGGCAAATTTGGATCATCAATGAAATATTCAAAAATGAATAGGCATTTTAAAGTGCTGTTTTGGCACTGTTTAAATGCTCTAGCCCATTAATGGAGTTGCTGGTGATGTTGTTTTCACCAGGAACAATTGTTTTGGAATATTTGCAACAACATGGACATTTTTCCAAAATTTTTGGAACAACTTCATTTTGCAATTGAATTTGAATTTGACTTTTCAGAGGGAGTTTGGAAGTGCTTGTTTTAACCACTGTGATTATGCATTGCTAATGATGATGACATGGCATGTTTAGCAGAGTGGCTTAGTAGTTAATACACAGAGGTGTTACAGCTGCGCGGGCAGCGAGGTCCCGGTGGGCGATGGTCGTGGCGCGGGGAGGCCCCGGGCTCCCCTCGTCAGATCTGAGGCGTTCTGGTCCGCTCGTGACGCATGACCTCCGGCCGGCCTGGATCTCCGGCGTGCATGCGCCCGCTGATGTTGTGGCTGGTTCGGAGGTGGCAGCAGGGTGCTTGGCCGGGGGAAACCCTTGACCGCCGGTGGCGGTTACGGCGTCGATGGCGCCCCGGATGTCATTCCCTCCTTGGTGGCGGCGTCGAGGCTCAACTTCTCTTGTCTCCCCCCTTCCCCTGCGCCCGGGTGAAAACCCTAGCTCCGGTGGCTAAGCGGCGGTGGCGCCACAGCGTCGTCACCTTCTTGAAGGCGCCGACTTGGGAATGGGGATGCTGGGCGTGCATGGCGAGCTTGTCTGGTTCCTGGTGGCGGCCCGTCTTCTACTGCGTCGCAGCTCCGGGCAGGTCTGATCTGTCTCGTGGCTGCGGTGCTCCTCTTCCGGCCGTGTCTCCGATGGGCACCTCGCCCTTCCTTACCTTGTACCTGCCGTGGTGGAGCGGTACTTCATCTCACACATTGATGGCGGCGGAGATCGGCGG
Organism: Secale cereale; assembly: GCA_902687465.1. NCBI lineage: Eukaryota > Viridiplantae > Streptophyta > Magnoliopsida > Poales > Poaceae > Secale > Secale cereale. The sequence goes on from LR738716.1 coordinate 1,460,601, forward strand.
CATGGCGCTATGGAGGCTGGGCGTCCGATGCGTGGAGATGGACTTGCGCAGGAGGAGGTAGCTGTCTGGCGTCATGGTGACGTCGATGGCAGAGTGGACATACAAGGTAGAAACCTCAATATAATATGAAGACGGACCCGTGGAAGATGGTTGCGACGACACACGAGTGTGTCTGACCGGATTGTGCCCCAGACCCGGTATGTGGCTCGGCTGGGGCTTCCGGCTTTTGATGTTAGGTTTAGGTGAGTGGTTTTGTTAGTGGCCCAGCTAGCATCCCTTCATCATATGGATAGGTGTAGCGGCATATGTTGCCAAGATGGTGGATTCAGGTATATTGTTCGTAATACTACCTCCTTTCCGGTTTATAAGGCTTGCACGTATATCTAGGTTGAAAAATAAACCAACGTAATACAAGTTAACTGTCACAAAAAATATATCATTAGAAATTTCAGATCTTCTACTTTCTAATTGTGTAATTTTTAGACTATACAACTCATTTTATGTTGGTCAAATTATAGACCTAGGGATACGCGCAAGCCTTATAAACCGGAAATGAGGTAGTACTTTGTAAGGTCCTCGAGAATAATCAATAAAGTGACCGTATGCATCTCCCAGATGCAGAGGCCGGGGGTCATCGTCCTTTTCTAAAAAAACTTGAGATATAAGGAATAGTAGTAGTATGTCGAGGTAGCTTCCTACTCCAATCGTCCGTGCGTTGAATTACTAATTAAGTTATAATACTAATAATTTTAAAATGTGGTCAGAATGCATGCGGTCTGCGTTACTTGCAGCCGGCGCCAAGCTGTGTTTAGCAGGCGCCTTCCATATTCCATGGAAAATATCAAGCAAACAAAGCAGCAAAGTTTGACTTGCCAAACTCCCTCCCTCCTTCCATAGAGAGGTGCTTCAAACTATCTATCGTCTCGTCTAGTGTTGATGGAATGGAAGGATCATGTGAGTGACCGCTGACTAGTCATAGTCATAGTCACACAGACAGACAGACAGACAGACAGAGCGGGCGGCTTGACTAGTCGCATGCACCTCTCTCTCTCTCTCTACTACTCCCTCCGTTCCACAATGTAGTGCTTATAGATTTTTGTGAAAGTCGAACTTTGCCAACTTTGACCAAATGTATAGAAAAAATTGTCTACATCTATAATAGCAAACATGTACATTCTGAAAATATAACTCACGGTGTATCCAATGATGTGCATTTGGTATTCCAGATGTACATACTTTTTTCTATAAACATGATCAAAGTTTATAATGTTTGACTTTTATAAAAATCTATAAACACTACATTATGAAACGGAAGGACTACTAACAATATCACATGTACCCCATAATTACCAAACATCCAGATTTTAATTGACATGAGGAACGGTTCGAAATTTATCATTTTCGTATATATATATATATATGTATATGTTGTGTGCTTACGGCATCTCCAACATCAACCTACAAATCTCCTTCTGCATCCACGGATGTGGGAGGCAACCATCTAACCGTAGTCGCATAAATCTTACTCCCTCCGCTCCATAATGTAGTGCCTATAATTTTTTTGAAAAGTCAAACCTTAGAAACTTTGACCAAGTTTGTGGAGAAAAATATTTACATCTAGAGTGTGAAACATATATCACTAGATTCATCATAAGATGTAGTTTCACATTATATATTTTTGCTATTGTAGATATAAATATTTTTCTCTACAAACTTGGTCAAAGTTTGCAAAGTTTGACTTCTAAAAAAATCTATAGGCACTACATTATGGAACGGAGGGAGTATTTTTTAAGTCCGCACGAACAAATAGGCGCATATATAGAGTGTGGACGTTCAAATTTCGAATATTACATTCCAACATCAATACCTAGTTGCTTCTTGTGTTTGAACAAAGTGAGCCTTTTTCTGACCAACAGGGTTAGAGAAGGCGCTGACAAAGGTAGCCCACGAAGGATAGATACCGTCAACCAAATATAGTAGCCCATGTTGTACTCATGTTCATTGACAGTATAGTAGCAAGGAGAAGTTTTCCTTCAGCCAGCCTCGCAAACAACAATGATCGCTGCAACACATTGATGTCATTGTGAGACCCGGGCATGAAAAAAAAAACGTGCCAAATCTAAATATCATGTGATGCAACTGCTTCAAGAATGATGGTGGACTTGTTAGAGCATCTCTAGCAGACCCTGCATAAGTGGTCAAACCCTTATTGCGTTTTACAGTTTTAGGCGAAAAAGTGTCCAGAACAGAAACCGTAAAAGTGGTCCAACCCGTAATTTTTTTAAGGGCCACCGCAAATGCACACCCGAAACCCTTATCTTTGGAGGTTGAAAGGCTGAATCTAGGCGGCCCCGTATACCGGTCAAACCTTGTCGGAGCAAACACGCCACCGCGGAGTTTGACGGAATCCGCCCCAAACTCACCGGTATTCAACACCGCACACCGAAAAAGGCCGCTAGGCGCCGCAATCGATCGCCACCGGTTCGAATTGGATGAACTCGGCATAGCCGTGGCCTCCCATGACCTCAGCCTGGCCGCAGGAATCCTCCCGACCCGGCAGGCAAAGGGGCACCACTCGGCTGGCAATAGAGCAAGGCGCGGACAGCGAAGGCGGCAGGGCGTGGTCGGCAAGGCTGGGCGCAGACGACGGGGCATGGCCTGCGGGCGATGGGGCGCGGCCGGCTGGGGCCTGGGGGAAGGGACGGTAGCGGCCGGACTGGAGAAAGAAGTTCTTTATTCCAATTTTACAGTTTGTTTTATAGTATCTGTTCGGCCGTAGCTAAAATGAACCCTTAAAATGCACTTTTTCCAACCCGTATCCCAGTTTTGGAGTTTATGATTTTAAGGGGTCTGCTAGAGATGCTTTTAACATGACCTTGATATTGCCGTGGTAAAGCCTTCTAGCAGTTCTCCCATTTCCAATGCATGCAGTCAAAAGATCCAAGCAAACCTGGCCACCCTCTTACTTCTGAGTTTGCCAAGAGCTTCTCGATGTCTGTCACAGTTGGTTCTCCCAGGAAATGAGGTCCGAGCACCTCGACCACAACAATGACAAACCCGAGCGCCGCAAAACTCTCCACGTTTGTTTTGGGTTTGCGGAAGAAAATACGCATGAATCGATACAGAACCGCGTTGGATGGCTTGCGCGGTGCGGACGAACCTTAGCTCAATTTGGATGATGGACCCACCAAGGAAGTTTCCCTGGGTCCCTCGCTCAAAGTGAGTGAGTCAAATAATCCTTGGTTGGTTCGTTATGCTAGAAAGAGTATAAAATGAGGCGGGCAGGCAGGCAGGTGACGATGAACCGTATCGTCTCCCACATGCATCTTCTCCTTCTCCTTCCCTTCCGTGGAGAAGAAGAAGAAGAGAGCTAGGCTAGGCTATAGATTTCCTCCACCGCAGCATAGGCTTGGCACACAGAGACAGAGACAGAGACAGAGGCATGGATCCTGGCCCGGGGATACAGCTGGGCACGCTCTCGGGCAGCCGCCGCAGCATAGGCTCCTACGGGTCGCGCCGCTCGGGGGGCGGCTCCATCTCCCACTCCTTCCGGCAGCCCGCCGGCGCCGACGACCCCTTCGGCCGCGCCGCGTCGCAGCAGGGCCACGACGACGACGAGGAGAACCTCCGATGGGCCGCGCTGGAGAAGCTGCCCACCTACGACCGCCTGCGCCGCGCCGTCATCCTCAGCCACGCCGGCGGCGTTGATGGCGCGGACGGGCACGAGCTCCAGGGGCTGGTGGACATCGACCAGCTGGCCAGCGGCGAGGCCGGCAGGGCGCTGCTGGAGAGGGTGTTCCAGGACGACAGCGAGCGGTTTCTGAGGAGGCTGAGGGACCGGGTGGACCGGGTGGGCATCGACCTGCCGGCCATCGAGGTGAGGTACCACGGCTTGTCGGTGGAGGTGGACGCCTTCGTCGGCACCAGCGCCCTGCCCACGCTCTGGAACTCCGCAACCAACTTCCTACACGTACGTCGGCGTGCTTCCTTTCCTCTATTTTTTTACTTTTTTTCCTTCTTAACACAGTATATTCACACCATACCTCTATCAGCATGCCTCTTCAAGAGACATATCATCTTTAGATTTACAAAGTCATCATAGGCGTTTTTTCATCGATCAAGGAAAACGTCTCCTCCCGCGTAAAGCGCATCGCCGAAAATCCTAAAAATAAATCCAGAAATAATGCGATTTATAAGCTCTGCAGGCAGGTCACAACGCTCCTGACTGAATTATCCTTTTTTTTTTTTTGTGAAAAAATCATCATCTTTAGTTGCGATTTCTTTCTCTAAAAATAATTTCTCATTTCTTTTCTTTAGTTGCGAAATTAGTCTTCATCTTTTCATCTCCATGCAAGGAAATTAAACACTAGTTGTAGTATAGTATGTGGTAAACTTATTTCCCTCCCTAAATAAGTTTGTAAACCATCTTTCAAAATTTCTAAACAAGTTGAAGATTTTATTTTTTTAGTAATAAATAAATATACTACAATGTTTGAAACTCAACGCAAATACCAGCCGTACCCATGGTGCATTTTTTTTTACCTCCGGCTCCGGCTCCGGCTCTGGCTCTGCTCACGGAAGGATATTTTATTTTACCCCGCGGGCACCCAGATTCACTTCCTCTTCCATTTACGCCTCAAAAAAAAAAAAAAAAACTTGCTTCCCTCCTCATGGCCATGGCCATGGCGAAGGCCCTCCCCTGCACTCCACTCCACCCAAGGCCAATTCCAATTCCTCCGCGGAGGCGGCGGCGCCGGCGGCCAAAGCAAAGGAAGGTTGTGACTGTGAATGGGGTCACGCAACGGCAACGAGGACGACGAGGAGCAGATGCAGGT
>LR738716.1:1466971-1491183 GCA_902687465.1 Secale cereale
AAAAAACTTGCTTCCCTCCTCATGGCCATGGCCATGGCGAAGGCCCTCCCCTGCACTCCACTCCACCCAAGGCCAATTCCAATTCCTCCGCGGAGGCGGCGGCGCCGGCGGCCAAAGCAAAGGAAGGTTGTGACTGTGAATGGGGTCACGCAACGGCAACGAGGACGACGAGGAGCAGATGCAGGTGTAGGGGCAGGTCAGGTGTTCGACCAAATGTCTCTAAGAGGCCAACCCGTCCGCTCGCGGCTCTATCTATCTATTAATTCAGTTACTGCTGCTGCCTTGCTCTATCAATCAAATTTCCACATCCTCTACTTCCATGATCCATGAAAATGAAAATGGAATGGGTTTATATTCAATATCAACATGCCTTGCTTACATGATCCATCGATCCATCGCTGACATGTTTACATGCAGAGTCTTGTCGGACGCCTCGCTTCCTCCAACAAGAAGAACATCAACATACTCCAAAGCGTCGACGGCATCCTCAAACCATCCAGGTAATTCATACATCATCATCATTCTTCTTCTTTTTTCTTTTTCTTTATCACACAACCAGAGCTTCCAAGCCAAATAACTAGTAGTACTAGCTAGTATTTCAACATGTATGTATGGTGTTTTCATTTCCAGGATGACCCTTCTTCTCGGACCTCCATCCTCGGGAAAGAGCACACTCATGCGGGCCCTCACCGGCAAGCTCGACAAAAGCCTCAAGGTATCTGGCACCATCACTTACTGCGGCCATACGTTCGAGGAGTTCTACCCCGAGAGGACCAGCGCGTACGTTAGCCAGTACGACCTCCACAACGCAGAGATGACCGTAAGGGAGACGCTCGATTTCTCCAGGCGCTGCTTAGGCGTCGGTGCCAGATACGACATGCTCGCCGAGCTTGCTGCCAGGGAGCGCGAAGCTGGCATAAAGCCAGACCCTGAGATCGATGCTTATATGAAGGCTACTGCCGTGCAAGGGCAGGAGAGTAATATTGTTACCGATCTCACTCTCAAGGTGAGATCTTCTAATTTCGCTATCATTTCTCTCCATTACATGCAAAGCAAGTTTTTTGAGTCTAACAAGTTGGCTATTCACTCTCATCAGGTGCTTGGGCTTGACATTTGTGCCGATATGCCCATTGGTGACGACATGATCAGAGGAATTTCTGGCGGGCAAAAGAAGCGTGTAACAACCGGTATGCATGGATGCATATTACAAATGAACTTGTTACTTAATTAATGTTACACCTGTCTGATTTTATTACTTTTGTCGATGGCAGGGGAGATGTTAACAGGACCTGCGAGGGCTTTGTTCATGGATGAAATCTCCACCGGTTTGGACAGCTCTAGCACATTTGAGATTGTCAAATACATAAGGCAACTGGTCCATGTGATGAATGAGACGGTGATGATCTCCCTCCTACAACCACCGCCAGAGACCTACAACCTGTTTGATGACATTATTCTGCTATCAGAAGGGTACATCGTGTACCATGGGCCACGCGACAACATCTTGGAATTCTTTGAAGCCGCCGGTTTCCGGTGCCCTGAAAGGAAAGGGGTTGCTGACTTCCTTCAAGAGGTGACTTCCAAGAAAGACCAGCAGCAGTACTGGTACCTTGACCAGCAGCAGTATCGTCATGTGTCTGTCCCGGAGTTTGCCCAACGCTTCAAGTCGTTCCACGTAGGCCAGCAGATGCTCAAGGAGCTGCAAATCCCTTTTGACAAGTCCAAAACTCATCCTGCTGCGTTGACCACCAACAAGTATGGGCAGTCGAGCTGGGAGTCATTCAAGACAGTGATGTCGAGAGAGCAGCTACTGATGAAGCGCAACTCCTTCATCTACATCTTCAAGGTTACCCAGCTGATCATCCTTGGGCTCATGGCCATGACTGTGTTCCTCAGAACGAAGATGCCATATGGGCAGATCTCTGACGGCGGCAAATTCTTTGGTGCTCTGACTTTCAGTTTAATCACCATCTTGTTCAATGGATTTGCCGAGCTGCAACTAACGATTAAAATGCTTCCTACCTTCTACAAACAAAGGGATTTCTTGTTCTTTCCCCCGTGGACCTTCGCACTGGTAACAATCATATTAAGAATTCCTGTTTCTCTTATGGAGTCCGGGGTATGGGTCGTCCTCACATACTATGTGATGGGCTTAGCACCTGCTCCAGGAAGGTACGTATATATATAATCCTTGTGCATATCCAAGTTTTGAATTTGTAACTCCATTATTCATCTCTACTATTTGCTCATTGCAGGTTCTTTCGTCAGCTTTTAGCTTTCTTCGGCACTCACCAAATGGCAATGGGCTTGTTCCGATTTCTTGGTGCTGTTTTGAAATCAATGGTTGTGGCCAACACCTTTGGGATGTTTGTGATCCTTCTTATTTTCATATTTGGAGGATTTGTCATACCTAGAGGTATATAAGCACCCTGCATTCAAAAGCTTGGCATGTTCATTTTTCATTTTCTTATTTTCATTTCCATTTTTAACGGGAACAGGTGACATCCGACCATGGTGGATCTGGGCTTACTGGTCATCTCCTATGATGTACAGTCAGAATGCAATATCAGTAAATGAATTCCTTTCCAGTAGGTGGGCCAACGTAAGTTTTTCTTTTAGTTTCTTGTAAGCTAAAACATATTTCCCTTAAAATAAACATATTTTAAGGGATCATTATATCCTAACTAGTGGTGTCAAGGTGACGACATATTCATTTTTACTACAGCCAAACACTGAAGCATCTATCAAAGCATCAACAGTAGGCGAGGCTATTCTTAAATCCAGAGGCTTGTTTACTGGAGATTGGGGATTTTGGGTTTCCATGGGAGCCATCTTAGGGTTCACTATTTTGTTCAACATATTGTACATTCTGGCACTTACCTACTTGAGCCGTGAGTACCATTTTTTTTCCTTCTTCTGGTTGAGATTACCGTTTGATGCCTTAATTAGCAAGGTACTTACAGTATACATGCTCTGTTTTTCTTTTCAGCTGGCAGCGGCTCAAACACAGTTTCAGACGAAGACAATGAGACAAACACTTCAACACCGATGGGTGAGTTCTTATTGCAGTACCATCTACTCCCTCCGTCCCAAAATAAGTGACGCAAAAATGACTCAACTTTGAACTAACTTTAGTACAAAGTTGAGTCACTTTTGCGTCACTTAATTTGGGACGGAGGGAGTATTTATGAAGCCGCTAACAATAATGCTAATTTGTTACTATCTTCACTTGCAATACCTGTAGGTACTAATGAAGCCACAAATCGGCCAACTCAGACACAAATCACCTTGCCTTTCCAGCCTCTTGCACTTTCTTTCAACCATGTTAACTATTACGTGGACATGCCTGCAGTAAGCCTACCTATCTTTCTACTCACAGATAGACATAGATTCATCATGTATGATAACATTATCAGCAGATGTGGACGGAAAATACTTTGGATCTAACATAAAATTTCCTAACTTGTTGTGTTTCAGGAAATGAGAGAGCAAGGATTCGCCGAAAGTCGTCTCCAGTTGCTCTCCGATATCAGTGGTGCTTTTAGGCCAGGTGTTCTGACAGCATTAGTCGGTGTGAGTGGAGCTGGGAAAACCACCCTAATGGATGTCCTGGCAGGAAGGAAAACCAGTGGATCTATTGAAGGAAGCATCACCCTGTCTGGTTACCCGAAAAAACAAGAAACTTTTGCCCGCATCAGTGGCTATTGTGAACAGACTGATATCCATTCACCAAATGTTACTGTATATGAATCCATTCTCTACTCTGCCTGGCTGCGTCTTTCCTCAGATGTTGACGAAAAAACGAGAAAGGTATATATATTTATATTTCATACTCAAGTAAAGATGTGGTGTTCTTTATGTCCATCTAATGAAAATAATCTTTGCCCTCACAGTTGTTTGTGGAGGAAGTCATGACTCTTGTAGAGCTTGATGTGTTGCGTAATGCTATGGTTGGTCTCCCTGGAGTGGACGGGTTATCGACTGAACAAAGAAAGAGGCTGACAATTGCTGTGGAGCTGGTAGCAAATCCCTCAATCATATTCATGGATGAGCCCACTTCTGGTCTTGATGCTAGAGCCGCGGCAATTGTAATGCGGGCGGTGAGAAATACAGTCAACACTGGGCGAACTGTGGTTTGCACAATCCATCAGCCCAGCATCGATATATTCGAGTCTTTTGATGAGGTACTCTATCTCTCTCTCTCTATATATATATATATATAATATACATATTATTTTGTTAGAACTTTTAGAAATGCAACTAACTCACGATTGGTTCCTTTTGTAGCTTCTGCTTATGAAAAGAGGAGGACAGGTTATTTATGCTGGTGAACTTGGTCGCCACTCTTATAAACTAGTTGAATATTTTGAGGTGAGTTTCCTTGGCTTACATGTTTCACTCTGCAATTGAACGGATACCCTGCTTCCAAATATGAACAACTTGTCGGTGCAGCAAAATTGAAAAAACTAATCCATGAGATATTTCATTGCATCGCAGGCAATTCCAGGTGTTGAAAAGATCACAGAAGGATATAATCCCGCAACATGGATGCTGGAAGTTAGCTCCCCCTTAGCCGAGGCTCGCCTGAACGTAAATTTTGCTGAAATTTATGCTAATTCTGATCTGTATAGGTAAGTAGTAGCCAAACCTTTCACTATTTTTATGCGATGGTTGTTGAAACAGGGTGCCAAAATTGCAATTGTTTTCTATGCACACTGAGTTCCTCTTTATTTCTTAAATATGAGCAGGAAAAACCAACAACTTATTAAGGAATTAAGCGTTCCCCCGCCAGGCTACGAGGATCTCTCATTTCCTACCAAGTATTCTCAGAATTTCTACAACCAATGCATTGCAAACTTCTGGAAGCAATACAAATCTTATTGGAAGAATCCGCCCCACAACGCCATGCGCTTTCTCATGACGATGATCAATGGCCTTGTATTTGGCACGGTGTTTTGGCAGAAAGGGACGAAAATGTATGGTCCTGTTTTGCTATTGTTTTGTAGTTTTGAATGATTATATATAGCTTCTATGGAGTGGCTAATGCCTTTTTTTTTTCTCTTCTTGTTATGTTTGATTTGTGTGCAGAGGCTCGCAACAAGATCTGTTCAATCTGCTTGGAGCCACATATGCTGCTGTCTTCTTCCTTGGGGCTGCCAACTGCATCACGGTTCAGCCTGTCGTGTCAATCGAGCGAACAGTTTTCTACCGCGAAAAGGCGGCAGGGATGTACTCTCCATTGTCATATGCATTTGCTCAGGTAATGTTTTCAATCTTAATTTGATTGAGAATGAATTCTCAAAAAAAGAAAAAAAGGAGCAAAGTCTGAAAATAGTGCGTGCATTGGTGGTGGTGCAGACATGCGTGGAGGTGATCTACAACATCGTGCAGGGGATTGAATACACGGTGATCATCTATGCGATGATTGGATATGAGTGGAAAGCCGCAAAGTTCTTCTACTTCCTCTTCTTCATAGTTTCAAGCTTCAACTACTTCACATTGTTTGGCATGATGCTGGTGTCACTGACACCGTCTTCCATGCTCGCAAACATACTGATATCCTTTGTACTCCCTCTTTGGAACCTGTTTGCTGGGTTCCTCGTGGTGAGACCGGTAAGCAAAATTGACGAGTCATGTTTTCGTTGGCTGAGGATTGTGATGACTGATGATTGTTATTGTTGCAGTTGATACCGATCTGGTGGAGGTGGTACTACTGGGCCAACCCTGTGTCGTGGACCATCTACGGCGTGGTGGCGTCGCAGTTTGGCGACAACAAGAGCCCTCTGACGGTCGCGGGCGCGAGCGACACGGTTGTGAAGCAGTTCTTGGAGGACAACCTGGGCATCAAGCACGATTTCCTTGGTTATGTGGTGCTGGCGCACTTTGCGTTCATCATCGCCTTCTTCTTCGTGTTCGGCTACTCCATCAAGGTGTTGAACTTCCAGAAACGTTAGGCAGGCAGTGGAAGAGGCAATCTTTATTTACTTTGTGTGTATATGAATGAATGAATGTATGTATAGTAGATGGAAAGGGTAGAGTTGAGAAGGGAAATTGTTGCATGCATAGGCCAGACCTGGTATGTATAAATTAGAGGAATGTTTTGGTTTTACCATTGACATTGATATTAAATACGAAAAAGTTCATTTTTGGTCCTCAATTCTACTCCCTCCGTTCCCAAATATAAGTCTTTCTAGAGATTCTACCAAGTGACTACATACCGAGCAAAATGAGTGAATCTACACTCTAAAATATGTCTACATACATCCGTATGTTGTATTCCATTTAAAATGTCTAAAAAGACTTATATTTAGGAACGGAGGAAGTACCCCCTCCGTCCCAAAATTCTTGTCTTAGATTTGTCTAGATATGGATGTATCTAACACTAAACTATAACAAAATACATCCGTTTTTTGACAAATATAAGACAAGAATTTTGGGACGGAGGGAGTACTAGCTAGTAAGTACTCCCTCCGTCCGGAAATACTTGTCATCAAAATGAATAAAAGGGGATTTATCTAGATGTATGTTAGTTCTAGATACATCCCTTTTTATCCATTTTGATGACAAGTATTTTGGGACGGAGGGAGTAAATGCTAGTGGTGGTTGTTATTCCTGAGCAGAGCCTAACATGATAAGATTTTGTGATTTGCTCATTGGAACTAGACTAGACTAGACTAGTGTGCCTTCTTCCCTAGGTTTGTCGAGCCAATGGAGGTGCCCTTTGAAACCACCCACTCTGGCAAACTTTTTTCTTTCCCAACCAGTGTGCCCCAATGTTACCTTGGCACACAAACAGAGCCAAAACAGAGAGCGGTTGTAAACAATATAATAAAATATTACTCCCTTTGTTCCAAATTAAGTGACTCAATATTGTACTAGTTTTAATACAATCAGAATCAGATGGCAAACAAAGGATAATGTAGAAAAGTTTTCCTTGAGATGAATGCTAGCTCATGGCCAAGGAATCTCCTCCTTTATACTCCCTCCGTTCCTAAATATAAGTCTTTCCAGAGATTTTAATAGGGAGTACATACGAATGTATAAAGACGTATTTTAAAGTGTAGATTCACTCTCTATGTAGTCCATAGAGAAATCTCTAAAAAGACTTATATTTAGAAACGAAGAGAGTATTTATTTATTTCTAGTGCAAACCATATGGAATAGGGAAATAATTAATGAAGCAAAGAACTACTCCCTCCGTCCCAAAATAAGTGACCCAAAAGTAACTCAACTTTGTGCTACTTTAGTACAAAGTTGAGTTACTTTTGAGTCACTTATTTTGGGACGGAGGGAGTACTAAATAACAAGTTGAGTTTTGCAAACCGTGGATTGATCGCATCGTTACAACTAGCAGTAGCGTATTTTTTGCCTCTGGCACGGAGTAGAGAAATGTTTTTCTTTTCATGGTAATACGTGTCTCATTCATATCATAAAGAAAAAAAGTACAAGTTGACGATGACATGTACTTGGGGTAGGGTCCTAGGCCTGACCTACATACCCTACCCTAAGGCACCACATACAAGAATACAAGACCTTCAAGACCATGAAGGAATCACCGGCTTGAAGACCTGCAACCTACAAGTCACTCGGACGTATGATCCACTCGGAGTCCTCAGCGTCACTCGACCATCTCCATCCACTCGAAGTACGAAGAGACACTCGGCGACGGCAGACCAGGGGTCACTCTGAGATGGCAACGGTCGGGCAATCGGTTCGTAACCATAAATGACACTTAATGCCGACATAATATTGTTCATGATCAGAGGGGTATTAATATGCATAATGGATCTAAACATATGATCTTCCACCAAATAAACCAACTAGCATCAACTACAAGGAGTAATCAACACTACTAGTAACCCACAGGTACCAATCTGAGGTTTGGGTACAAAGATTGGATACAAGAGATGAACTAGGGTTTGAGAGGAGATGGTGCTGGTGAAGATGTTGATGAAGATAGTCCTCCCCAAGATGGGAGAGTTGTTGGTGATGACGGAGGTGACGATTTCCCCCTCCCGGAGGGAAGTATCCCCGGCAGAACAACTCTGTCGGAGCCCTAAATTGGTTTCCGCCAAGGTTCCGCCTCGAGACGGCGGCGTCTGGTCCCGAAAGCCTCCCTATGATTTTTTCCAGGTCAAAACACCTCATATGGGAGAATATGGGCATCGAGGGGCCGTCAGGGGGCCCACGAGACAGGGGGGTGCGCCCAGAGAGGGGGGCGCGCACCCCCCACCCTCGTGGACAGCTGGTGCCCCCCTGGTGATCTTCTTTCGCCAGATATTTTTTATATTTTCTGAAACGGAGTCCTGTGAAGTTTCATGGCTTTTTGAGTTGTGCAGAATAGGTTTCCAGAGTTTGCTCCTTTTCCAGCACAGAATTCCAGTTGCCGGCATTCTCCCTCTTCATGTAAACCTTGTAATATAAGAGAGAAAAGGCATAAGTATTGTGACAAAACATGTAATAACAACCCGTAATGCAATAAATATCAACATATAAACATGATGCAAAATGGACGTATCAGTCACATTGCGATGTGAACTATGTGTGTTAATCACATGGTGATGTGAACTATTAGTGTTAAATCACATGGCAATGTGAACTAGATTATTGACTCTAGTGCAAGTGGGACACCGAAGGAAATATGCCCTAGAGGCAATAATAAAGTTGTTATTTGTATATCCTTATATCATGATAAATGTTTATTATTCATGCTAGAATTGTATTAACCAGAAACTTAGTACATGTGTGAATACATAGACAAAACAGAGTGTCCCTAGTATGCCTCTACTTGACTAGCTCATTGATCAAAGATGGTTGTGTTTCCTAGCCATAGACATGAGTGGTCAATTGACTAACGGGATCACATCATTAGGAGAATGATGTGATGGACAAGACCCATCCGTTAGCTTAGCAACTTGATCATTTAGTTTTTACTACTATTGCTTTCTTCATGACTTATACATATTCCTATGACTATGAGATTATGCAACTCCCGAATACCGGAGGAACACCTTGTGTGCTATCAAACGTCACAACGTAACTGGGTGATTATAAAGATGCTCTACAGGTGTTTCCGAAGGTGTTCGTTGTGTTGGCATAGATCAAGAATAGGATTTGTCACTCCGAGTGTCGGAGAGGTATCTCTGGGCCCTCTCGGTAATACACATCATAATAAGCCTCGCAAGAAAATGACTAATGAGTTAGTCACGATATGATGTATTACGGAACAAGTGAAGAGATTTGTTGGTAACGAGATTAACTAGGTATAGTGATACCGACGATCGAATCTCGGGCAAGTAACATACCGATGACAAAGGGAACAAGGTATGTTGTTATGCGGTTTGACTGATAAAGATCTTCGTAGAATATGTAGGAGCCAATATGAGCATCCAGGTTCCGCTATTGGTTATTGACCGGAGATGAGTCTCGATCATGTCTACATAGTTCTCAAACACGTAGGGTCCGCACGCTTAACGTCCGATGATGATCAGTATTATGAGTTTATGAGTTTTGATGTACCGAAGGTAGTTCGGAGTCCCGGATGAGATCACGGACATGAAGAGGAGTCTCGGAATGTCCGAGACATAAAGATTAATATATTGGACGACTATATCAGACATCGAAAGTGTTCAGGGTGTTATAGGATAAAACCAGAGTGCCGGAGAGGGTTACCGGAACCCCCCGAGGGAGTATGGGCCATAGTGGGCCTTGAGGGAATAGAGAGAGGCAGCCCATAGGGCTGGCCGCACCCTCCCCCCTAGGAATCCTAGTTGGACTAGGAAAGGGGGGGGGGGGAGGAGGCGCCCCTCTTCTTCCTTCTCCGAATCCTACTCCTGGCGCGCCATACTTGGCTAGCCGCACCTTCCCCCTTGCCCCTTTATATACGGGGGCAGGGGGCACCCAAAGACACACAAGAAACATTGTTCTAGCCGTGTGCGGTGCCCCCTCCACAGAAACACACCTCGGTCATACCGTTGCAGTGCTTAGGCGAAGCCCTGCGCCGGTAGCTTCATCATCTCCGTCACCACGCCGTCGTGCTGACGAAACTCTCCGGTGAAGCTCAACTGGATCAAGAGCTCGTGGGACGTCATCGAGCTGAACGTGTGCTGAACGCGGAGGTGCCGTACGTTCGGTGCTTGATCGGTTGGATCGCAAAGACGTTTGACTACATCAACCGCGTCACTAGACGCTTCCGCTTTCGGTCTACGAGGGTACGTAGACACATTCTCCCCTCTCGTTGCTATGCATCTAGTAGATAGATCTTGCGTGATCGTAGGATTTTTTTTTGAAATACTACGTTCCCCAACACGAATACCATCGTCCTATATATCAATCTTTACCTCTCGACCATTTCGAGACTCCTTGTCATGTCCGTGATCTCATCCGGGACTCCGAACAACCTTCGGTCACCAAATCACATAACTCATATAATACAATATTGTCATCGAACGTTAAGCCTGCGGACCGTACGAGTTCGAGAACTATGTAGACATGACCGAGACACTTCCCCGGCCAATAACCAATAGCGAAACCTGGATGCTCATATTGGTTCCTACATATTCTACGAAGATCTTTATCGGTCGAACCGTTATGACAACATACGTTATTCCCTTTGTCATCGGTATGTTACTTGCCCGAGATTCGATCGTCGGTATCTTCATACCTAGTTCAATCTCGTTACCGGCAAGTCTCTTTACTTGTTCTGTAATACATCATCCCGTAACTAACTCATTAGTCACTTTGCTTGCAAGGCTTCTTATGATGTGTATTACCGAGAGGGCCCAGAGATACCTCTCCGGTACTCGGAGTGACAAATCCTAATCTCGATCTATGCCAACCCGACAAACACCTTCGGAGATACCTGTAGAACATCTTTATACTCACCCAGTTACGTTGTGATGTTTGATAGCACACAAGGCATTCCTCCGGTATCCGGGAGTTGCATAATCTCATAGTCGGAGGAATATGTATTTGACATGAAGAAAGCAATAGTAGTAAAACTGAAACACTCATTATGCTAAGCTAACGAATGGGTCTTGTCCATCACACCATTCTCCTAATGATGTGATCACGTTCATCAAATGACAACACATGTCTATGGTTAGGAAACTTAACCATCTTTGATTAACGAGCTAGTCTAGTAGAGGCTTCCTAGGGACACGGTGTTTTGTCTATGTATCCACATATGTATCAAGTTTCTGGTTAATACAATTCTAGCATGAATAATAAACATTTATCATGATATAAGGAAATATAAAATAATAACTTTATTATTGCCTCTAGGGCATATTTCCTTCACTTGCGTGAGCGTAGGAATTTTTTTGAAATTGCATGCTATGTTTTTTTTAGGGAAGCATGCTATGTTTCCCAACAGTCGCTGCTCTGTGTTTGCCAATACCGACGTGGCACCGGATTGGGTCCTCAACGACCCGTACCTCACCGCCACGTGGTCCCTCGAGCGCTCCGTCACCCCGACGAAGATGGCCGTCAATCGTCGCCGTCGCCTTGATGGTTAGCTCGTCAAGATCGGTGAGAAGTGCTCGCTTAGTGACTTGTGCGCCGTCGCTGGCCGTCGCGAGGGTTCTGCTGGCGACATCGATAGTGGGTGCGGTGACCCTCTAGATCGCGCGTCAGGAGGCGGAGCGGCAGGCAACCGAGTTGTAAGAAGAAAATTGTTGGTAATCAGTGTAGTATAGGTTGAGCGTAAGGATACACACGGTAACTATTAATGACTTGAAAAAAATGATTGCACAATGAGTTTGATCTAATAAGTCATTTATAGTATATTTATTATATTAATTAAAGAAAAGAAAAAAAGCAGCATTGGGAGGAAGAGGAGGAGAAGGTCAACCAGTCCCCCCACCCCACCCCACCCCACCCTTGTTTCTCTTCTTGTCTATCTAAGAGCCAGCCAGCCCGCGCATCTCCACCAGCCGCCACCGGCACCGGCACCGGACGCGGATCCTCGACCTCCATTCCGTTTCAATCTCCTCACGCTTCTGCTGCTGCTCCTGCTCCTGCTCTTGGAATCGGAAACCGATCAAACAAGAAGCAAGATCCACAGTGCTCTGCCGGCCGGCGGCCAAGATCCAAGAGCGTCGTCGGAAGGGAGGGAGGATGCTGCGGCGGCACAAGGAATCGGCGTCGTCGTCGGATTCCACCTTCTACCAGCTGCGCCCCGACTGCGCCCACAACGTCCCCGACACAAAGTTCAAGATCAAGGTCTCTTCTTTTCCTCTTTTCTTTCCTTGCTCTGTTTCATTTTATTTTACCCAAGAAATAATCCATGGATTGCAGATTGGCAAGACGCTGAGCGTACGCAAATGGCACGCCGCATTCACGCACCACGGCTCCCTCCACATCGCCTCTGTTCTAAACCGGATCCAGAGCGGGGTATGTGAACCAATTTTCTTGCTCAAACTCATCTCATCGATCCAAGTCTAACACTACTGTATATATATGTAGGGTGTGCACCCCGCAATCAGGGGAGAGGTGTGGGAGTTTCTGCTTGGCTGCTTCCATCCCGAGAGCACCTTCGATGAACGCGACCACATCAGGCAAGCAAGAAGGTACTATCTCGCTCCTCCAGGCTATATATATATATATATATATATATCAATACAATACAATACTTGTCTCTCAATGCATATTTAACTGCATGAAAATAGGCACTTCTTCACCCTTAGCATTAACTGAATGAAAATACACCGCTAAATATAATGAAAATATGCATGCAGGATACAGTATGCTACATGGAAGGAACAATGCAGACACATGGACCCTCACGTCGGCAGCGGCAAAATCATCACCGCCCCCATCATAACCGAGGATGGCGTGCCTATCAAGGACCCTTTGGTTTTACTCGAAGCCACTAGTCCAGACCAGCAAGGCAGTTCCAGCAGCAGGAATGGAGTTCTCACCGATAAACACACTATCGAATGGAAGCTTACGCTGCACCAAATCGGTAATGTCAACCTCCTACTTGCAGAATTATTCCACCTACTGACCCCGGTCTTATCCTCGGTTATGTCCATGTGGTGGGGTGGGTACAATAACTAGGTCTTGATGTTCTACGCACTGACCGCTCCATGCTCTTCTACGACAAGAAAGAGAATCTCTCCAAGTTATGGGATATTCTAGCTGTGTACGCGTGGATCGACAAAGAAGTTGGTTATTGCCAAGGTGAAGTTGGTTATTTGATTTGCACCGCAATGCTTATTTATCGCGTGATGAAAAGTCGATGCTTATGCATGTAATCTTCACATCTCAAACAGGAATGAGTGATTTATGCTCACCGATGATAGTGCTGCTCAATGATGAAGCAGACGCGTTTTGGTGCTTTGAGAGATTGATGCGTAGACTGGTTGCTACACACCGCTTCTCCATCAGTCTTCTCAGTCATATTGGTCTCTTCTAGTTTCACTTATTGTTTTCTACCTGTGATTTTTAAAGCGAGGGAATTTCAGATGCACACAGCAATCTGTTGGGGTTGAGAACCAGCTTCAGCACCTTGCCTCCATCATTCAGGTGCTGGACCCAAAGTTACATGACCACCTCGGTATGTATGTTATCAAGGCTCAGGGAGGGATATCTGTCTCCATTTGATGTTATTACACTGAATTTGGTGCTTGCTGGCTGTTGAACTCAGAAACACTTGGCGGGGGCGACTATCTCTTTGCATTCCGTATGTTCATGGTGTTGTTTCGCCGTGAGTTGTCATTTGGGGACTCCTTGTACCTTTGGGAGGTAAATACTTCTTTAATAAACATAATCTGGAACATTTGATCTGTTCATTTCATCCGAGTGATCTATGAACCAGAATTCAGTATTCAGCACAGCAGTGTGTGTGTTGTACAGTTGGCCTCAATGCCTCAAAAGTATCCTGGGTGGGCTGAACATCTTTTAGTTCAAATGGACATTCACTATGTTTTAGATGCCATATTCAAATGTTTTCTTTTATTCTCTTTAATAATACCATGACTTTGTTCAAAGGTGTTGAAGACCAGGTTTAGTCACGGAAGCCATCCAACATAATGCGTCCGTTCACCTTTGTAAGACGTTTTAGACAACACCTAAAACAGTTCAATTTCAGCTGTATAAAACGTCTTACAAAAGTGAAAAGAGGGAGTTTTGTGTCCACAAAATAAAATGAATGGTATTACCAGCCAACCAAAAACGGTCAAGATGGTTACCACTGGTAAACAATCACATACTCAAGCTTAGTTGGGTTGTATCCATTGATTTGTAAGCGCTAGCTAGTTATTAGCATTGTTGCAAACTGTTCCGTGTCAACCAGATCTCCAGTAAAAGGCCAGCCAACTACAACCCTGGTTGTCAATTTGTCATGTCTTCAGGAATAATCTTGAATTGGTAACTCTGCTTTGCAAATAAAGATTGACCAATGGATGTTTGTTATCTGCAGATGATGTGGGCTCTAGAATATGATCCTGACATGTTCTCCACATATGAAGAGAGCGGGCCTGCGACTGACAGAAGTGCTCAAGGATATAAACCAAGAGTAAAATCAACCCGTCAGTTTGGTAAATACGAGAGGGCGAATATGAAGAGCGCTACCAACGGTGTTGATGGCCCTGTCCCTATTTCTGTTTTCCTGGTTGCTAGTGTATTGAAAGAGAACAGTCAGAAGCTTCTGCAAGAAGCCCGAGGGTTAGATGACATCATTAGGGTAAGCTTTTTCCGTGTTTCTTGTTTTATGATGCAACACATAAGTATTTCAGGATTCAACACTTAATATGAGCGAAAACAAGCTAAACTTTACATAACAAAACAACCCAAAATTGAAGCACCATGGAACACTGGAAATCGACTATTAACGTTGAAATAAGATTTGTTTTCGATTGAAAGTAGATCTGAAGTTGTTTTTATTTATTTAGATATTGAACAATGTTAATGGGAACTTGGATGCAAAGAAGGCTTGCGCTGGTGCACTGAAACTTCACGCCAAGTATCTTAGAAAGGTAACGAGCTCCTTTCACTAATACTAGTGTGCATTTGTAGTTTTTTTTTTTACTTAGGAAACCTTAGAAAGGTGGTTGAATAACAATATTATGTTGTTGTTGTTGTTGTTGTTGTTTTAGCAGATGCAGGGAAAGAAAGCCTAACAGCACGGACACGGACACTTGTGGTACCACCCGGACACAAACACGGACACGGTCTCAAAATTGTATGTAAATTTGGATGCAGAGCATTGCTGTGGCATCTTTGTTGTTTGGAAACGTTGAAGTTTCAGATATGTGCCAGCCAACCAACCGGTAAAATGTGTATAAGCAAGTCAAGTGTATTTTTCTTGGTTTTCCAAGTGCAAGAAAGATACTTTCTTTTTGCTCAGAACATGGAGAGGTCATTTTAATGAAGGGAAGGAAATCATTGTGTGTAATTAATTATGTCATTGTTATCAAAGAAAAAAAAAAGAAAATGATAATTAAAGGAACTGTATGTTTTTATGTCTGTAATTCCTTCTTTAAAAGAGCTCAGGATTTTCAAAACCTAATTTAATAAAATATTAATGAATTCAGAAAACTATTGAATTCAAAAGATGTTCACAATTTTAAAAATGAACAGTGTTAAATTTTGATGAACAATTGTTTATTTGATGAAGAATTTTTGAATTCTACAAACAATTTTTAGAATTTATGAACAAAATTTGAATTCAAGAATATATTTTTAATTGGAAGAAATATTTTTTTGAAAATGTATGGCATTTGTTTTTCTAATTTGATGAGCAATTTTGAATTCAACAAACAAATTGAATTTGATGAGCATTTTTTGAACATTTTAAAAAATTGTTCATGAATTTGAAAATTATTTATGATTTAGAGAACTGTTTCTGAATTCAAAATTTGTTATTAATTTAAAATAATATGAATCTTCAGAAGTTTGCGAATTTGTAAAAGGGGCAATAGATAAACAGA
Source organism: Secale cereale (assembly GCA_902687465.1). Lineage (NCBI taxonomy): Eukaryota > Viridiplantae > Streptophyta > Magnoliopsida > Poales > Poaceae > Secale > Secale cereale. Next base: position 1,482,904 of record LR738716.1, read on the forward strand.
AAAGCAGCAAAAAAAACGGAAGAAAAAAGAAAGACCAAAAATGGGCCGGCCCATATAGAGCAGGAGGGGTACGCGTTTGATTGTTGTGCTTGTATCTTTGGTTCGTGGGATCGCTTGCTCGTTGCCCCCTTCCATGTATTATTACTACTCCCTCCGTCCAGAAATACTTGTCGGAGAAATGGGTAAAAATGAATGTATCTAGAACTAAAATACGTCTAGATACATTCATTCTTTTGACAAGTATTTCCGGACGGAGAGAGTATATCGGGTGCCGGTCCCAACGATTTTCGTCAAGAAGATAGTGTTAAGTCGGTAGTAATTCATGTTTTGGCATCATATTCTTATTTTGTTGCTGGCGGGTGGTGCCTCGCTCAACACATTACCCGGACATGTAAACAAAGTACACATTTTTGCAAGAGTAATCAAACATAAGATTGTTTTTATAGATAGCATAATTGTTGCCAACACATCTTTGCGCATTGTTTGGTCCATCCCATAGGTGCAGCACGCCTAATCCTAAATAATGACATATTCAAAATAAAAAGAGCAAAGTAGTTGTCTATGACAGATTGCTACTATTTGATCGGAAAGCATAAAGACACAAGCAAGGAATAGTAATCGCCCATGTCAATTGGTTCAAAACTATACATTCATTACAGAGGATAAATGCTTAACATACCCAAGCAAGTCAGATTACAAAATAACAAAGAGCAGATTAGTTGCCCTTTGATAGATTCTAATTGACCACAAAGGCATAAAGACCCATTTCATACCATACAATGGTAGTCCGCGACAATAAATTCACTACAACATGCCAAAAGCAAGAGATATATTATAATAATAACAAAAGTACATTGAAAGGTGTAGCGGTTTGTTTTGCGAAAGCTTGCTTGGTCAGGTCATGAGCGAGCGTCAAAATAGATCAACATTGGCATTGGCATTGGCATTGGAGGCTTCTTATTGTTCCACTCGTCCACGCCCGCAATGACATGCTCCGCAACCTACCCAACAGTCAAGGTTAACACCACAAATGCAAGGAGAGCAAGCAATGTTCTTTACAATACATTCCAGTGAGCTACTCACAGCTGACGGTGTCGTGATCCCAGACCATTACGCATGTGCAAAGTCGCGGATCTTCCACTAGAGAAAGGGATTTTTCTCATTGGCCGATGCGAAACGCCGGGACGGGTCATACGGAGCGAGGCACTGCAGTGCTTCCTCCACTGTCATCCCCCAGGGTCACAACCCCTTGCTCCGGTTCTGGCAAACCAAATTAGGAGCAGCAGCAGCAGTTAACAATGATACACCTTTTTTATCTTGTTCAGTCATGCATATAACTTTCACATGATTAGAAAAGCTGCAGTAGGAAATAGTCTTACTGTTTCCAGTAAAAAAAAAGGTGTAAAAGCAGGGTCTGAGTAACTAAATTGAGCAAATTATTTTGTAGACAAAACTGAGCAAATTATTCATGTGGGGTTGTGCTTCTGCAGCAAAACTGAGCAAATTATACAGTTTCAGAAGAACTTTTTCTTTTTTGTTTTGCCAACACTTTCAGTAGAGCCTGACTGAAGGAAAGAAGTAGAACATCTATCTCAAGTTCTCAACTATACGACCAAAATTCAGTAGAACTTGACTGCATGAAAAGTTTCTCATAGCTGCTTTTGCTTGTACACACACAGACAGAGGCGGCGGGTACTCTGGGATGAACATTGGCCGGTCGGGGATCACCATGCGCTGCAGCTGCTGGCTCGTCACCCAACAAGACCAGAACTGTGGTGAGTGCACCTGAAGCAAAATAATCTGAAACAAAATAGAAACTGACAAATGAAGGGAGGACGGAGGTGACGAGCGGGCCGAGGAGCGGGGACTCGAGGAGCCAGACGAAGGCTCTGAGTGGGAACCCGCGGCGTCCCCTTCACCTTGCCGCCCATCTCTGGCTCCCTCTCTCCGGGGCTGAGGCAAGGCAGAGTGAATGCGGAAGAAACTACAAGCGTGCGGGAATTCCCCTCCTCACTTCCAGATGCGGCCGCGACGTCGCCCTGGGTCTGGCAAATCGATAGATCCGATGAAGGTGGTCCCACGGGGCTCGTCCACGTACGGTGTCGCGGCCCTCCTCCAGCTGCCGTACTCGGGGAAGAAAGGGAGGGGTGGAGGAGCTGGTGTTCGGGCTGCTGCTGGCACTAGAGCGAGGAGCCGGTGGTGGGGGCGGCGGAGCTCGGGGCGGGGAAAGAGGTGTTTGTGGTGGACTCAAATTAATCGATGCCTTCCTTTCTTCCATTTTTCTCTTCGATTCAGAGCACCTCCATGAACGGCATCAGCGCAATGACCGGGACATGATGGATCCCACACGGTAGCCCGACGAGCTGGGATAGGTTGTCTGCCCCGACCACCATGGCTCCCCACAATGTTTTTTTTTTTTTGAGACAAAGCGAAATTTTATTCATTAGCAATAACCAACACATCGTTTGTTTGTGAGAAACCTTACAATTTCACTTAGGCTCCTCAAACCAATCCCAAGTCGAAAAAAATCTAGCAAATTCATGTGCTACTTCATGGCTCCCCACGGTGTTGGAATTAAACCGGACTCATAGTTGCCGGACAGTGTCCGGCTCGTACATGGAGCAGTCACCTATTAGTAGTAGGATTGGAACATCTATTCGAGTAGGCTAGATTAGATCAATCCTAGGTACTATATATACGTGTGTATACCCCTGTAAACAACCGTACCGTGAGTTAAAGCAATAAAGAAAAACAACGTGCTCCCGTGGCAATCCACATCGATTCTCTTGTGTCGTGCTGTGTACGTGAGCTAGCTATATCAAGTTGATTGATTACGGCTACAAGTGCTCGTGCGTACTAATGGTACACTTTCAGGTGAAGGATCTATCATGAATTGGCTAGCGCGTAAAGTATCTCGCCGGATAGGCCGATTTGGGGCAGGAACCAAGTTTGTCAGTGAACTTTGTCTGTCATCGTCGTTCGTCGTCGGTCGTATCGTCATCGTCGGAAGTACTCGGCGTCAGGACAGGACTGGGCCAACAATTGAAGCGTCCTAGTAGGACTTATTCCCCCAGTGGCCGGTGTGTGTCCGACTCGTCTTTGTACATGTATCCTAGTAGGACTAGAATTAACAACCGAGTAGTAGTACTTTGGATGGCTAGCTAGTTCTATATATATGCGTGTACCTTGGCTTGTAAACACAACCGTGAAGTAAATAAAGAAAAGGAACAGGCTCGATACGAGCATGCGGCCATCAAAACAATCTCGCGTGCGTTGCTTGTCTAATTGATCAAAGCACAGATCGATTGCTAGGTTCGTACGTATTGTGTGATTGTTCCGGCCAGAAGTACTAGTACTAGTACACATCCACGGAGCTGTGGCTAGCTTTACACTGCAGGTGGATCGATCGAACCAGCGTTGCTTCGCTTCATCGTCGTTCGTCGTCGGTCGTATCGTCATCGTCGGAAGTACTCGGCGTCAGGACTGGGCCAACAATTGGTATCTAGAGCTTGGTTGATCTTCTAGTAACGGGAGGTCATGTCGGACGACGAGAAGAACAAGCAGCTGGCGGAATACTCCGGTGCGGCTAAAGTAATTGCTGCTCTGGCGAGTTCTTCGTACCCACGGTTTGATCGCGAGAACTTCGGGATCTGGAAGGCCCTCATGGAGTGTGATCTCCGTGCCAACGAGCTATGAGACGCGGTGGATCCAGGAGGCGACGCGTATAAGAAGGAGGGAGCCGAGCACCAGAAGGATCGGCAGGCGGCGTCGGCGATTTACTCGGTGATGCCGATGGATGTCCTCCAGCACCTGATCGCCAAAGCAACGCCGAAGGAGGTGTGGGATACGCTGAAGCTCCAGTTCGAGGGACACACCCGCGTCAAGCAAGGCAATCTCCAAACTCTTCTAAGAAACTATGAGACTTTGGTCATGGGCGACGATGAGTCCGTGGGCGTTCGCTTCACGGGTGGCTACTCTCGTCAATCGGATTCGCGCGTTTGGAGAAAACCTCACGGAGGCCTCAGTTGTTCGGCGGTTCTTGCGCGTGGCCCCTCCCCGGTTCTTGGAGAAGAACATGTACAATCCAGGGGCTCTGCTCCCTAATTTATTTAATTCCCTTGGTTAGTTGCTCAGTGCTCCTGTTCTTCGACGCGGAAAACCTGCAACTCATTTCTTGTACTCCTACGACCAACGATTCTTATAGCATCCGGACTCTTCATTCCTCTACTGCTGGATATTTTCTTTTCGTTTCTTCCCTCACTTTGCTAGTAGCAGTATAGAAAGAACAATGAGGCATTTTTTGTTTTTGTTTACGGAGGTTAATTGTTGGTTGGTAGCAAGCAGATCCATGCTGGTTTCGTTACCTTATATTTCTTATTCGTAGAACTGGGAACTCATTTAAATAGCATCATTTAGACATTTCACCAGCATTTCTTCATTTCAAGCCTCTGAAGTTGAACGGCGGAGATGCGGTCTGTTCGCACACGAATACGTCACCGTGTACCCTCGACGCCGGGGATGATGCACCGCAGCTCACGTCGAAGGAGACCCGTCCGGAAGCGCGGTACGCAAGCAATCCGGCGGACGCTTTTGAGGACCCGAAAACTCCACACGTCCGGGAGGGACCCCGTCAGGGCGCGCGGCGGCTATGGACTGCCCTAGATCGGCCTGACCGCCCCTAGTGCCTCGAGGTTCGCCGCCCTGCAATAAGAAGAACGAACGAAGAACGAGGAAGAAGAAGAACAAGGGAGAAGGTAAAAGTAAAGGTAAAAGTGGTAGATGTGTTTGTTCGATTGTGTGTTGTTCAATCGGCCTTCACCTCTTATCTATATATGAGGCGGATGGACTTCCCGTACAAGAAAAGAACTTTCCTAACCGTCCAAATCATCAAAACCTAATAAAACACGGAGTATTCACGACCTCCGGCCCGGATGTCCGGCTCAAGGCCCGGATGATCCGGCCTAGCCCAGTTTTCTGACAGCAGCTCACTAATCGGGCAATAACTTTTGTATACGAACTCGGATTAAGATGATTTTTATATGAAAATCAACAGCCTCGACGAGACGCACAACTTTGCTGTTGAACACTTTTTGATCTGAGGCCATCCTGAGGGTGTTTCAGGACTTTTTCTAAAGTCTATAGCAGAAAAAGTTGTCCGGACGTCCGGACTTATACCCGGACTGTCCGGCCTCCACCCGGATCATCCGGGACTGGACCCAGATCATCCGGCTTCATCACAAAACTTCTAGCATGTTTGGTGCTTCAATTTCCCGGATGATCCGGCCAAACATGGCTGCAGCGCACGGTTTTGCCTCTAACTTCTGTATACGACCTTGGATTAAGACGATTTTTATATCAAAATTGTCCGTTTCGACGAGACGAAGAACTTTCATGTTGAAACTTTTTCCATTTGAAGTCATCTTAATTGGGTTTCAAGCCATTCTTTAATCTGGTGTCACCATGAGCATCTCTGAACTTGTCATAACTTTTGCATCCGGACTCCGTTTTAGAGCACTTTCAGATCCATCTTGATTTTCTCAAATAAAGCCATCTCATGGTGACTTCGAATCATAAGTTTGAAGTAATCTTGACATAGATTAAAGGAACTTTTACGATTGTGACACTTTTGAGCATCAACACGGCCGTTGCGCTTTGGCATGACACGGCGCGTGGCGTGGACGCGTCCCGAACACGTAAGGTTGTATTCCCGAGTCGCCATGTCCACGACGCCTCTCCGCAGGCCCAGAGCCGAAGCCCCTACGCACCCGCCGTGATGTCATCCCGTTGGATGTCCCAAATATAGGAAATGCCCGTTTTCCCCCTGATTTTCGGCACCATCCTGGGACTGGGGCCACCAAACCCCGTGCTATGTGCCCATAACCGTTTGTACACCTCCGGGGGCGCTTTGATTAACTTGCCGCCATGGTCACTTTTTCGACATTTTTGCCCGGAAAGTCTAGCCGCCATGCCAATAAAAGGGTGTGCTAGTGTCCACTATTTACATGGGCGTCTCACGGGCGAAACAAAAAATTTCTCAAAGGGAGGTATCCAAAAATGATGAACTGGCACGAGACGATGCTTCGGGCGGGAAAATGAAACTTCGCCATGCACATGATGTAATCGGCCGGATCTGCCGGGTACTGAGACCCCACGAACATGAGTTGACTGCGAAGGTCGCTCGACAAAGAAATCGCTCGTCTCCCTCATGCAGAGTGACCTATGTAGGAGGCGCATACTCTTTAGTAGTTCTTGATGACCTTTCGATTTATTATTTTAGGTATTCTCCTTCTTCAAAACTAATAACTCATTTAAATAGGACATTGAACACATTACAACAGCCTTTACATCATTTCATTCTTCGAGAGTAGTCTCCGCCGCTGTGGAAATCATAGAACAACTTATCCACCCAAATTATTCATGTTTAGCACCTTTTCATAAAATTTTGTGTCGTTACCGTATATTTTTTATTCGTTGAACTGGAAACTCATTTAAATATAATCATTTAGACATTCCACCAGCATTTCTTCATTTCAAACCTCGAAAGTTGAACGGGCGGAGATGCGGCCGTTGCGATTTGGCATGACACGACGCGTGGCATGGACGCATCCTGAACATGGAAGGTTGTATTCCTGGGTCGCCATGTCCACGAGGCCTCTCTGCAGGCCCAGAGGCGAAGCCCCTACGCATCCGCCGTGATGTCATCCCGTAGGATGTCCCAAATATACGAAATGTCTGTTTTACCCTTGATTTTCGACACCATCCTGGGACTGGGGGCCTCCAAACCCCGTGCTATGTGCCCATAACCGTTTGTACACCACCGGGGGCGCTTTGATTAACTTGCCGTCATGGTCAATTTTTTGACATTTTGGGCCGGAAAGTTTCGTCGCCATGCCAAAAAAAGGGTGTGCTATTGTCCACTATTTACATGGGCGTCTCACGGGCGAAACAAAAAATTCTCAAAGGGAGGTATAGAAAAATGATGAACGGGCACGAGACGTTGCTTCGGGCGGGAAAACGAAACTTCACCATGCACATGATGTAATCAGCTGGATCTGCCGGATACCGAAACCCCACAAACATGAGTTGACTGCGAAGGCCGCTCGACAAAGAAATCGCTCGTCTCCCTCATGCAGAGTGACCTATGTAGGAGGCGCATACTCTTTAGTAGTTCTTCATGACCTTTCGATTTATTATTTTAGGTATTCTTCTTCTTCAAAAGTAATAACTCATTTAAATAGGACATTGAACACATTACAACAGCCTTTACATCATTTCATTCTTCGAGAGTAGTCTCCGCCGCTCTGGAAATCATAGAACAACTTATCCACCCAAATTATTCATGTTTAGCACCTTTCTATAAACTTTTGTTTCGTTACCGTATATTTTTTATTCGTTGAACTGGAAACTCATTTAAATAGCATCATTTAGACATTCCACCAACATTTCTTCATTCCAAGCCTAGAAGTTGAACGGGCGGAGATGCGGCCATTGCACTTTCGCATGACACGACGCATGGCGTGGACGCGTCCCGAACACGGAAGGTTGTATTCGTGGGTCGCCATGTCCATGAGGCCTCTCCGACAGGCCCAGAGCCGAAGCACCTACGCACCCGCCGTGATGTCATCCCGTAGGATGTCCCAAATATATGAAATGCCCGTTTTACGCCTGATTTTCGACACCATCCTGGGACTGGGGGCCACCAAACCCCGTGCTATGTGCCCATAGCCGTTTGTACACCTCCGGGGGCGCTTTGATTAACTTGCCGACATGGTCACTTTTTCAAAATTTTGGGCCAGAAAGTTTCGCCGCCATGCCAAAATAGGGTGTGCTATTGTCCACCATTTGCGTGGGTGTCTCAGGGGCGAAACAAAAAATTGTCAAAGGGAGGAATCCAAAAATGATGAAAGTGTTGGGGAACGTAGCAGAATTCAAAATTTTTCTTACGCTTCACCAAGATCAATCTAAGGAGTCATCTAGCAACGAGCATAAATGAGTGCATCTACATACCCTTTGTAGATCGCGAGCGGAAGCGTTCGAAGGAACGTGGATAATGGAGTCGTACTCGTCGTGATCCCTATCACCGATGATCCCAGCGCCGAACGGACGGCACCTCCGCGTTCAACACACGTACGGTACAACGACGTCTTCTCCTTCTTGATCCAGCAAGGGGGAAGGAGAGGTTGATGGAGATCCAGCAGCACGACGGTGTGGTGGTGGATGCAATGGGAAAAGCTGCAGGGCTTCGCCAAGACCCTGCGGGAGGAGGGAGAGGTGTAACGC
>LR738716.1:1491249-1502360 GCA_902687465.1 Secale cereale
GGGGGGGGGGGGGGGGGGGGGGGGGGGGGGGGACGCGCCAGGGGCTGAGGTGCGGCTGCCCTCTCTCCCCCCCACTATATATAGGGGCCAGGGGGGGCGCCGGCCCTAGGAGATTGGATCTCCTAGGGGGGCGGCGGCCAAGGGGGTGGCTTGCCCCCCAAGCCTAGGGGGGCGCCCCCACCCCTAGGGTTTCAACCCTAGGTGCAGGGGGGAGGCCCAAGGGGGGTGCGCCAGCCCACTAAGGGCTGGTCCCCCTCCCCCTACGGCCCATGGGGCCCTCCGGGATGGGTGGCCCCACCCGGTGGACCCCCGTGACCCTTCCGGTGGTCCCGGTACACTACCGGTGACCCCCGGAACTCTCTCGATGGCCGAAACTGGACTTCCTATATATCATTCTTTACCTACGGACCATTCTGGAACTCCTCGTGACGTCCGGGATCTCATCCGGGACTCCGAACAACATTCGGGTTACCGTGTGCATATATCTCTACAACCCTAGCGTTACCGAACCTTAAGTGTGTAGACCCTACGGGTTCGGGAGACACGTAGACATGACCGAGACGACTCTCCGGTCAATAACCAACATCGGGATCTGGATACCCTTGTTGGTTCCCACGTGTTCCTCGATGATCTCATCGGATGAACCACGATGTCAAGGATTAACTTAATCCCGTATGCTATTCCCTTTGTCTATCGGTACAACACTTGCCCGAGATTCGATCGTCGGTATACCGATACCTTGTTCAATCTCGTCATGGCAAGTCTCTTTACTCGTTCCATAATACATCATCCCGTGACTAACTCCTTAGTCACATTGAGCTCATTATGATGATGTCTTACCGAGTCGGCCCAGAGATACCTCTCCGTCATACGGAGTGACAAATCCCAGTCTCGGCTCGTGCCAACTCAGACACTTTCGGAGATACCCGTTGCGTACCTTTATAGCCACCCAGTTATGTTGTGACATTTGGCACACCCAAAGTATTCCTACGGTATCCGGGAGTTGCACAACCTCATGGTCTAAGGAAAAGATACTTGACATTGGAAAAGCTTTAGCTTTACGAACTACACGATCTTGTGCTAGGCTTAGTATTGGGTCTTGTCCATCACATCATTCTCCTAATGATGTGATCCCGTTATCAATGACATCCAATGTCCATGGCCAGGAAACTGTGATCATCTGTTGATCAACGAGCTAGTAATTAGAGGCTTACCAGGGACATGTTGGTCTGTGTATTCACACATGCATCACTGTTTCCGTATAATACAATTTAAGCATGAATAACAGACAATTATCATGAGCAAGGAAATATAATAATAACCCTTTTTATTATTGCCTCTAGGGCATATTTCCAACAGTCTCCCACTTGCACTAGAGTCAATAATCTAGTTACATTGTGATGAATCGAACACCCATAGAGTTCTGGTGTTGATCATGTTTTGCTCGTGGAAGAGGTTTAGTCAACGGATCTGCGACATTCAGATCCGTATGCACTTTACAAATATCTATGTCTCCATCTTGAACATAATTCCGGATGGAGTTGAAACGGCGCTTGATGTGCTTGGTCTTCTTGTGAAACCTGGGCTCCTTGGCAATGGCAATAGCTCCAGTGTTGTCACAGAAGAGAGTCATTGGGCTTGACCCGCTTGGAATGACTCCTAGGTCGGTGATGAAATCCTTCATCCAGACTCCTTCCTGCGCTGTTTCGCAAGCAGCTATGTACTCCGCTTCACATGTAGAATGCGCCACGACGCTCTGCTTGCAACTGCACCAGCTGACTGCTCCACCATTCAAAATATACACGTATCCGGTTTGTGACTTGGAGTCATCCAGATCTGTGTCGAAGCTAGCATCGACGTAACCCTTTACGACGAGCTCTTCATCACCTCCATAAACGAGAAACATATCCTTAGTCCTTTTCAGGCACTTCAGGATGTTCTTGACCGCTGTCTAGTGTTCCATACCGGGATCACTTTGGTACCTCCCTACCAAACTTATGGCAAGGTTCACATCAGGTCTGGTACACAACATGGCATACATAATAGAACCTATGGCTGAGGCATAGGGGATGACACTCATCTTTTCTCTATCTTCTGCCGTGGTCGGGGACTGAGCAGTGCTCAATCTCATACCTTGCAAAATAGGCAAGAACCCTTTCTTGGACTGATCCATATTGAACTTCTTCAATATCTTGTCAAGGTATGTGCTTTGTGAAAGACCAATGAGGCGTCTCGATCTATCTCTATAGATCTTGATGCCTAATATATAAGCAGATTCTCCAAGGTCCTTCATTGAAAAACTCTTATTCAAGTAGGCCTTTATGCTCTCCAAGAATTCTATATCATTTCCCATCAGCAATATATCATCCACATATAATATGAGAAATGCTACAGAGCTCCCACTCACTTTCTTGTAAATACAGCATTCTCCCCAAGTCTGTATGAAACCAAACGCTTTGATCACATCATTAAAGCGAATATTCCAACTCCGAGATGCTTGCACCAGCCCGTAGATCGAGCGCTGGAGCTTGCATACCTGGTTAGCTTTTTCAGGATCAACAAAACCTTCCGGCTGCATCATATACAGTTCTTCCTTGAGGAAGCCATTAAGGAATGCTGTTTTGACGTCCATTTGCCATATCTCATAATCATAGAATGCGGCAATTGCTAACATGATTCGGACGGACTTCATCATCGCTACGGGAGAGAAAGTCTCGTCGTAGTCAATCCCTTGAACTTGTCGATAACCTTTAGCGACAAGCCGAGCCTTATAGATGGTCACATTACCATCCGCGTCTGTCTTCTTCTTAAATATCCATTTATTTTCTATGGCGTGCCGATCATCGGGCAAGTACACCAAAGTCCAAACTTTGTTTTCATACATGGATCCTATCTCAGATTTCATGGCTTCAAGCCATTTGTTGGAATCCGGGCCCGCCATCGCTTCTTCATAGTTCGAAGGTTCACCGCTGTATAACAACATGATTTCCATGACAGGGTTGCCGTACCACTCTGGTCCGGAACGTGTCCTTGTGGACCTTCGAAGTTCAGTGGTAACTTGATCTGAATCTTCATGATCATCATCATTAACTTCCTCCCTAGTCGGTGCAGGCACCTCAGGAACAATTTCCTGCGCTGCGCTACTTTCCGGTTCGGAAGGGGTGACTGTCACCTCATCAAGTTCCACTTTCCTCCCACTCACTTCTTTTGAGAGAAACTCTTTCTCCAGAAAGGATCCATTCTTGGCAACGAAAACCTTGCCTTTTGTCATGAGGAAATTGTTCGTCGTATCACTTATAGATAAAGCTTCAGATTGGTATAAGCTTCTCGATAACTCACACTTGCTTGATTGGCAAGAGCTTATGTCTCTCTTTTATACTAAGTTTTATCCTCTTCATGATGCTTATGTGGAGAGCAAGAGTACCTTTTTGCATGTGGATCATGGTAACAATGCTTTATGTGATGCTTATATTGTTGAGTTTATTCGTGATCCCACTGAAAATTATTATGAGAAGGGAACATATGCTTATAGATATTTCAATAATATTAAGTTCCCTCTCTTTATGTTGAAGGTTTTGAAGCTGTACTTGTTTTGTCTTCCTATGCTTATTGCTTTGTGCTTCAATGAATTACTCTATTGCAATATTCCTATGCATAGAAAGCATGTTAGGCTTAAATGTGTTTGGTATTTGCTTCTTGATGCTCTCTTTTGTTCTTCAATTCTTATTCCTACAAGAGCATCATTAAAGTCTTATGCCTAGCTTAAAGGCATAAAAGAAAGCGCTTTTGGGAGGCAGCCCACATGAATAAAATTTATATTTTGCTTTTGTTGTGTCTTGATGTTGTTTACTGCTGTAGCATCATCATTGTATCTTTGCTTTTCATATTTGTGCCAAGTATAGCCTCTGATTGCTAGAAAGTTCAAAAGTTGTGAGGTGCTGTCCAGGAAACAAATTCTGTCCTTGGATAGAAAAGTTCGTATAAAATCACCAGATCATCTTTTTGGTCTGAATTTCTTCGACAGCGTTCTCTATATAATTGTCTTTCGTGCATCTGTTCTGAGTTTTTTGATTTGAGTTGCAGAAGTATCCCGAACAAATCAATTACTACCTGCTGTTCTGTTTTTCACAGATTCTGTCCTGTTTTGCCTTTCCTTAATTTTGCAAATCAAGAGCTTGCTTTTTCTTTGCAAAACCTTTTGGCAATCTTGAGAAACAGTAGACCTTCAAGAATATCTTTATTTCCAGCAAGGAACAATTATTTTATTAAGGGTACTAACCTCGCTAATCAGATTATGATGAGTTATGTATGAAGGGAGTTTTCAAGTGTGCGAGGGAAGATGATAAAAAGATTCAGGAGTGTCAAGCTCTCAAGCTTGGGGATGCCCCCGTGCACCCCCAAGAAATATTCAAGGAGACTCAAGCGTCTAAGCTTGGGGATGCCCCCGTGCATCCCCTTCTCCATCAACATTATCAGTTCGTCTTTCGTTCCACTATATTTTTATCACTTCATGTGTTATGTGCTATGCTTGGAGCGTCTTGTTTTTAGTTTTCTTTTTAGCTTTCCATAACGAGTCGGAACTCAGCTTTCTTTATGTGGGAGAGAAACACGCTCCACTTCTACCTAGAACATAACATAGAATTTTCATGTCTATCTTTGCTGTGTGTGTTCTTTGTCCTTTAATAGCTACTATCATGTTCAGCTCTTAGTATTCATGCTTATCTTTTCAAAGAGCTTTTGTTTAGTTGGTTGCTTGAACTCTCTTTAATTATCATGCTCACCTTATTAAGAGAGTTTGCTTCCGTTGCATTGGTTGATATGTCTATGATAAAGATGCTACTTGCATGATGGCGCTTAGTAGTTCAGGTTTTCTTATGGTTAGTCTCAAATAGCTGGGGGATTCCCAATGTGTTATTGGAGTACCAACATGATTTGTTTGCCTATGATGTGGTATGGTTTAGTAATATCTTCCCTCAAGAATTTATTTTGATTGACTTGGCGTATGTTCACGCATATTTAAGACTGTAAAGAAAGTCTGTCAAGCCTTGATGATCTTTTATTCCTGAGTAGCGATATAACTTCCATGCCTGATTCAATGTTGCTTTGTCGCTCTACATGATTATGACCGTCATTGCTCTCTTAGTTGGTCGCTCCCAGTCTTTTGCTAACCTCCACCTGTACTAAGCGAACTAACTTTGCAATACATAGCTCATGGGAAAGTAGCTTAAAAACTATTGTGGTAAAGAATATGTTGCCTATGTATCTTATTTCTTATAAGTTGCTTGCTGAGCGGTAACCATGTTTCTGGGGACGCCATCAACTGTCACACTTTTGTTGAAAATCATGTGAGTTGCTATGCATGTTCGTCTTGTCTGAAGTAAGGGTGATTTGCCATGGGTTGAATGAGTATGCATATTGTTAGAGAAGAACATTGGGCCGCCAACCAAAGCCATGTATCTTGGTCGAAGTTTTAGCTTGACCATTAATCCTCAATCTCTTATGAGAATATGCTTATGCATTGAAGAGGAGTCCATTATCTATTTTCTATGTTGTCCCGGTATGGATGTCCTCAAGTTGAGATCTATCAAAAACAAGAAATCAAATGCGATTTATCTCCTTGGACCTTTGTACAGGTGGCATAGAGGTACCCCTTTGTGACACTTGGTTGAAACATATGTAATGCAATGATAACCCATGGAAATCCGAGCTAATTAGGACAAGGTGCGAGCACTATTGGTATTCGATGCATGAGGCTTGCAACTTATAGGATGTCTTATGCATGACACATATGAAGTACTACTACCATTGACAAAATTGCTTCTATGTTTTCAAAATAAAAAGCTCTAGCACATAACCATTCTTTTACTTTTTGAGTCTCCACCTTCTTTCTTCAAGCACCAACTACTGAGAGCATGATTGTCATTCTGAGTGTAATGTGCATTGTCCCAAAGTAGCATTGTCTTTTGCATGATTGTGATATCGCTTATTTTGAAATCATTGTATCTAGTCATCACTTAAACCTTGAAGGTGCCCCTGCATTTATGTTTTGCTTCACTAAAGGGGGCAAGCTAGATATCACCTTATCATATTTGCACATCATGTTCATTGCAAATTTATTTGATGCTTCAATGTCATATTGTAAAACTTTCAGTCCTTTGTGATTTTCTCATGAGGCAACTTAATTACTATAGAATCATTGTCTCAGTAAGCTTTTGTCATATGACTATGAAAAAGTCCTATATGGTTAATAGCATGTCACCACAAAAATTATTCTTGTTATCATTTACCTACTCGAGGACGAGCAGGAATTAAGCTTGGGGATGTTGATACGTCCAAAACGTATCTATAATTTCTGCTTGCTCCATGCCACTTTTGGGTGATATTGCTATGATATTTATACACTTGCATACACTTTTGATCATATTTGGACTAACCTACTAATCCAGTGCACCCCAGTGCCAGTTTCTGTTTTCGGCTGTTTTTGTATTTCAGGTTTTCACATTACGATAACTGCCAGGAAAAATCCAGAAAAATTATATAAATAATCAGCGTTCCAGAAACTACCTTGCGCCCGAAGGACAGCCGGGGGGGGGGGAGGGGTACCAGGGCCCCAGGCGCCCTGGCGGCGCCCCCCGAGCCCCGTCTGGTGCCCCCCTTTGGCATATATTTAGAGCGTCCTTCGAAACCCTCGGGACGGAAACTCTTTTTCGTGATCTCATCTCTGTTCCGCCGCCGCCGCCGCTTCCAAGATTGGGAGCACCAGGAGAACTCTTCCCGGCACCCTGCTGGAGGGGAGGATCACCATCGGGAGCCTCTCCACCACCATGGACGCCTCCCGGATGAGTTGTGAGTAGTCTCCCTTGGACCATGAGTCCATGAACAGTAGCTATGTGATGTTCTCCTCCCGTTCTTGTACTTCACTAATTAGTCCTCATGAGCTGCCCTACATGATCGAGGCACATATGTAATCCTTATGCTGTTGCTATGTTGAGTTTGCTGGGATCCGATGGATTATGAGATTATGTTCAGATTGTGATTGAGTAATATATTTGATCTACCTCTTTTATATTTATGTTCATAAGTAATTCTTGCATGTTCTCCGTTGTTATTTATTGCTTTGGCCAAGTAGTAGGTAGTGACTCCAAGAGGGAACGTTATGCTCGATTGTGGGTTCATGCCCCTCGATGACTAGCTTGAGTGACAGAAACATGAGTCTAGGGGATGTGCTGTTGCCACAAGGGGGAAAACAACGGTGCTTGTGCCCGCGGGTGCAAGGATTGTTTACTTTACGCAAAGTTCTTTTAATGCAGTTGTCTGTTGCTTTGAGTTTACACTATGGGTGGGGCTCGCAACTTAATACCAGCGAGATGTTCTGGATAGATATCTCAAGGTGGATGATTAGTAGTAGATATTGATGGATTTCGGTCTACTTACTTTGGCGTACCGCCCATGCTTTGAACCCCAACCTTTCTTGCAATGTAGTCAGCATTGGTTTGCGTTCGTGGTCCTGTCAATTGCCCAGCTGTAATTCGTTTACCTCACATAGCTGTTTTATCGTCTTTTGGGAGAGAGACATCACTAGTGAACATCATGAGACTCCGGTCCATATTACCATCATTGATCACATCCGCTATTTACTTTTCGTTTTTATTTACTATTGCAAACATTATCTATCACTACTATCATTTGCGTTTAATCCTTTGTGAACTACAAGGCCGGAGGGATTGACAACCTCTCTGTACTCGTTGGGAGCAAAGTTATTTGTATCTGTGTGCAGGTCCACGTTGATTGCTAGTATCTGGCGCCGTTAGCAATTGACACCTACTTGTTGAACCTAGGAGTATCTGGGGATTCGATCCTTGGCATCTTTGCTAAGGGAAAAACTTCCACAACACTGCATCTCACACCTTCCACTTGGGGTAACCAACGAGGGGTTAGAGGCCCATCACACATCGGTATGTATGATCTCCAATAAGTTGGTGGCTCGCTCCATTGTTCCAGAGAACGGAGTCTTGCTCATCTTGCCCAAGAGGCATGGTTCGCACGTGTCAAATGATTCATAATCAAGAGACTCTAGAAGTCCATCTGCATGGAGCTTCCTCATACGTTTGACGCCAATATGACCAAGGCGGGAATGCCACAAGTATGTGGGACTATCATTATCAACTTTACATCTTTTGGCATTCACACTATGAATATGTGTAACATCACGTTCGAGATTCATCAAGAATAAACCATTGACCAGCGGGGCATGACCATAAAACATATCTCTCATATAAATAGAACAACCATTAGTCTCGGATTGAAATGAGTAGCCATCTCGCATTAAACGAGATCCAGATACAATGTTCATGCTCAAAGCTGGTACTAAATAACAATTATTAATGTTTAAAACTAATCCCGAGGGTAGATGTAGAGGCAGCGTGCCGACGGCGATCACATCGACCTTGGAACCATTCCCGACGCGCATCGTCACCTCGTCCTTCGCCAGTCTTCGCTTATTCCGCAGCTCCTGCTTTGAGTTACAAATGTGAGCAACTGCACCGATATCAAATACCCAGGAGCTACTACGAGCTCTGGTAAGGTACACATCAATAACATGTATATCATATATACCTTTGACGTTGCCGGCCTTCTTATCTGCTAAGTATTTGGAGCAGTTCCACTTCCAGTGACCAGTTCCCTTGCAATGAAAGCACTTAGTTTCAGGCTTGGGTCCATTCTTTGGCTTCTTCCCGGCAACTGGCTTACCGGGCGCGACAACTCCTTTGTCGTCCTTCTTGAAGTTCTTCTTACCCTTGCCTTTCTTGAACTTAGTGGTTTTATTGACCATCAACACTTGATGTTCTTTCTTGATATCTACCTCCGCTGATATCAGCATTGAATACACCTCGGGAATGGACTTCTCCATCCCTTGCATATTGAAGTTCATCACGAAGCTCTTGTAGCTAGGTGGGAGCGACTGAAGGATTCTGTCAACGACCGCTTCGTCTGGGAGATTAATTCCCAACTAAGACAAGCGATTGTGCAACCCAGACAATTTGAGTATGTGCTCGCTGACAGAACTATTTTCCTCCATCTTACAACTGTAGAATGCGTCGGAGATGTCATATCTCTCGACTCGGGCATGAGCTTGGAAAACCATTTTCAGCTCTTGGAACATCTCATATGCTCCGTGGTGCTCAAAACACTTTTGGAGCCCCGATTCTAAGCTGTAAAGCATGCCGCACTGAACCAGGGAGTAATCATCACAACGTGACTGCCAGACATTCATAACGTCTTGGGCTGCCGGGAAAACGGGTGCATCACCTAGCGGTGCTTCAAGGACATATGATCTCTTAGCAGCTATGAGGATAATCCTCAGGTTACGGACCCAATCCGTATAGTTGCTACCATCGTCTTCAGCTTGGTTTTCTCTAGGAACCTGTTGAAGTTGAGGGCAACATGAGCGTGGGCCATTTGATCTACAAGACATATTGTAAAGAATTTAGACTAAGTTCATGACAATTAAGTTCATCTAATCAAATTTAATGAACTCCCACTCAGATTGACATCTGTCTAGTCATCTAAGTGATACATGATCCGAATCGACTAGCCCGTGTCCTATCATCACGTGAGACGGACTAGTCATCAACGGTGAACATCTTCATGTTGATCGTATCGTCTATACGACTCATGTTCGACCTTTCGGTCTTCCGTGTTCCGAGGCCATGTCTGTACATGCTAGGCTCGTCAAGTGAACCCTAAGTGTATTGCGTGTGTAAATCTGGCTTACACCCGTTGTATGCGAACGTTAGAGCCTATCACACCCGATCATCACGTGGTGCTTCGGAACAACGATCCTTAGCAACGGTGCACAGTTAGGGGGAACACAATTCTTGAAATTTTAGTGAGAGATCATCTTATTTACTACCGTCGTTCTAAGCAAATAAGATGCATAAACATGATAAACATCACATGTAATCAAATAAAGTGACATGATATGGCCAATATCATTTTGCTCCTTTGATCTTCATCTTCGGGGCACCATGATCATCTTTGTCACCGGCATGACACCATGATCTTCATCATCATGATCTCCATCATCGTGTCTTCATGAAGTCGTCTCGCCAAACATTACTTCTACTACTATGGCTAACGTTTAGCAATAAAGTAAAGTAATTACATGGCGTTATTCAGTGACACGCATGTCATACAATAAATAAGACAACTCCTATGGCTCCCGCCGGTTGTCATTCTCATCGACATGCAAGTCGTGATTCCCTATTACAAGAACATGATCAATCTCATACATCACATATATCATTCATCACATCTTCTTGGCCATATCACATCACATAGCACATGCTGCAAGAACAAGTTAGACGTCCTCTAATTGTTGTTGCAAGTTTTTACGTGGTTGCGATAGGTTTCTAGCAAGAACGTTTCTTACCTACGCCAAAACCACAACGTGATATGTCAATTTCTATTTACCCTTCATAAGGACCCTTTTCATCGAATCCGATCCGACTAAAGTGGGAGAGACAGACACCCGCTAGCCACCTTATGCAACTAGTGCATGTCAGTCAGTGGAACCTGTCTCACGTAAGCGTACGTGTAAGGTCGGTCCGGGCCGCTTCATCCCACGATGCCGCCGAATCAAGATTGGACTAGTAGCGGCAAGAGAATTGAACAAAATCAACGCCCACAACTTGTTTGTGTTCTACTTGTGCAAGATGCTACGCAAAGACCTAGCTCAGATGCCACTGTTGGGGAACGTAGCAGAATTCAAATTTTTTCCTACGCTTCACCAAGATCAATCTAAGGAGTCATCTAGCAACGAGCATAAAGGAGTGCATCTACATACCCTTTGTAGATCGCGAGCGGAAGCGTTCGAAGGAACGTGGATGATGGAGTCGTACTCGTCGTGATCCCTATCACCGATGATCCCAGCGCTGAACGGACGGCACCTCCGCGTTCAACACAGGTACGGTACATCGACGTCTCCTCCTTATTGATCCAGTAAGGGGAAGGAGAGGTTGATGGAGATCCAGCAGCACGACGGCGTGGTGGTGGATGCAATGGGAAAAGCTGTAGGGCTTCGCCAAGACCCCGCGGGAGGAGGGAGAGGT
>LR738716.1:1502521-1513690 GCA_902687465.1 Secale cereale
GGCGCCAGGGGCTGAGGTGAGGCTGCCCTCTCTCCCCCCACTATATATAGGGGCCAGGGGGCGCCGGCCCTAGGAGATTGGATCTCCTAGGGGGGGCGGCGGCCAAGGGGGTGGCTTGCCCCCCAAGCCTAGGGGGGCGCCCCCCACCCCGAGGGTTTCAACCCTAGGCATAGGGGGGAGGCCCAAGGGGGGTGCGCCAGCCCACTAAGGGCTGGTACCCTCCCCCTACGGCCCATGGGGCCCTTCGGGATGGGTGGCCCCACCCGATGGACCCCCGGGACCCTTCCGGTGGTCCCGGTACACTGCCGGTGACCCCCGGAACTCTCCCGATGGCCGAAACTGGACTTCCTATATATCATTCTTTACCTCCGGACCATTCCGGAACTCCTCGTGACGTCCGAGATCTCATCCGGGACTCCGAACAACATTCGGGTTACCGTGTGCTTATATCTCTACAACCCTAGTGTCAGGGATATTACTAGCAGGTATAAACCGGCCAGGAAGATCCGGATTACACTGATATAGTTGTATTATCACAAGCCCAGTAGAATATGTACAAGAGGTTACAGCCCATAGGGGTTTAGGGCCCATGTGTAAGGCCTACGGTTTGTAAACCGTCATATCATGTAACTTGGGAAGAAAGATAGAAAGAGTAGAGACCGAGGCGGACACGTTTATGAGCCGGCCTCGGGACTCTGTAAACCGGACCGGGCATCGCTTCCTATATAATGGAACGACCCGGCAACGGTTCAGGAGAAGAAACAACAGCTCGAGAGACGGGCAAGCGATTCGCTCCCTGTTCATCAACGCACAAGCAATACCACACCAAACTAGACGTAGGCTTTTACCTTCATCGAAGGGGACGAACTAGTATAAACACTCTGTGTCCTTTGTGTGCTTTTAACCTCTTCAAGCTAACCCGCGCGATGGCCTCACACCTAAGTCCTCTAAACCGGACATCCGCCGTGCCAATTCCACGACATTTGGTGCCCATCGTGGGGCTATCGCACGATGGTTTTGATTTCTTGAATGGTAGCTTTGAAGGGCTCAAGGGTTACGCGGTTGGCCGGATGACCAAGAGTCACCGTGGCCGGATCTACATCGACGACGCAGGCTGGGGCCCCGAGGCTGATTCAATCGAATATGGGTACCGGGTCCCCTTCGGCGGCATCCACGTCTTCATCGGCAAGATTGGCGAACCGGGACCTGAGCCGGAAATCTTCCCCAACATCGTCGAGCCGGCTCAGCGTGCGAGATCGGCCCGGATTCAGTCCGTCGTAAAGCGTGTTTTCGTTGGAGTGATACATGGAGTCCAAGCGAGGACGGATCAGATTCTGGTGGCGAGACAGTTGTCTACTCTGACGACGAATCTTCATCCGGAGAGACCGAATCTTTGTATCTGTTGCAGGAAGGCCGATCTGAGGGTGTGTCCGACGGTGATAGTATTCCGGACCCCTTTGATCCGCCAAACCGGGTGGCTGTTTTCATGGCCGGATCACAGCCTGCGCAGCAGCCCTCGATGACCGAGCGTTCACCTCAGAGGTAGCGGGTGCTGGGGCAGGCAACCAAACCCCGTCACCCTCTGACGCCCTATCCACCTTGGTCGGAGAATTGACGGCACTTGCAACAGCAGAAGTAGCCCCTGCCGACAAGGCGTAACATGATGCGGAGATCCTTCAGCTGAAGGGCCGGATTGAGCAGGCTAAACGGGATCTGGACGCAGAGAAAGCCAGGATGGCTATGAGGCAAGCAGAGCTAGACTCCCAGGCTTTCCGGCTCAGGGTGGATCAGACTTCTGCACCGGAGGTAATGTACAGAAGACAACAAACTCGTCTACCACCGATTTACGAGGCGAGGAATCTCTTTGGCACACCAGGAGCGGGAGCCAGCAACCACCCAAAGGTGAACCGGGGAGGAGCCCCGGGGACTGTCGCGTCGGTTCAGCCGTCGGTCGCAGAGCGAAACCGCCAAATTGTACCAACACCGCACGTCCCCACCCCTCCTGGCCATTATTCTAACCCGTTGGACAACATTGTCGCCGCCGCTTCACGACTGGCCGCTTTACCCATTGAGGGGACATCCCCCATGGCGATGGAAGCACGCTGGGCTAAGGAATTGCTGGACACGGCGCTGACACAACAGCAGGCGTACTCTTATAGCAGGGAGAGGATTCATTCAACCCCTCGCCCAAGCCGGAGTTACACTAGGCACTGGGATGAACCGGCTGTGCCTAGCAGCGAGCGGAGACGTCACCGTCACAGGCAGGATAATCCGGCGGGGGCAGAAGCACATGCCCAAGAGGCGATAAACCAGGCCATACATGCCGCCCGCGAGGACACCCGTCAAACGACGCCGGTTCACCCAACCACAGCAGAAACGGGAGTCACGGCTAGTTCCTTTGGAGTACAATGTATCATCCCCGCTTTGCGAAGTGTGAAATTACCTAAAGACTTCAAAGGCCCGCGCAAGGTACCCAACTACACAGCGGATCTGGCTCCAGAGGCGTGGGTTGAAAGTTATGAGATGGCTATGGAGATGCTTGATGTGGATGAAGCGGCATGCGCTAAGTACTTTACCATGATGCTTGAGGGTATAGCCCGGACATGGTTAAAGGGCCTACCACCTAACTCCATCGGATCATGGGGTGAGTTGCGTCGCCAGTTTATCAAAAATTTCAAAGACACATGCAAGCAGCCAATGTCGGTGGTAGACTTAGCAGCATGTGTTCAAGGAGAGCAGGAACCCACGAGCAGCTGGGTGCGGCGAGTATCAAAAATCCTGCATTCTTCCAATAGCATCAACCCTAGTACGGCGATAGTAACATTGGAAAACAATTGCCGGTTTGAATCTCTGAAGCTGAAGTTAGGACGGCTCAAGCGCGATTGAACACATTGGTCGCGTTTGAACCGGCGATGCCGCGTTTTCTATGTTGGTCGGAACAACCTATTGTGTGGAGCAGAGAGGATCACCCGCCACAGGTTGATAATCCGGGCCAGTTGGCCCTAGTGGTGGCACCATAGGTAGGTGGCTACAAGTTCACAAAGGTACTCATGGACGGCGGCAGCAGTATCAACATCTTATACTATGAGACTTTCCGGCGTATGGGGTTGACAGATAAGAAATTGAGACAATCCAACACAGTATTCCATGGAGTGGTGCCAGGTAAATCGGCTTACCCAGTTGGGAAAATTGATCTGGAAGTCACCTTTGGGGATGAGCAGGATTCTAGGTCAGAAACAGTGACCTTTGAGGTCGTAAAGATCAGGAGCCCATATCATGCTCTGTTTGGGAGAACGGTTTACGCCAAGTTCATGGCTAGACCGTGCTATGTTTATCTACAGCTCAAGATGCCGGGTCACAAGGGAACCATCACGGTTCATGGAAGTAGCAAGATTGCATTGGAATGCGAGGAAGGAGACACAGCGTATGGAGAGGCAGTATGTGCTACGGAGGAGTTGAAGTTCGACAAAGACAACGTTGATCCGGCGGATATGTCCCCGTTAAAAAAGCCAACTACAGGGCATGATCCGGCGTTGAAGTTTAAATCGGCAGAGGAGACCAAGCAGGTTGATTTTGTTCCAGGCGATTCATCCAAGCAGTTCACTATCAGCGCTAACCTAGACCCCAAATAGGAAAGCGCGCTCATCGAGTTCATCCGTGAGAATCGGGATATCTTTGCATGGAAGCCTTCTGACATGCCAGGTATACCGAGGGAACTCGCTGAGCACAGTCTTAACATTGATCCGAAGTTTAAACCGGTCAAGCAGTATTTGCGCCGCTTCAATGAAGGAAGGCGCAAGTCTATAGGTGAAGAAGTGGCCAGGCTTTTGGCCACAGGATTTATAGTCCAAGTATTTCACCCAGAGTGGTGGGCTAATTCGGTTCTGGTGTTAAAGAAAAATGGAACGTGGAGGATGTGTGTGGATTACACAGACCTAAACAAGGCTTTCCCAACTGGTCCTTTTGCTCTCCCCCGTATTGATCAGATTATTGATGCTACAGCAGGATGTGAGCGGCTAAGTTTTTTGGATGCATATTCAGGATATCATCAGATAAAGATGGCAGTTAAGGACCAGGAGAAGACAGCTTTCATAACTCCCTTTGGAGCCTTCTGCTATGTATCCATGCCTTTTGGGCTCAAGAGTGCCCATGAAACTTATCAGCGTTGCGTGCAGAACTGTTTCAAAGGACAAATCAGAAAAATGTCCAAGCATATGTTGATGACATTGTGGTGAAATCAAGGAAGGATGAGACGCTAATAGATGATTTAAAAGAAACCTTTGACAACCTCTGGATTTACAAGATGATGCTTAATCCGGAGAAGTACATCTTCGGCGTTCCAGCAGGCAAGCTCCTTGGATTCTTAGTATCAGACAGAGGAATAGAGGCTAATCTGGAGAAGATCAAGGCGATCACATCCTTGACCAAACCGGCTTGTATCAATGATGTCCTGCGCATAGCAGGCCGGATTACATCATTGAGCCGATTCATCAGCCGTTTGGGAGAGAAGGCGATCCCGCTTTATCAGATGTTGAAAAAGATGGACCAGTTTGTATGGAGCGATGCTGCAAACGCTGCGTTCGAGGATTTGAAGCGGCAATTAGCAGAACCGCCAGTTCTTGCTACTCCTGTTGACAGCGAACCACTGCTGTTATACGTGGCCGCCAATGCCCGTGCCGTTAGAGTGGCAATTGTGGTGGAACGCAAGGAAGCAGGAAAGGAATATCCGGTTCAACGCCCGATTTACTACATCAGTGAGGTTCTCATTGAGTCAAAGCAAAGGTATCCGCACTGGCAGAAGCTGGTATACGACGTGTTTATGGAAAACCGGAAGCTGAAGCACTATTTCCAGGGCCACCCAATCACTGTTGTCAGCTCAGCTCCATTGGGGGATATAATCCAAAACAGAGAAGCCACTCGCAGAGTGGCGAAGTGGGCCATTGAGCTTAGCCCACACAGATTGAAGTATGTACCCCGTTCTGCTATTAAATCTCAAGCACTGGTAGATTTCATCAATGATTGGACAGAATTGCAAGCACCAGAGGAGAAGCCGGATCATACATACTGGACTATTCACTTTGACGGTTCAAGGCAATTAGAGGGCTCGGGGGCTGGAGTCGTGTTAACTTCCCGACGAGGTGACAAGTTTTGTTATGTCCTCCGACTAATGTTCCCTTGCACTAACAATGCTGCCGAGTATGAAGTTCTCCTTCACGGCCTACGGATGGCTAAGGAGATGAACTTGAGCCGGGTCAACTGCTTTGGTGATTCAAATCTAGTGATGCAACAGGTGTCTGGCAAGTGGGACTCTAAAGATCCGCTCATGGCAGCTTACAGGCGAGAAGTTGAAGCGATTGCAGGATATTTCAAAGGATATCAGGTGGATCACATAGACCGGCGGAAAAATGAAGCGGCTGATGCATTAAGCCAGCTAGGCTCTCAGCGTAAACCGGTTCCACCAAATACCTTCTTGGATGAATTACACAGTCCATCGGTACAGGTACCATCGGAGGAGGATCTGGCTGTTCCTGATCCGGAAGCATAGCTAGTTGCAGCACTTCATGTTATTCCGGATTGGACACTCCCTTACTTAGCATACCTGAGCCGAGGAGAGTTGCTGGATGATGAGGTTGAGGCTAGGCAGATAATCCGGCGATCCAAATCTATGACCATCGTCAACGGAGAACTTCATCACCGCAGCGTTTCTGGGGCATTTCAGTGTTGTGTATCATCGGAAGAAGGCTGTGATATTCTTCGAGAGATACATGAAGGAGATTGTGGGCATCATGCCGGTTCAAAGTCATTGGTAGCCAAGGCCTTCCGTCATGGGTTCTACTGGTTAACGGCTCATGCTGATGCGGAGGATGTAGTACGGAGATGCGATGCTTGTCAGAAATTTTCACGACGTGCTCATGTTCCGGCGCAGGAGCTACGGATGATTCCAATTACTTGGCCGTTTGCAACCTGGGGGCTTGATATGGTTGGACCCTTTAAGTGATCCCAAGATCAGAAAACCCATCTGTTGGTAGCAGTGGACAAGTTTACAAAGTGGATTGAGGCAGAACCTGTCAGTAAGTGTGATGCGGCAACAATGGTTAAATTCATCAAAAAGGTAATTTTCCGGTTTGGCTTTCCACACAGCATCATTACTGATAATGGCACCAACCTATCTAAAGGAGAGATGGAAGAGTTTTGTCAAAGGGAACATATTTGCCTGGATGTATCTTCAGTAGCTCACCCTCAATCCAATGGTCAAGCCGAGAGGGCCAACCAAGAGATCTTGAGAGGCATCAAGCCCTGGCTTATGGTTCCTTTGCAAAGAACACCCGGTTGCTGGGTTGAGGAGTTACCTTCTGTCCTTTGGAGCATCAACACTACACCTAACAGGTCTACAGGTTATACGCTTTTCTTCATGGTATATGGTGCTGAAGCGGTTCTCCCTAGTGACATCCGGCACAACTCACCACGGGTGGCAGCTTATGTTCAAGCGGCTAATGAGCAAGCAAGACAAGACAGCTTAGACCGGCTGGATGAGGAACGGGACACAGCAGCAGCACGATCGGCAATTTATCAACAAGACCTGCGCCGATATCACAGCCGCCGGGTTAAAACCAGGACGTTCCAGGAGGGGTACCTGGTGCTCCGGCTCATCCAAGATCAGACAAATATACACAAGTTATCCCCACCTTGGGAAGGACCCTTTGTGGTCAGCAAGAACCTGCACAACGATTCATACTACCTGGTTGACGTTCGAGAGCATAAAGACTCACGTACATCAGAGGAAGAGACGAAGCGGTTGTGGAACATTGCTCTTCTGTGACCTTACTACACTTGAGCCATTGGCTCCGCTTCATGTATCCTGTACATATTATGATTAATAAATAAACCGGCGCCCCGGTAAACCGGGGGATCAGCCATCTTCTTCGAATAGAAGTGTCATATGGGAATTCGCTCAGGTGATATCCATCTAAAGTTTATTTATCTTGATACATATCATTTTCATCAAGAAAACAAATTGCTTTGATCTGTATATTTTGATATGCAAGGCAATTATTTATTAAGGGACCAAAGAAGGTTTGCTGCACATCGCAACTCAAACATGGGTACCCGGCCTCCTAAACCGGCGCCCTTGATGCGTCAAATATGGAGCCTGGCAGCTCGTAAAAAGCCATTGCCAATCATCGAGTCGATCACCTAAAAACAAGAACGCTCAGAGGACTTGAAACATTGGGTAGTATTGATGACAACGTCAATTATAGAGCTTAAAGGCCGCTCATAAAAAAAATGCCTAGAGCTTAAAGGACGCTCACAAAAAGCCTGGAGCCTGGTAGCTCGCAAAAAGCCAAGAGCTTAAAGGCCGCTCATAAAAAAATGCCTAGAGCTTAAAGGCCGCTCACAAAAAGCCTGGAGCCTGGCAGCTCGCAAAAAGCCAAGAGCCTAAAGGCAGCTCATAAAAAGCCTAGAGCTTAAATGCCGCTCACAAAAAGCCTGGAGCCTGGCAGCTCGCAAAAAGCCAGAGCCTGGCAGCTCGTAAAAAGCCTCGATTTCGAGCCTGGCAGCTCATAAAAAGCCTCGAATTTGGAGCCTGGCAGCTCGTAAAAAGCCTCGACTACATGGTCTTATTTGCCAAAAATACTTTGTTTCTGTGATTTTACAAGTTTTGTTTTTAACCAAATCTATTGATCCGGGATTGGGCAACTTCAAAGTTGACCATATATCTGCAAAGTTAAAAGTCTGGGTCATGAACACCAACATAAGTTAAACCAGCGTTCATTATAACCCGGATCAGTCATCAGGCAAACGCCAAGAGAGCCAAGAGCCTCATTAGCATCTACGCTTTCAATCCTACCTACCGGATTAAGGACGTCAGGCACTCGTAATCAAAGGTATGAGGTATCTTTGGTATAAAACAGACATTCCTTTGATATATATATCTATTGGAGCAGTGTAATAGGTCCGGTGGTAAACCGCCAGGACATCTTTTTTAGCATCATTTATTGAGGCACATATAACATAAA
Source organism: Secale cereale (assembly GCA_902687465.1). Classification (NCBI taxonomy): domain Eukaryota; kingdom Viridiplantae; phylum Streptophyta; class Magnoliopsida; order Poales; family Poaceae; genus Secale; species Secale cereale. The sequence continues at coordinate 1,510,540 of LR738716.1, forward strand.
CGGATCAAGCATGGCAGAACAAAGGATTAAATTGGCAGACGCCAAGTCAAGCGGTGACATCCATATTGAGACAAGGATAATGTTTCAAGCTATCCTATTACAAGGCACCTTCAGGCCCGAATAGATTAAAGTTTGACAAAAATATTCGGCAAGCTACAAATTAAATCGGATGGTTTATGACTTCTCTTCACGCTGCGAAGGCTGAGGGTCGACTTGTTCCGGGTCTTCTTCATCTTCAGGTAGTAGCTGGAAATCAGGAACGCGCCAATCAATCTTGGAGAGTGCGCGGAAGTACATTTCCTCATTAATAAGATCTGACGGATCAATATCTGGAGCGAAAGTATGGCCACACACTGGTGGGATCAGATTCTCGGTGTCGTAAACCGGCCGATCTACCCGCTCATTTTCTAAATCATAGGCCGGATGATACCTTATCAAGTCCGCTTCATCGACAAGTTTACTGGCAAGTGGGCGCATGTCCTTAGTCAGAGCATGGAGGTCTTCGGCAGAAAACTCTGACCCGTCCTCTTTGTTGCTGTGATAGCCGTTCATTGCTTTAGCCGGATCAAAGTCAGGAACCCATGCTTTGGCCCGGGTTAGCGCCATAAGGGAACCAGCCCGTGCAGCAGACTTCTTCACCTCCACCAGATGCACAGGCAGGACAGATAGCTTCTCTAAAGTGCTTTGGATAGTAGTTGGTGCCGGTTTGTTATGGGACATCGCACTAATAACCCATTGAGCGCCAGAATAAAGCTGCTCCACCAGGGTATAAGAGGCCTTGAGCTTCTTCCGGACATCATCTCCAAGATGAGTTATGCATCGCCCTATATATGTTTGTCAAAGTTAAACCGGAGCGGAACAAAGGTTGCAGAGATAAAAAACATATGCAGATGGGTACTCACCAAAGATAGCAGAAGTCATGAGTTCTATTTGTTGTCTTAAGCCGGTCAACTCCTGCGTAACCGGATTAAGGGCAGCTTCAGCATCCTTTGCTCTTTTTTCAAGAGCATTCCTCTGCACTTCCCATGTGGACCACTCCGCTTCAAAGTCCTTTTTTAGTTTCTCCATGTTGGTCAAGGTAAGCACAAGTTCTTCCTTGGCTTTCGCAGAGGCAGTTTCATTAACCGCCAAGCTATTCCGGAGTTCAGTTACCTCCGAAGCCCTCCGGGTCAAGTCAGCCTAGAAGGAAATCAAACGGATTAGAAAGACATATCAATCAAGTCTCAAGCATATAACAAGTTATACGCTTGACACTTGGGGGCTAATGTGCAATTGAAGTAACGCACGAGAAATTCAGACAAGTCCCAAGCGCATAAAACAAGTTATGCCCCTGGCACTTGGGGGCTAATGTAAGTTCATTTTCAGATACAATGGAAGTCCCGATTCACCTACAATGAAGCTAAACCGGCACTTGGGGGCTACTATGGCCTAAAGATAGGATTGCAAGACTACAAAGCAGAGACAAGTAAAAGGAAAGAAAGTTACCTCATACTTATCCTTCATCATGTTAACCAAACCAGCTTCATACTCGCGGCTGGTAAAAAGCCGGTTCGGATACCCGGAATGAAGTTCCTGGGCACTCAACAGGGCATAGCTGGATAAGTCTGTGCTCCAATTGCCTTTTTCTTGTTGAAGTTTTTCTTCCTTGGCAGTTTGCCTGGCCAAGATGACAGGCTCAAAGCGGCATTTGGCTAGAGAGGGACAACAGTAGGCGCTGGGCTGGCAGAAGCCGGGCTAGCACGAGGAGGGCTAACCCGGACAGGGCTCGCCGGCTCAACCACATTCTCTGCATTATCATCTCCCGGGGTAGCAACGTCGCCACGATCCATAGGAATAGAGTCATCAAATTGAGCTTCAGAATTATTTTCTAGAAGAATAACCGCTTCCAGGTCACCGGCCGGTTCAGCAGTAGTGTTTTCAGCAGTCGCTTTGGTTGCTTTCGCCTTCTTGCTAGGCTTCGATTTTCTGGTAAAAATCAAGAAAAATACAGTCTGTAGTAATCTGCTGGGTTCGCCTACTTATGGAACTCCATAAAATTCAAACTAAATTGGTAAATTTGCGCAATTTGTCTACCAATCAGCAGCAAAAAGAATCAACTAAAAAGCACGCTCCACTAAAATCTGAAGACTACTTTAGCGAGCGCTAACGATTCTGTTTTTCACAGCAAGATCATATAAACTTCACACAAGTCTTACCAAAGGTTCTACTTGGCACAAACACTAAAGAAAACATGAAAACACATCTAATCAGAGGCTAGATGTAATATTTATTCCCTAACAGCAACAAAAACAAGAACTTAAAATTGGGTTGCCTCCCAACAAGCGCTATTGTTTTACGCCCCTAGCTGGGCACGATACAAGATAAATCTAGGTATTGCCATCTTTGGAAGGCAATCCATATGTGGCTCTCATGATAGATTCATATGGTAATTTGATTTTCTTCCTAGGAAAGTGTTCCATGCCTTTCCTTAACGAAAATTGGAATCTAATATTTCCTTCCTTCATATCAATAATTGCACCAATCGTTCTAAGGAAAGGTCTACCTTCTATTGGCAACAATAAGAACATCATTAATTCTTCCCATAGGTTTCTTAATAGTGGAATCCGCAAGATGCAAATTTAAAGAACAATCATCAAACTTATGGAACCCTAGCAAATCACATAAAGTTTTTGGGATAGTGGAGACACTTGCACCCAAATCACAAAAAAATAGCATTCATGATCTTTTATTTTTATTTTGATAGTAGGTTCCCATTCATCATAAAGCTTTCTAGCTATAGAAACTTCCAACTCAAGTTTTTCTTCATAAGATTGCATCAAAGCATCAACTATATGTTTAGTGACAGCTTTATTTTGGCTATAAGCATGCGGAGAATTTAGCACGGATTGCATCAAGAAATATACAATCAATCAAAGAGCAATTATCATAATTGAATCCTCTTCTTCTTCTTTCAGATCTTCATCCTTCTTCGTCTTCTTCCTCTTCCTCCTCTTCCTCTTCTTCCTCTTCTTCTTCTTCGTCTCCTTCTCCTCCTTCTCCTCCTTCTCCTCCTCCTCCTCCTCCTTCTTCTTCTTCATCTTCTTCTTCTTCTTCTTCTTCTTCTTCTTCTTCTTCTTCTTCTTCTTCTTCTTCTTCTTCTTCTTCTTCTTCT
>LR738716.1:1528319-1552027 GCA_902687465.1 Secale cereale
TGTGTGTGTGTGTGTGTGTGTGAGAGAGAGAGAGAGAGAGAGAGAGAGAGAGAGAGTAATTCTATACTCCAAGATGTATGAACTATTGAGCTCCCGGTCATATATATATACAAATGAATTTATCGTACCTTGTTATCATTTCTAATATACCTCATTAGTAGTTACAAGGTACCCCCAAAGTGTGTTATGTCAAAAAATTCATTTGGTTCCATATATATCTACAGATAGCGCTTCTGATCTATTTGAGAGAACATACTTATTAATATTACTGTTCGGATTTGAAGTGCAATATGAAAGGCTGAATTTTCGGGTAGGCATGCTTTTGGTCAGCAAAAATACTGTGCTGGTATAGTTACAGGCTGTATTTGCCCTTATGTATACCCAAGGTTTTGGTTACCAAATGAGGCAATTTTACCGAGGGGGACGGATAAACGTGGTTACCACGGTTACCGGAAAATACCGAGAAATACCGAGAGTATTTCGAACGAATTTTATAGTTGAATTTTGAATCCAAATAAATGAATGAACGGACATTCGAACCAGAGACCTGTCAAAACAGAAACTAGGTTGCTACGAACATGTTAGAATCAACTCTCATGCCATTAATTAGATCATACGCACTTTACTTCAAATGGAGCGTTTAAATTCAAAAATTTCAAAAAAAAGGTATTTTTTGCTCGGTATAAGGATTTATCGAGGGGCACGAAAATATGCGGTAACCATGAGAAATCTTGAAATTTCGACCGGTAACCAAAACCTCGTGTATACCTTGTATAAATGCAGGCTATTGAAGAATTATCAAAACTTTGTAAATCAGTTGCCAGAATTATGGTAGTCAGTTTGTTATGCATGTGCTGTGACTTGTGAGTGGTTACACTCAACCTGTGCAGTTTTCTAGATTTGAGATAGTTAGTAATATGTGAGTAGTTATGGCAACGGACTGATTGTAGTATATATATCGTTGAGAATTATCACGCAGATGAGCTCATCACAGATACCGCCGTGCGTATGGCAGCGAGGTGGTCCTTGCAGCACGCTACGGATGCGTTTGGTTCACGGGATAGCCAACCAAGGGATAGGGAAAGCCATTTTTTATTGGATAGCAGCCGTTTGGTTTGTGGATGAGCTGAGATAAGATAGGATAGGGATAGCCATATGCTTGGAATATACCCTGAAAATCTGGCTATCCCCATGCGTGAAAATGTCGCGGACATGGCCATCCACCGGCGCACGCGAACGAAACGCTGTCTCGCGCTGAGCCACTGGCGTTCCCAAAAGCAATACATGGTGTGTGGGTACATGGTGCAAGTGATACGCGTGTGTGCGCGTGTCATGTATGCCGTGTGAGCGAGATGCGTGATTGGGCAGGCTGTATTTGTACGTAGATGGCCGGTGTTATACATCTGTACATGGTGCACGCACGCAGCTGTATCTTACGTATGTGGACGGCCGATGTTGTACGCTGTGTACACGGAGGTGTGCTTGTGTGCATGCTGTGTGTGATGTATGTGTGAGCTGTGGTGCTGGGAGTTGCATATGTCCCAGTTGATGCGAGAAATAGTATGAAAAAAAAATATTTTTGATAGCAAAGTACTCCCTCCGTCCCAAAATTCTTGTCTTAGATTCATCTAGATAGGGAAGTATCTAACACTAAAACATGACTAGATACATCCGTATTTAGACAAATCGAAGACAAGAATTTTGGGACGGATGGAGTATGAAACAATGGCTATCCCAATTACGATACATCCTTCAAACCAAACAGAACATAGGCTAATAGTATCCCTGAACCAAACAAAAAAATGGCTATCCCTAACCAGCTGGTTGGGGATACCCATAACCACCCTAGATTGTCCCTCTAACCAAACACATCCTACAAGGCTCTCAACAGACAACATGTTCACCTTAAGGGTACCCTTCTGAAGCGCAACTTGATCACTCCTTGTTTCGACGCGAAGAAGGTCATTGCTGAGTACACCATACGAATGGTTGGATGGTTAGAGGGACAGTGGTATTATTCCTGAATTCAAGTCCTGGTGCTCGCATTATTCCTGAATTTATTTCGGGATTGCCGGTGATGCGCTTTTAGTTGGAGGAGACGTTCTCGTCGACGACGAGGTGCCTATGGTGACTTCCTAAATTTCAAGATGACATGTCGGCTCAGTCTCTCGGAGGTGCTCATAGGGAAAGAGTGTGCGTATGTGCGTTCATAGGGATGAGTGTATGCGCGTATGTGTGAGCGCTTACGTCTGTACTGATGTTAAAAAAAAAAGAGTACACCATAGTGCCTTCCTATCCGGTAGACAGAGAGTCAGAGACACAGAGTGAGAAGGAGGCGACCTTGAACCTGCATGCCATGAACAAGCTGATCCTGACACTGAGAAGGCCTTGGTTAGCAATGCAAGAAGGATAGCGAGAAGAAGGCCAGGGAGGCGTTCTCCGTGAGGTGCAAGATCAACAGCAAGATCAACAGGGAGGCGTTCTCCGTGAGGTGATAAAAGAGCAATGTCACCCTCGGGGAGGGCACTTCAAGTGCGATCTCGTCAACAACCACAAGTAGTCATCTGCATTTTGTGATGGTCTGTTTAATTTGATCCTCCTAATCACAAGCAATTGTTTGGTTTTTAGAGTCTTACATATTTTTCTATAATAACTAGCACCATTGCAGGGGCAATATCTTTAATTGTTTTAAAGTTTAGATTATTTCTTATGAAATGATGACCCTTAAAAATATGCTATTACAGTTTTTTCCTTTTCCATCATAATATAGCATTGTAATTTCAGAAGAAATAGAACATGTCATCAATCACCAATCAGTATATATATGTGTTATGTTTATTAAATTAATTCTAGGCTACCTCTGAATTGGCCGTAGCTTAGTCATGTGTTGTGACAAAATTCATGCCAATAACATTGGACAACAAATACACCGCTGCCGTCCAATTTCATTTCCATTGCACACTTCCTATGTGCATAGTGGTGCATCTTGTTGTTTTCTTTTCTTTGTTCAATTTGATAACATAAAGTACGTATGATCTCAATTTATGATTTGGCTAGATGATAAATATTCATGTGGGAAGTCTCCCCCTTCCCCGTTCATGCTTAGGACGCGATAGGGGCGCGACATCGCCGCCTCCCTGCAATGTCGCTGCCGCCGCCGTTCCGCTACGCGGATGAGGCGCCCGACACTCTGAGGGAGACGTGAGCGGACTCCAGGGATGTGTGAGGCACATGTTGTCTCTCTCTCTCTCCAACTATCCATTTAGTTAGGTATCTCTCTTTCTCCATCCATCTATTCAGTTAGGTATCTCTCTCTCACACAGACACACACTTTACTGTTGTACAACTACATATATTGTACCTCTATCAGAGTTAATATACAGAAAAGCAGTTGTGCCAGCTAGCATACCAAGCAAATGGACTACTGCACATGAGAACTGTTTATATACAGGTTCGAACTATTTCAGTTTTATTGCCGGAACCAACGCAAAAGAAAACAAAGGATGGTGGAGACATGTAGTGGATTGTTGGAGTATAATATCCCACCATCTCCCATAATTTGGACTGTTGGTTAAGTTGGTTGGTGCATGAATTAATGATTGTATCTGAGCCAAAAGGTCTTGAGCTCAAGACACTGCAATGCGGGATTAAAAAAAGATCATGGGTCCCACATCGATCCCATGTATAAAGACTAAAATAGCCTAGATGTCAGGAGGAGGGCCTCAATCTATCAGTGCAGTTTTGCGGCCCACTTCATAGACTTCAGAGGAGCATATACGTGAGGAGGAGTTTTGGAGTATAGTGTCCAACCCTCTCCCATAGTTTGGTCTTTTTGATGAGTTGGATGAAACATTAATTCAATATGAAGTGCAACATGAATCATTCAGTATAAACTAGTTATCAGCACTCTGGTAAGATCATCAGATGCGGGACTGAATAAGTAAATTAAAGTAGTTAGTTGTCAGATAATATATGTACTGAACATGAATCATCACCTAATATCCATCCTAGTATTTGTTTATTCATATTTGTCAGTCAAATATAACACGGGATCGTGATATACTCCTAATCCCTTAAACTGAGGAGAATCGAATATATTTGTGATCTCCCATTTATGGTCAAGATACACAGGATTGCATATACTTGTCTATACAATTAAGACCTAATCGAAAGGCCTAGGCGTGGTCTATTCCTTCCCATACTTAGCACTATACATCACCCATCCATCCTATTCATCTCTTTGCATTTTCGGTAGCCTTTGCTATCCTAACACCGCATCCACCATGCCACACAAACTGTCCCCTCGTTCCAGTGCTTGTATTTTTCTCAGTTATTACTAATCTCACCACAAGGGATACGTTGCATGCATCTCACCACACACTGCATAATAATTCTCGCCACGTTGCTTTCGACGAAAACACATTTCCTTTTGCCTCCTCGCAGCCAACTCTTGAAGCCTCGTATGATTTTCCTTGACAACCTTCCTCCATATTAGTCTAACAATATCTACTCCCTTTGTTCCTAAATACAAGCCCTTTTCACGAGCCGTTGTCATTCCTTCTGCTTCTCGTTGGGATCGACACTCTTACTTATCGAAAGAATTATTACTGATCCCCTATACTCGTTGGTCATCAAGACTCTTTTCTGGCACCGTTGCCGGGGAATGAAGCACTCTTGGTAAGTGGAAATTGGTAAGGGAAAATTTATATAACATGTCAAAATTTACTGTAACTTGTTACAATGGAGAACAATCACTTGAGGGGTTTGTTTGGGGTATGTTCACCTCGATCGGAAACACAAAGAGTTGCTCGTCGACCTACTGCACCTACTGAAAATATTGGTTATGAGATCCCTTCAGGTATGATAGAGAAACTGCTAGTCAATCCTTAGGTAGGAGATGAAACAATACATCCTGATATGCACCTAATATATGTGGATGAAGTTTGTTGATTATTTAAGCTTGCAGGTTTACCGTGAGATGAGGTTAAATTAATAAGAAGGTTTTCTCTTTATCTTTGAAGGGAAAATCATTGACATTTTGTATAGGCTATGTCATGACATTGGATTTTGGACTGGAATCAATTGAAATTGGAATTATATATATAATGTTTGGACTCGTGAAGGAGAGAGTATCGTTCAAGCTTGGGGAAGGCTTGAATCAATGTTATATTCATGCCCTAATCATGAGTTTTCAAGAAAAATCATTATACAGAATTTGTATGCACTACGAAAAAAAGAAACATCCATGATATTTTGGCCTGATCAATTTTTTTCCTGTCATGCTTATGACACTTCTATGTTGATAATTGTAATGAAACCTGGTATCATCATAGATGTGGTGGGATCCTACTTCTATGACAAAACATCATTACAGAAAATGGGGTTTTCGTCTTGAGCGGGCCGGAGACGCAATTGCATAACATTCTTTGTGCCGTCCATGAAGGAAAAAATCATGGTAGAAGTGACGGTGAGAAAAATTTGGGGAGTTCCAGGTTACGATGGGTGGTCGGGACCGAGCGATGCACGTAGATTTGTGTGTTTATCCTGTATACGTACGCACGTGTGTGCGAGGCATTAGGCTCTACTTGAACCCGAGCGAATGCACTACTACGCGCGTTACTGAACCGGAGGGATCGATCCCTTAGCTGTTAAGTGAATCTGATCGAGCGATTCCTTCGCTACTGCTGCTAACTGAACCCGAGCGATCGATCGCTCCTGCTGCTTCTGCTTACTGAAGCCGATCGTACCTGCTGCCTCTTGATGAACAATGAACGTGGGGTTGATTGAACGAGTTGAGATGTACATGGTTGGTGTTGGATGAACAGTTCTAGGTGGGGGTTGGATGAACATGACCCCATGGTAGTAGTAGTGGTAGTCTGTCGCTGCTGGATGAATAGGACACCAAGAGGAGGCCACCACAGCCGAGTTGGTTGGGGGTGGATGAACATGACCCCGTGGAGGGTTGGTTGAACAGTAGTCGGTGGAGGGCTGGATGAACAGTAGCTGGTGGTGACATGAGGAAGACGCGGTGGATGAACAGTGCAGATGGAGGCTGAAGGAAATCGACGATAGGTGAACAGTAGCCTGTGGAGTCCCATTTTGCGGTACGCCACACTCCTCCGATAAACAGGACCCCTGTTTCGACCATAGACGCTCCAACACAAGTCCGTTTCTTCCGTTTTGCGGTACGCCACACCTCTCCCAATCAACAGGACCCTGTTTTGACCGTAGGCACTAGAACAAAAGTCTGTTTCCTCCATTTTGCGGTACGCCAGACCCTTCCCAATGAACAGGACCCTGTTTCGACCGTACGCAGTCGAACAGAAGGCCCGTTTCCTCCGTTTTACGGTACGTCAAACCTCGTTTCGGCTGTTCCGTCCAAGGCGGTTGGCTTCCGATGAACACGATGTATTCCGTTGCCTCCCGAAGAACACGACGATGTTTCCTCCCTTGCGACCCAGTCGGTTAGCTGCCGATGAACAAGACGACGTTGTTGTATGCGCCCGAGACCCCGCCCGTATGTACGTACGTAGCCGTATTTATTTTATTGCAGTGTGACGATACATACGTGTACATGATATATACGGCACTGCGTGACATGATACGTCCTCACCTCTACTACGACACGTGCCACTCCTTACACAGCCACAATTCATCGTTGTAGAGAGACCGGTCGATCAGTATGTATGTACACTTTCGCGACAACGCTACGTATGCTTCGACCGAATGGCTCCCAGCTGTTAGGAAAGACAAGGACACACTTCTTTGCATGCGAAGATATAGCTGGTGGGTCCCCTCCGTCAGGGGAAAGAATCATTTTATTTTTGCCCGTAATATGGACACACTTGCGTGCGAAGATGTAGCTGGTGGGTCCTAGCTGTCAGGGGGAAACATTTTTGTTCGTAAAATACGGTGTTCCTTCCGGTGGGTCCCGGCTATCAGATGGAGAAATCATTATTTTGTGCGCAATAAGAAGGCACTTCGTTGCTGCGGCCGTGGACCCAGCTGTCAGCCTCTCCATCTACAATCGTCTTCCAATGTAAGTCGTTCCTTCACCACGCCGCGGTGACAACACCAAGGCGGTGGACGATGAAGAGGCCTAGGAAGGGAATGGCCCGGAGCCGGAGAAGACTCGGAAGTTATTTCCACGTGAAGAGTAGTACGAGAGTTTACTGGTTGGGCTGCAGTGTGAGGCTGCCCTCGCAGGAGAATAACAGGAGGTCTGGGTGAGTACAAGGATGACCTGGCCAGCGATGAGAGTAGGGTGGGGCCGTGAGGCCTGCGCGACAGAAGAGCCGGCCACAGGAGGCAGGAGCAGGCGACACGACCGACACTGATTTGGGTGGCTGGAGCAAGAAGATCAGAGATTGAAGATGCAGTACGGCCGTTGGATGGACATCGTACGGTCACTAAAGTTAGAATCATTGATATTGACTAAGTTGACAAAGCCATCCGTCCGTGTCAAGTTAGTAGCCTCACAAGTCAGCCTCCAACTATGATGGATCCCCACTAGCAGGGGTCATTAAATTTTTTGTCCGTAATAAGGAGGCACTTTCTTGCGTGTGAAGATATACCTGGTGGGTTCGAGCTATCAGTGGGAGGAATGTTTTTTTTACGAAATACACAGGCCCTTCCGGTGGGTCTCTTCTGTCAGGTGAAGGAATCATTATTTTACGCGTAATAAGGAGGCACTTCCCGCGTGCAGCCGTGGACCTAGCTGTCAGTATCTTCACGTATAGTCCTCTTTCGGTTCCTTCAAGTGACGCTTAAGACATCATGTAGGAGCTCCCGGAAAATAAATCACGGCGAACACCCTCGTCAAAGCCAAAGCCATGGTGGCGGGATTTTCAATCGGGCAGGTTCATTGCTGTAGCTGCGTCGCTGGAGTTTTTTCCAATCTCGTTTTACTTGGAGCAGTTTTAAGTGGATTTCATTTTCTTTAATTTTTTATTTCTTTTTTGTTGGCTTTATTTCCATTTTTCTTTGGTCTGACTTTTTCCTTTTTCTTTTTTCCCTTTTTTCTTTTCTAGCACATGTACAGTTTTTTCACATGCAATGTATATATATTTCATATAGAAACATTTCATTATACAAGTTAGCATTTGTTAAATACATGGTTAATTTTATTTTTGAACACTACCTCTGCCTGAAAATACTTTTGGCTCAGACGGATGTACCTATACTTAGTTACTTTTGTTTGAGCAATGAGTATTATAGGATGATATTTTCATGTCTACTTTTTTGACGTACATTGTACATTTTTTATTTACATGTAAAGCATTTCTTTATACAAGTTACCATTTTTTCAATAAATGGTTAATTTTTTCAATACATGTTTTCATTTTTACTTATTTCAGTAGACATTATGCATTTTTATATATATCTGGGATATTTGTATACAAGTATAACATTTATCAAAATATAGATTTTTTTTTTCAAATACATGTTTTATATCTATATATTTTATACGTCGTAATTTTTTGTATACATTAAAAAAAATATACACAGTTGCCAATTTTGTAAATACATGATTAATATTTGTCAAATATATGCTTTTTATGTCTAATTTTTTCATACAAATTATACATTTTTTGTATATCAGAAACATTTGTATACATGTTTAACATTGTTTCCCTGACTACTACAACATTTTTTTAAATATATAATGAACAATCTAGGATTAAAAGTAAAAACTGATAGAAGAAATTCCAGGAAAATTCCGGAGAGAAAGGGGATACTGCAAGAAAAACAATCTAAAAAAGTAAAACTGTCCTTGCAATGATGAATTGAATCTTATTCTTCTACTAAGTAGCAGTGATTTATAAACAAATAAAGACGTTATATGTGTATATTAAAATTTGCTTTCGAGTTTCAAAAGATGCCCCTTTGAGGATATATGGAGAATGCTAGATGTACTGCACGTGATAGGAGATATAGAGTGTACTTATATTATTTTGTCTAGTTGGCTGGAAAGTAGTTGAATACAAATTGTTAAAATATCCATGCACCGGAGATCTTGATAGATATGAGTGGGTGGCCAACTATTATTATGCACACGCTTTAGTGTTGTTTTCAACTTAAACATAAATTAAAGGTCCTTACGTTGTAGGAGCATCTTCTTATGTTAAATGTTGCCGCAATAGGTGGTTGACGACCATCGCACAGAGAGGCACTCCCTCTGTACATATAAACTTCTACACCCTTGGATCTCACTTCGTCCATGACTAGCTAGCTTGACATCCATCTTTCCCTGACTACAGGGCAAACTAACACATATGATCACCCATGGAGAGATTTAGGAATCGTACAGGAGTCTAGAAGTGGGATGCACCAGAAATACCAGCTGAAGTTGAAAGAAATTATCAGCAAGAGAAAACGGAAAGGAGAGCAAAACAGGGGAAAGAGCCAGCGGCAAGACAAGATGACCAATTGTGACCGAGTGGGTGAGACATCCAAGGAATGGCTCAAGTACATGAATCGGAAGTAGCATCCAAAGAAATAGGTTTCGCGCCTCCCTGGAAAAAGCACAAGATGTTACCAGATTCGAGAAAACAGAAGCGGTTTGATCGCGGTAGACAACTCTAGAGGGGCTAGGGTTGACTTTAATAGTGAGATAACATGAATTACTGAGTAGCATAGAGTTAGCCCGGGCTTCTTCCTCGAGTCCTGTTATGATTGCGCATTCGACGAAAGAGCTTTACAAGCCACACTTTCCTTCTTCACTTTTTTATTGATTCATTGGCACGTATAGTATGTTTTAAAAAAAGAGTCATTGGCACGTACTACAAACTAACTTTGGGACCCGCTCAAAAAAATACTAACTTTGGGGCAGTATATCCCTCAAAAAAAAAACTTGGGGCAGTATATTTGGAAAAAAAAAAAACTGGACATGAGACGTGCTAAGACCGGACTGTGTATTGAGTTGGTTATTGGCACGTACCACACACTAATTTTGTAACTGTTTACCCCTAAAATAAGCTGTATATTTGAATAAAAAAAAACCCGAACAGGAGACGTAAATGCATTAATCTTGCCGCTTTAAATTTAAACCCGAACAGATTTCCAAAATGAAAAACCCAAACAGGAGACATCTGTGCATTAATCTTGTCGCTTTAAATTAAATTTAGCGTTCGTCGTTCCTTTTTTTATAGCTTCCATCATCTTTCCGTTGGTACGTTTGGATCCGATACGATTTGATTTAAAATAAAAAGCCGACAGGAGGCCCATATCACTACAGCTGAGCATGCGTGACACTGTTCTCTAGCTGCACCGATGTTCCCATAGTGCCTCTTATGTAGATCCAGCTGAGCACACATGCATATTTATTTATAACAAGAAAACGTATGCGTGCATGTAATGATTAATTGATCGATCTTATTATAGATACTGCAAAGTAAAATAGTGTTTACTTTTTGTCGGTGTGCCAATGTGATTCCTATGCTGAGTTAATCGGAGCTTATAATGTCATCGTTAACTTCTATATTCTGCCTCTTCGTTGGTTCAGATTATGTAATTGTCCTGTCGGCCGAGAAACCTAGGAACCCACTGTAGGATATGATGACATGGCATCAAAGGGTGGCTTGTATTTAGGTTTTCTATTTCTTGATAGATGACCCAGTTAATGTGAAGCAAATCGCCTGGTCATATGCATGGTCGTTATTTCCAGTACTCACTAGATTCCTTCATTTTTTTCAATTAAGCAGTGCTGGAATCAGTTGTAGGAGAACATAAGATTGTTCGTTTTTTTTTTCCGAAAAGGAGCTCGAGCCCCGGCCTCTGCATCAAAGTGATACATACGGCCATTTTATTAGAAGTCAACAGATCCAACATAAATCTTACATATTCTGAAACGAAAGGGAAAAGGACCGCCACAGACGGCAGGCAAAAGATAGATAAGCTACTAAACAGCTCGACGCGGATTTTTGGGACATGCAGCCACGCGCTGCCGTAATCCCGTTCGTTCGTGGGCGCATCAGGATTGTTACTTTATATAGGCTCATTTGCAATACCTGGCATCTAATTTACTGGGCCTCCTAAATACGGTGTGCTATACACCCAGTCAGTGGACCAGTCGACATTAATAATCGTATGTATACAGGTCTGGCAGCGCCCGACGTCACGGTTGGGGCGATGGCATAACTGCTGTGGACGTAGGGCCATTAAGCACCCATGCTCGTTGGTTGCGCACACTGTAGTTGGAGCTCATGATCTTTTCGTTACTTGATGATTACAGGAAAAGGAGAGCAATGATGCCAGACGAGAGAACAACCAGTGCTGAAAGGTTAACCGCACTTGAAACACCACTAACAGGAGTCGTGGCGCGGGCAGTCAATCCATGAAATGTCGCGCGTGCAGCAAAATTTCATTTCGAAACTACTTTACACACGACATATGTTGTAACGATGCTTACACAATGGATCATCCAAAAACTTTCTACCGTTTGGTCTTTCGCATGAATGGTACAACCTTCGTCCTGGTTTATTGGTCCTCCTCGTATTTTGTGCCAAAATTTAATCTTAAATTTAACTAATAAAATGTTATTGCATATAACTAAAAATAATATTATTGAAAACTATGTTCAAATATGAATCTAACAATATAATTATTGGTGACATTTATTATTATTTTCTTAGTTCAATCTATGGTCAAAATTTGACACTAAATGCTAAGGGGATTAATAAACCAGGACGGAGGTAGTAGGATATGTAGCGTCGTGCGTGCACCGTCCGTGAAATGTCGTGCGTGTAGCAAAATTTATAGGCGAGCCTGGGTGTAGTCATGCTCTTGAAGACCCGATGTGTTGATGGCAAATTAATTCATGCTGGGTACCATGGTCAGACTACAGGATAGCAGGGGCGAATTGATGCACGCAGGGGTCTGGGTCTCATTAAACTCTTGTCCATTGGTGATTTATGGAGGTTCAGTGGCTGTGGTGCACACGTAACACAAATCATTAATGACGTCGACGCTGTTTGGTGTATTTGCATTTGTTTTGCAGTGTGCCTCGTGGTTACGGTTCAGTTAATAACGTATAGCTCAAATACGACTTGCCATGATGGGGCTGCATGCATACAACCGTTGGAGATCTATTGATAGGCCAGCTGTCTACCCAAGCAACACGTACTAGCAGATACATGCATGCAAAGCACGCAAAAGTAAAAAAAAATACGTATGAAATCTACTGCACTCCCTTGGCAGAGGCCCTAAGCTTCAGAGTTTCTGCATGAAGATAATGGCCATGGCCAGCAGGTTCACGAGGCCAAGGATGAACGTGTTCTTCAACAATGTTTGATTCTGTTCCAGAAGCGAGACGTGGCGATGGAGCGATGCACGCGAAATGTACTTGTTCTCCCGCTTCGGAAAACTGCACCCTCCATGCTACGACGTAAACAAAGAAATTAGGCCGGAATGAAGAAGACAGGTGGAAAGGATGTAGAGAAACTTACTCCATGGAGTTCACACTTGTAGAAATGACTCCCTTGGTTTTCTTCCGTTCCTGAGCGGGGGCAACTGGTAGGCGGTGTTGTGTGTAGCTACGCTGAGACATGTATGAACACATGCTTGTGAGCTCCGGCGAGGCATTCAGAAATGGAGAAGAAGAATGGGCAGCAGTAACAATTTTACCGGACGTTTAAAAAGATAGAGGGGAGTGTAGTCCAGCTAGCCGTTGGGGCCGACATGTAATCAACCACCGTCTCCTTTCCGCGTGGTGCAACCAGCTGTTGGGTGGGTGCATAGGTCTAGTTTCAATGCGTGAGCCTGCCTTGCAGGCCATATGCAAGATCGGATAGAGGTAATACCGGAACTATATGAGCTTGTCTACGGAAACCGTAAAACGGTATACGCGCTCGCTGTATTTATGTTGCACGAATCACATGGGAACGAGCGGTGTTGATATCGACCTCGCGTGGCTGCATGTCCACACGCGATTTATCGCTAAACAGCTATCCTATTACATGACCGCCATCCAAACCGGTTGTAGATATCCCGTGCTACCGTCTCCCAGCGGATAGACGCAGTAACCAAATGCTCCCTGGCCTCCGTCTGAGTGAGTAGCGACCACATACGGATAAGAGTAATGGCTCTGAAAATAACCTGCAAAAAGTGAATGTTTGTTAAGACTGTTTGTCTTGCAACTAGCAACAACCACTACAATTTCAAAATGGTCAAGTTGGGAATTATTGTGTCATTGTGCCAATTAGTTAGAACGTAAAGGTTCACGTATTCTCAAATTCCATAGTTCATACTTGACTATTCATATATGTTTCATATCGAAAGAAAGTGTCACATAGTCTGTGTGCTAAAAATAAATTAACAATATCATAGTATGGAGAATTATCCATTAAAAAAGGTAGAATACTGGAATGACTTTAATAAAAACCATATCCTAGCTTGACATTATGTCGCTCTACTTCATTTATTAGGTTTACCAGCACAAAATTAACTTCACTTAATCTGTATTAAAAGCGCAATAAGATAAGAAAATTTATGTGCTCTCAGTTCTCACAAAAAAGGTGATTCGAATGTCCTGTTTGAAAAAATTAGTGCAAGTTAAGTGTAATTTGGCATATAGTGTTAAAATGGTGTTCTTCCAAAAAAAATAACACAATGGGAATTTGTATGTGCATAATCCATCTTCTGAGACAATAATTAGGGAAGTGAGGTAAGAATAGAAGTAACTAAACCGATAGTTCAATCTAATCACTGGAAAGAAGAAGAAGAAGAAGAAGAAGAAGAAGAAGAAGAAGAAGAAGAAGAAGAAGAAGAAGAAGAGAAGAAAAAACTCGCTGTTACCATATCGCGATGACATGGCCGATTTCATCGACCACGCGTGCACCCGGCACAAGTATATTAAACCATCATGGACCACCTATAGGCCTCCTTGGAAGGCCCCCACTGCATGGACATCTCGAACTCAGCCATTTAGAGCGCGATCCAGCTTCCGTTTTTCATGTTCTATTTGTAGGTGAGCGAAACTAGGGTGAGCGGTGGTGATTTGATCTAGGAGAGGAGGTCATTTTTCACGGGATGCAGTGATGGAAAAATTGAAACATAATTAGCATTTGAGAATGAGTGAGTTTCATGAAAGAATACAAGAGAAAATTTGGTTCTTTATTTAATGTGCAGCTCAATACAGGTGAGAATTCACAATCGAAGCATTTGTGATCCCAAGAAAGATAAGTGCGACATGCACATCTTAGACATGCCAATCTACTAACGCGCCATGAATTTCTTTAACTAGAATCACAAATATCAATAGAAATAGTTTGCCAATAAATGATGGTAAATAATCTTATATTCGTAAATATATGACATTGATAACATGCACTAAAGTTATCTAACTTCAACTACTTAATTTTTATATATTTTCATGTAAAAATAATACAGTTAGATTTGTCCATGTGTAATTGTTCATAATGATAAAAATTCATATCTTTCTTTTAAACATATCGTATAATCAAAGATTTTTACATTATAGTTGAAGGTGCATGCTTGAGATCGTGTCGAGTTCTAAATAACAACTTATTTGCCCCCAAAAAATGATGTCTTTGTGTCAAACCTGCCACTGGGACAGACAATATAACAAGTTAAGTAGGTAAACTATGCATAACTAACAGATACAAAGCTCAAATTACTATCCCACCGGAGGTAAAGATATTGGCACTCTATTAGCATTTTATGCAGAAAATGCTAAAAATATATTCATCCTAAAAACAAGAAAATATAGTAATAAAGTTTATTTTATAGTATAATCAAGTAAAGAGTGTTTTATTTGGATTGGATTAGTTAGGTTAGATGTCTCACGTTTCATAACAAAACACAAAGTTCACATAATTTACAACAAATCTTACTAGCGACATCATAAAAATAATTTTGCACTTTAACAACTACATGTACTCATTTAATACCAAATAGTACAAATGTTGGTAAAGTTACTAATATTCGCTTTGCTCTAAATTCATGAGACACTAATGTAACAACATACACCTGGGACAAGATTTGATGGGCTGAAATATAATAATATATTTAACTTACCTTCATTAGGTTGTTGCCTGTATACTTTAGAAAAGTATTATATATGCACTTAGTCTCATATTTGGTTGCAATTTACCTTTAGGCAAATCACATAATATGTTCACGTCAATGAACTTTCTAAAATCCTAGCCCGCGCATCGAGCGGGCCACTTTGCTAGTTGCTATAAATATATAATCCGAGACACTACTATACATTCCGATGGACTCTGATTGATGCATATCTTGATGCAATCATTCGAGAGCGATGGTGGTATTAGTATGCATGATGGGGAATCAGATGCAAAGGTGGCATAGTGGAGAATCGGTCCGTCAAGTCGTCAACCCCTCCAATCAACCCGGCCGCCTTTTCTTGCGTGGAAAGAGAGGCAGAGAGATAATATTGAGTGGCCTTCCACCAACCGCATTACAGCGACACTTAAACTTTCTTTCTTCCTTTGTGTGTGCGAGTGATGATCATGCATCATTGTAAGAGCAGCAACTTCAATTCGAGGGTCAAAGGAAAAAAGTTATTTAATCAGGTTGTATCCTAATTAATACCCCCACCAGACACATAGGCGCATAGTCTACAAATAAGCTCCACTTCCTCCAGCTACCTACTTGCTCTAAACATCTGCCAGGACCAAGTAAGAAGATCCATCTCTCTGCTCCTCATCTGATCGATTCAAGGTACCTTCTTAATTTCAGCTCCAGCAGAATACTAACTTTATCATGCATCTCTATGTTTTTCCTCGAATCGACTCCTTTTTTCATCATAGTGATCACTAGTCTACCATTACACATAGTTATCCATCAGAGTTATACACCATATATAGTTGATGCTAGTGCTTTTTCTGTACTTCCACATGGGCATCCCTTAACCACCATGTATTTAGTGGACCATCTTAACTAATTTCTTGTTGTTTACGGGTGATTCATTGGTTAACTGATCGATCTGCTAAATGGATAGCAGCATCACCCGTAAGTATTGGTGTTAACTAATTACTTGCTGTTTGTAACTGATCAAAGAACCGATTATGACACGTACCACTTGAGATCCTAGCTAGCAAGTGTAACAATACATGGGTTGTCACACGTTTCTCTTTTGTGGAACAATACATGCATGGGTTGATTGCTGCATCCTGTTGGATCGCTTGTAGGCTGTAGCTGTTGGGCAGCAACTTGCGTCTCTATCTATCTGACTACTTTTCAAACTATATATCTACTAGTATTTGTTAAGAGAATAAAAACAAGCTATTTGTGGTACAAAGCCTCGTGTTCTCTGCCATTTCCACATTTTCTGATAAAGGCCGTCTTTATTTGACTCATAACATAGCTTCAATGGATACAATCATAATGAACATACACCCAGCCTCTGCATAACTAGAATGCACACAGCCAACACGACACATACGCACACACAAATTGATCACGCCGGCAAAAAGCAAAGTCATACGAGACCAAAACTATACCTAGACGGAGAGAAAAATAAAATGAAACAACAATTGACGAAATATAGCAGTGACCATCAGCGCCAACCATCTCTTGACAACACAAAAACTACGACAAGGGTTTTCCAAAAACGATGCCTTCATGAAGGGAACGCCGTAAATGCGTCGCCATCGCCGGATCCAACCACCAAAGGTCAGATCATGGTTTTCACCCTGAAGATCAAATCCGAGCAATGCCATCATCAGGGTAATGACGCAAAGAACGCCTCCATTACCAGGTCTCTCCAACTAGGGTCATACCAGAGTTTTCACCTCGGAGCTCAAGACTGAGTACTCGAGAAATACCGCCCAATCAAGTCAAATAGTGTTGTCTCCTCCACTTGCCTCGATCCCAATAGTTGCATACGTGCGCTGTCCTTATGACGAGCAATGACCACGTCCATACTGGTAGGCTGACGAGACTCGAGAAGAGCTACTCGCTACCACGCCCATCGGTTTTAGTTTGGGACACTCTGGAGGCCTGCACCATCCTCATAAGTGGCAGCCAAGGCTGATCTGCATGAGACGACAGCACCACTCACAGCCACTATCTTGTCGTCCTCACCTATGGACATAGATCATACAAGTTTAATCCTCTCAGGTGACCACCATGGCCGATGACCGCCCAGCAGCATGTTGGCTAGCTTCATGGCGCCACCTGACCTAGCGCCGGAGCCCAAGCAGAAGACCACCATCACCGAAAACATTTCAGAGAGCGTACGCACCCCGGTCCAGCTATCTCGACCGTCCGTACGCGCAGGGATCCGCGTCGTCCTTTATAGTCACTAAAACAGGCATTGCCAGCCACGGGTATGTGATCAGCCTATGTTTGTTTTGAGGGACTGTGATCAGCCTATGTTGCAGGAGGCTACTGTACCGAAGACTAGCTGCGCACCCAGCTCAAAGACATATGCGTCTTGACAAATTCGACACAAACGCATGCAGTCATGCACCCAGCGCAGGGGGACAATAGCTGGCCCGTCCGGGTGTGATGTTGCATCCGGGCTGCAGACGTCTCATAGCTTTTTAACCATTTTTGTAAGGAGCGTAAGGGGTTGCATGGGTAATTGAAGATATAAACCCTGATGGACTGCTAGGCAGGGCGAAGGTGGCCACGTCGCCTTGAAATCGCTATGAACAGTACCCGTGCCACCGCTTGTAAATTCCGTGCCCCGCCAAGGGCATTTTAGTCATTTCACGCGCAGGCATATAAAACGCAGCCCGCCCGTGGAGAAACCCTAGCCGCTCCCTCGGCCCGCACTCGAGCCCCCAATCCCCCGCCTCCTCTCCTCCTCCTCCCCAACCCGCCGCCTCCTCTTCTCCTCCGCCTCCATCCCCTCCCTTATCCTCACCCGTCGCCCCTGCTCCTCCTTGCGCCGCCCCCTCCTCCTCACCTGACACGGCGACCATGAGCGCCAGCGAGAGGAGAAAGGCTGCCGACTGGGCGCTGCCGTACGAGGGGTGCCCTGACCTCTACGTGTGGGACGTCCTGCGCGGGGGCCATCGCCGTCACCACCGACGCTGGGGCAAAGGCGACGACTGCGCATCGCCATCGCCGGGAGGAGCGTCGGCTGTCGAGACGACCGTCCACGTTGCTGTCGTCGTCTTCCTCGCCACGACAGATCGTCTCTCCCGCGCGCCGCCATGACGGCCGACGCCAACTCGTCCTAGCACTCTCCCCTGCGGCATCTTTCCGATGGTGAGCCTTAGTAATCTCTGCGCGACCCTCATCCACCACCACGGGGACACAAGAGCAAGCCCCCTCCTGAGGGTGCCGTCCTCACCATGCTCCAAAGCTCCATGGATACTGGTAAGGGCCCAAATTCCTGATACGAGCTGGCACACAACTGTTCTATGTTCTTCATGGATCTGAACGAAAATACTAAGCAGATTCCTTGTAGCGTTGTTTGCCTGATTCCTCTCCTTGGGGTGCTGATCAGCATTTAGTTCAGAATAAGGGGAGGAACGGGGCGTGGGAGGCCCTAAAGGCCATGGTGGGCGACATGTTCGGTCCCCTGGTGCGCAACATATCAGACATCCGATTCCTTTGCTCGGTCTATTACCTCCAGGATTACCAAGTCGGAATGTTGTTTGGTACGTTCAGCCGGTGCATATGTATCTGAAGAAAAAGCTTTAGAAAGAACCACATGGATCCACTGATCCACACTGTATTTTACTGAATTTGCTACTGCTTGTACATCTACAGGCTCTTTTCTTGGCTGCATCTGCATCGGGTGCTACCAGTTGTGAAAGGCGGCTCCTTCTGTCTTCGTCAATGCTGCCCTTGCCTATGCAGTCAATGTTTGAAATTCGGTAAGTATCTTTACTACTTTGACATTGTCTTTGGAATGCATCAATAAAGGTCAATTTAGTTCTGGTTCCAAGTGTGTTGGGGTAGCTAGCTGGCTTGATCAAACACCAGATATAGCTCCAATGATGGCTGACACCCTTGCTCCCCCTAGGAAAATAGAGCTTGGAGAGTAACAATGGATAAAATGTGACATTCCGAACTTCAGAATTGACATCTTAGGGTAATTGTTGATGATCCCCTGTGGGAAATTCATATGGAACTGCCATATGGCACAATGGCTGACGATGAGACAATGACTCTTAATGGCTGTTAAACATTAGTTTTTGGAAAACAGGTGGGAGGAGGGGAGGCTGCCGAGGTGGGAGGATGTTAAATTGTATATCTGAACCATATGATCATTGCAACTCAAAGGGATGCAGCATGGCCGATGAAAATAAAATACACAAACCTGATTGATAATCAGTTGTTGAGTAATTGGCGCTCAAATCGCCCGCCACCGCTAGCACGCTTGATTTCGCAACCTGTGAAGAACAATACAAATGCTATAACAACAATTGAAACTATTGGCCTAAGAAAAGTCGACCTTTAAGCTCCTCAGTGAAGCTGTTACAAAAGAAGTCCTGCCTTTTTAGAAAATGAAAAAAAGCTGACTATTCCTATCTGTATAATCATCTAATATTTTAACAATCCATCTGGCATAAGATCATTTTCTGCGGAAGCACTACAGGCAACCCGAGGGTTCCATGGCAACCCTTCTGGATGGGCACCCTGTAAAGCTCCAGATTTTCGACATGCCTGCATCATTTGAAATGCACCATAGCACAGTCTAATCGAGTACAGTTGTGGACTTGTGGTACAAGTTAATAGTTGATGCCACTCATTCATATTTATAACATCTGCGGGTCATGTCCGTCGAGCAGGTGGAGGGCGTGCGCGACCCCGACGCCGAGGGCTGCTTCCTATATGTCCATTTTTACACGTTCTTATGCTACTTTGCAAAATAAATAAATAGATTTTGGGTCACTGAGGATGGATTGACATGTTCAGGGTTCAGACACCAGCTCCAAAAATGTAGTTACATTTTTTCATGTCTCTCTGTCCCTGTAAATTGCAAGATAGATCAGCTAGGTGTTCTCTCAAGTAAATTGTTAATCAACTCAGTCTAGCTGGGGTAGCTCTCCTATAAAGCGCTAATTACTAATGTGTCTTGTTGAGTTGTAAAAAGTTTGTAATTTGCTGATGTGGTAGGCTGTGAGAGCACGAGAAATACTGCCATTTTCAAACTAATACTGCCATTTTCACATTCTCTTGCTGATGTTTACATATTACTTTTCCTTTCTAAGTCTACAAATGTCTTCTCCTCTGCAGACCATAAAGGGATGCGCCCCAGGATAATCAATGCCATGTTTTCATTGTACTGGAAAAACTGATTGACATGGTCAGTTTTATTTCTAACCTCTCTATAACTATATTTATTATCGCGAGATGAATATTCTGAGTATACTTTAATTATGTGAAGAAGTGTGTCCAGCTTCTACTTACACTTCGTTTAGTTTGATGTGTTCATTACATTATACCACCTGTAGTGTCATTTTGCTTACTTCCAATAATATAATGGTCATGTAAATTTTGAGTCTTGCCGTGTTATCATGGCAGATTAAATATTCATGTATTCTCTTACAAAGGCAAATTTGAGTCGGATTCACCATGCGGGGAGCTTTGGTTGTTTATTTGTTTCGTGTTTATATCCCCTACATGCACTAACCTGTTTATCTAGCACTAATGGTATTTATTTTATCACAGGTTGGAACTGCTCTGTCAAATCCTTACCTTTCTTTTGCAGAGGCACTGAATGGTTTGGCTGGTCCACAACAGTCTCAGGTAATCTTGATTTTACATGGTGAATGTTCTCTATTGCATCATGATCAACTTGTGCTTGCCAAATGGATCTCATGAAACAAATTCCTCCTAATAAATTGTAAAAGTCCTAATGAAGAAAATATGTTCACGTCCTTCTAAAACGATGTATGTACTGGTTGGCTTTGTGATTCCTCTCAGATTGTGCTTTTCCTTCTTATGTAGCAATGCATCACTTCTCCAGGTGAAAAAATGATGGAAACAAAGGCTCTGTTTAAATTTGTTGTCCTTTTATATCTTCCAACCTTTATCATACATTCTTCTTATCCAATTGTGAGTTTAAGTAGTTACACCTATCATTGTAAGCCTGTAGGAAGCAAATATTTTCATGTGAAATTTATTTCTCTGTGATGGTTTTACCAGAAAGAAATCATAGCCACTATTACATCATGTTATTTATCTTACCGTGCCGTTGTATCTGTATACTCTGTTTACGTCTTTTTGACATTCCCAATTTTGTTTTTCTATGGTATATATTTGACTCCTTTCCATGCCATTTGGCTTTGAATATGTCCTCATGGTCATGTCTACTGGTATATAGTGCACTCGAAGCTATATATATTGTTATCTACATACCGTGTATCATAAATTTTTGTTTTAACTTGTGCTTGTCCCGGTGGATTTCTTCCTGGGTGATTGTGTGCTCATATGCCATTGGTCAATATCCATGTTTATAGAGGATGCCCACTTTTCTTAGTTTCATACCGATTCTTAATAGTCTTGCAATGCCTGCTCGGGTTAGTTCTTTGAATAAATAGAGATAATAAATGTATGGGGGTTTCAAATATGAAGTGTACCAACTGGTTATTGCTTACCCAACTAATACGTGCTGCTTGGTGACAACGGAAAAACAGCTAGAAAAATAATTAATACAGTCTACCATCTGTTTATTGTTTTATACACAGTCGCTTGATTCTTTTTGTTCCTCTATAGGCCTCTGATCCTGTCTGCAGTGTGCGGCTAGGTTGTTCGTCTGCCTAGGTCATAGGTTCTTTCCTTCCTGCCGACGGCAGGTACAAGACTGGAGCAATGGTTAACGGGCAAGCACTATGTACACCATCCATCTATGCTAATATAGCCAGTCTTTTAAAAGCCAATGTATGCTATTATCAAGTGATCTGAATATTTTCTTTTAAGCATCAAGCTTTCATGTAATGGAATATAAGTATCTTTAAGTTGATTCTAAATCAATCTCATACACATGCTTTGAATGCTTGGCTCGCTCTTGCTTTTTGTGCCATGGTCAAACGTGCCGCGATGACTCTGTGTAATGTTTATCACTTCAATATGTGTCTGAATAATATTAATGTACACTCTTTCAATACATGGCTTACTCTCGGTTTTTGCGCCATTGGCGCAACTGGTCATCTAGTGTTGTTTAAAGAAGAAAAACAGGTAATATTTTTCAGCGGGCGGGGCTTTCTCTGTCCTTTAATTTTTCTCTCTTTTTTCATTTGCTGGCTCACACGAAACTATTTTCATTTTCCTTTTTATATGTGTGGGTCACGGCTGCACACATATTGTGTGACACCTTCACAATAATGGTTACATGAGTCGACGCGGTCGAGACAAGCACATGACACCACAAACACAATAATTATAACAACAATGGACATGTGGCGCCACAAATACAATCGGATAGATTATGCGAGTTGACGCGACATTGGCACGATAGCAATGTCGAATGCGGAGATGAGCACGGGACGAATACAAACTATGTGAATCAACGAGGACATCGATGCGGCAAGGACGAGGGACGTGGAGACGAGCACGCGATACCACGGATATATGAATATAACGTTTAGACTATACGAGTCAATATGAACATCAGCATGGTAGACGCAGCGCAAATAGCGACGACGGTCAGAAAAACGAATAAGTGGCGCCACGGATTACAAGGAGTAGGCTCACGCTGACAGTTTTGATGGGCCACGCACATCATATGTTGCTATGGAATGCCTCACTTTGGATTTTTCTACCCCTAAAAATAAATAATAGAAAAAGAGAACAAGAAGATGGACATTTGCGGATACATTGCAGACTGCTCACACATCAAACGAGACGTCACAAAAGAACAAATATGAACAGGGGTCTAAGCCCGTGGCCAGCCTACCCATAGGTGCTCGTGGCCAGCCTACCCATAGGTCCTACGCAACTAGCAGAACAGGACATGCGAAGCACAGTAATGACCGTCCTAAACGTTGCAACCACGCGCATATCTCCAGGTATATGAAGCTCAGCCGACCGCCAGGATAACGCGGCCCGGATGCCTAAGCTCAAAAAATCCACATTCATCTCCCATATATCTCCCTTGCTGGATGTGCATCGGCTGATTACTCCTCATCATGCATCTCTACACTTGATTCAAGTTCACGGTAACTCAGCTCCACCACACTAACTCTACCTATTACTGTTCTGTTTTTCCCCCGAAAGAGGTGGTCTTGGTTGGGTCTTTCCATTAGAATTGTTGGCGTTTGTTCAAGATAATAATACATCGGTTTTATTTTGTGTGTCTACTTGTATTCGAAGCCACAGTTCTACTTCAAACTTAGAGTAAATTCCGATTTTTACCCCCTATTTTGACATTTTTGATACTAATTACCCAATTTAGAGGGATTTCATCCGTTTTACCCCATTTAGCAAAATTGTTGCCATAATTTACCCCGTTTAATATTTTGTGAGCATTCTGACCGGCAGGTCCAATTGTGTTGTCCCAATTTAACCTGTTTAATATTTTTGGAGTTGGTGGTATTCTCCTATGATTTAAAAAACAGATCATTCTCCTATTATTTGCAACAGATCATGGAAATACAATGCGAAAAATTTGTGTTATTACAACTACTTTTGCCTGTTTGTTCCTTGGGTCATGGTGTCAATTCATCTCCTGATCATGCTCTTTTGTCAAATAGATTGTATTTATGCTTCACACTACTGTCAAAAGTGATTAGCATCATCTTGTCCTCCATGTATTCAAGAAG
>LR738716.1:1552037-1568715 GCA_902687465.1 Secale cereale
TTTTATTCCAAAAGCATAGGGTTACAATCAAGAGGCAAGAGGTCCTCGATACACGGCGGACCTCGTCCTAGCCATACAGCAGTGGTGCTCTCTGTACGACTATAGTGGGCCAAACAATCTGCCACCCTATTCTGTAAACGATTGATCTTCAAAGGAATAAAAACTCTATCTACCATAAGATGTTGAATCTCCGAAACTAGATGCCCGTAGGCCGATCTGGACAAGCTGTCGCCAACTAAGGCGGCTAGTGCCATAGAAGAATCCGACTGAACTATGACTGGGAGCTCGCAGTGTTGGATAGCAAGAGCCATACCCTGCATTATCGCATGCAGTTCCGCTTCCAGGGCCTCGTTGCAATTAAAGATACACCGGTATGCTGCAAATATTACGCTTCCATCATGCTTCCTCAACACCATACCTGCCGCTGCTGAGCCGTCTGATTGCAAGAAGGACCCATCTACAGACAAGGCCACCTGACCCTGCGGCGGCCTTGGCCAAGGAGGTACCATGGATTCCTTTCGAACCACAGCTGGCTTCTCACGAACACAAGGCATCTTGCCCTTGATGATTTCCTCCGTAGAGAACTTCCTGGTTAGGTCTAAGGACTGCATATAGCTCTGTAGATACGCAGCCGTTGTCGCCACATCCGGTATCTCCTTTCCATGCGTTAAATCCGATCGTAAGGACCATATTCGCCACAGCAACATGATTACACACTCCCTCATATGCTCATCACAGCTGGCCAGCGCATCCAGTAACCATTCTTGCCCTGTGTCCTGCAGCTGACCTTGGTGCGGTAGACTCCACACCTCCCTCATCTTCCTCCATACCTCCTGCGCATGACCACATGTTATTAGTGCATGGAAACTCGACTCCTCCTCCCTCGCACATAAAGGACATGCATCCCTTGTAGATATATGGCGATATTTCTTGCATGAATTCGTAGCCAGGGCCCCCGATGCCACCTTCCATGCAAAGATTCTCATTTTTAGAGGAACTTTGGCTTGCCATACACATTGCCAGATTGGCCTCTCCCCTGACGGATTGGCGCTTGCAGCAGCGATCGAACTAGGGTTGGAACCCAAGGTAGCCAGCCGATATGCACTACGTACTGTAAATTGACCACTTTTCTCTGGGAACCAGGCTATGAAATCCTGTCCATTCCTCGGCGAAGTTCGGATCTTGAGAATCTCCCGTACATCCATGTCCCAAAAGTGTTCTCTTAGCTGTTGTTCGTCCCAAGCACCATGTTCATTCAAAAAATCAGCAACCCAGTTCAGCCTGCAATTGCGCTTTGGTGTAATTGGTCGCAAACTGTGTCCCCGTGGGATCCATGGGTCACGCCAAGTTCTGATCAGGGTACCATCACCTACCCTCCATATAATGCCTTTCTTCACCAGTTCCAGCCCATGCACAATTCCTTTCCACACAGCGGATGAGCTCGCCGGGAACACCGTATCCAACAGATTACCATGGGGAAAATATTTTGCTCTAAGAAGTCTCGCACATAGGCTCTCTGGACAGTCCAATAATCGCCATGCTTGTTTAGCAAGTAAGGCCTGGTTGAAGGCTCTCATATCGCGAAAACCCATGCCACCCATAGACTTGGGGGTTATCATCTTCTTCCAACTCAGCCATGCCATCTTCTTCTTCCCATTTTCTACTCCCCACCAATATTGCCGCATCATTCTTGTTAAGTCATCACAGACCGACGCCGGCAATCTGAATACGCTCATAACGTAGGTAGGGATTGCTTGTGCGACAGCTTTGATCAAAATTTCCTTATTGCCTACTGAAACAAATTGTTCACTCCAATCAATTAACCTTGCACGCAGTCTCTCTTGGAGTGTTTCAAATCTTCCTTTATGCATTCTTCCTTCTGGAACCGGCAGGCCCAAATATTTGGCCTCAAAAACCTGCTGCGAGATTTCCAACATGCCTTTCACCTCCTCCGCCACCACCGCATCACAATTGTCCGAGAAGAGGATGGAACACTTTTCAGGGTTAATAAGTTGACCCGTCGCTGAAGTGTAAGTGTTCAACAACCCTTTGACAACGTTAGCTTGCTGGCTTGAAGCCTCAAAGAACAACATTGTATCATCCGCAAAAAGCAAGTGCGATATAACCGGAGCACCTCGACAAACGGAAACACCCCGCAGCTCACCATCCACAACTGATTTGGTAATGAGAGCAGACAAGGCGTCAGCAACAAAAAGAAATAGAAACGGAGACAATGGATCACCTTGTCGAAGTCCCCGTGATGGGGAAAACGCCTCCAGAAGCTTCCCATTGAACTTCACGGAATATGTTACCGAGCGCACACATGCCATGATCCAAGTGATCCAAACTGAAGAAAAGCCCCACTTGGCCAAGGCCTTCTCCAGAAAATCCCAGTCCACACGGTCATATGCCTTTGAGAGATCAAGCTTATATGCACATGCCGCTGGACTGTTAAGCTTCATTGTTTGGATATGATGGATGCATTCAAAAGCTATGATCGAGTTATCTGAAATAAGCCGACCAGGTATGAAACCACTCTGGTTTTCTGAAATCAGTTCCGCTAGTAGAGGTCGTAGGCGATTCACCAAGCACTTGGAGACAATTTTGTAGATCACATTACATAAACTAATTGGCCGGAAATCCTTAAGCTCTTTAGGGAAGGGGATTTTCGGGATTAACACAATAGCAGTATCATTCACGCCCTCTGGCATCACCCCCGTTGTAAAGAACTCCAATACCGCTGCTGTTATCTCATTTTTCAGAACCGCCCAATTCCGCTGATAGAATCGAGCTGGGAACCCATCGGTGCCTGGTGCCTTTAGCGGCCCAATTTGAAAGAGCGCATTTGACACCTCCTCCTCAGTAAACTGCGCGCATAAAGCATCGTTCATTTCCTGTGACACTTTAGGTGTTATATTCTGCAGGACCGACTCCGGGGTGACGACGTCGGCGAGCTTGACGGAGCCATTGGATTCCACGGGCTTATTCTTGCCTTGATTTTCCAGCCATACTACCATGCTCGAGGATGTACGAAATCGCACGGCCGGCCCCTCAGCACCCTTCGCCGCCGTCGTTGTCATCGCCGATACAGGACAATACATAACCCTAGGTTCGAGCGAGCCTGACGGGTGCGTGCGGTTGGAAGCCTGGACGATGCAATCGATTGGGTACTAGCAATACAAGCGAGAACGGCTATAGGCGAGCATGACGCGTGGCCGACTCGGGCGTTGTGCGTTGGACGCAACGCGAACGAGCTGCATCGGGCTGGTCTCGGTCGAGAGAAGCTGCGAGGACCGGTTTAGCAAGGAGAAAAAAAGGTAAAAAGAAAAACAAGTCTATGTGGCATGCCAGCTACACCTAACAATTGGGATCTATCGGTCAGAATGCTCACAAAATTTTAAACAGGGTAAATTGTGGCAGAACTTTTGCTAAATGGGGTAAAACGGATGAAATCTCACTAAATGGGGTAATTAGTGTCAAAAATGTCAAAATAGGGGGTAAAAACTAGAATTTACTCTCAAACTTATAGTTATTCTCTGCTGAGTGAATCCGTCGTTTGTAGCATACAATTATTGGAAATGTGTAAATGGTGCTGCTTCGTAATACAGATGACTCATTTTAACTGCATGTTTGTCTTCAGTACCAGCTAAAAGCGTGAGCAAACCCTGCAACTACTTCCGAGAGAGCAATGGAAATCTATCTAGTTTTTGTGCTGAACTAAGGGTGATCCCAAGATCCATCTCTTATCAGATCCAGCCTATTCAAGGTACTTAGCTGATTCCAGCTACACCACACTTTCTAGCTATGTTTTTCTCTCTGATACCATTGATCTTGTGCATTTCCGTTTGAATTCTTGGTGTTTGAGTTCAAGGTAAATACTACATTATTTTTATTTCAAGCCAAATTAGAGTGCACTATCTTCTAGTTTGCAAGCCAAATTTTCCCTTTAGATTTGTTACTAGTGTCTAGTGACTGAATGTGATTATCCTTCCCGTTAGCATGAGTTTTTTATGTGAAAAAACGAGGTAGTAATACATAGGACTAATTTCTATTTGCATGCTTCTTTTTAGTGCCAGCTCAAGCGTGTGCGCACCCTGTAACAAATGGCGGGGGTTCTGGATGCTTTGGCGTCTTACGTGACTAGCATGCTTGCTAAAATGGCCAAAGAGGAGGTGGCCATGCTCATCGGCGTATCCGACGGGATAACAGACCTGAGCATCAAGCTTGGGGACCTCAAGAATTTCCTTGCTGATGCTGATAGGAGGAACATCACCGATGAGAGTGTGCGGGGGTGGGTGGGCGAACTGAAGCGTGCCATGTACCTAGCCACCAACATCGTCGACCTATGTCAGCTCAAGGCAATGGAGCAAGGTCAAACAAAGGACAGGGGGTGCCTTAACCCTCTGCTCTTTTGCATGCGGAATCCCCTCCATGCTCATGACATCGGCACCCGCATAAAGATGCTCAACCAAAATTTGGATGATATTTGCAAGAGGGGCAAGAGTTTGAAATTCATCAAGCTAGAAGCCTATGAAGACCAAAATACAACTCGATCTCTCGCCACTAACCGCAAAACTGATTCGTTGATCGAGCGGTCAGGTGCAGTTGGTGAGAAGATCGAGGAGGACATGAGGGCACTTGTGGAGGTACTTACAAGGGAGGCTGCTAGCAATAAGAGTGATTGCTTCATGGTGGTCGCCATTGTTGGTGTCGGCGGGATTGGGAAGACCACCCTCAGCAAGAAGGTCTTCAATGATGATAGTATCAAAGGCAAGTTCACTAAGAAGATATGGCTTAGCATCACCAAAGATTTCAATGATGTTGAGCTATTGAA
Organism: Secale cereale; assembly: GCA_902687465.1. NCBI lineage: Eukaryota > Viridiplantae > Streptophyta > Magnoliopsida > Poales > Poaceae > Secale > Secale cereale. Next base: position 1,556,872 of record LR738716.1, read on the forward strand.
TAAGGCTATCATCGCTGTTGGTGGAGACCTACCTGCAGCTGGAGGAGCTCGAGACAGAGACCTACTTGTCGGTGCTCTCAGTAATGCCATCAGGGACAAGAAGTTCTTTCTTGTACTAGATGACATGTGGGGTGTCGATGCATGGGACAAATTACTGATGGCTCCTTTTAGCTACGGTGGTCCCAGTAGCAAAGTCCTTGTCACCACAAGACATGACACGGTTGCCCTAAGCATGAAAGCTGTGCACTATCACCATGTTGAGAAACTAAGTGCTAAAGATGCATGGTTATTGCTCAAAAAGCAGGTGAGCATACATACTTACTAGCAGTCACCTCTTACTACACTTAATATTTAATAATCTAGCAGTAGTCTACTTCCATGCAGATTAACTTGCTTTCTGTCCTAAATCCACTTCCATTCTTTGTTCAGCACTGTTTGATAAATACTACAGCATGTACTAGTGCTAATTTGTTGTGAGTAGGCAGTACACAAACTGATGCTTGTGAACAGTGGGCTTGGTGTGTTCAACACATTAAACTTCCTGCACTTTCGATGCTTCCTTAAATCTACTGTTAGATTTATTCACTCATATGTGTAACAGTCGACCATGCACATATGATACATTATGTGAAGTTAACAACTTATTTGAATAACTATATTGAAATGTACCTTTATTATTACAACATACATATGCAGCTATAGACGAAGATATCACTTTTTCTTGGCACTTCAAATTAGGTATTATAATGTCCACCTTTTGTTTAGTATATCTCAACGATCTAGCAACTGCGTGACAAAAAAAAGTGCCACTAGACACTGCAAATGCAGTGTGTGTCTGTTATTAAATATATATTTCTTTTTTTGCAAAAATTAACTATATATTTCAACTCCTTGCAGGTAGTCACAACAGAAAAAGATGAACCCGAGATTGAGATTCTAAAGGATATTGGCTTGCAGATTATAGAAAAGTGTGATGGTCTACCACTTGCTGTAAAGGTGATGGGAGGGCTATTATGCCAGAGGGAGAAAAATCAACGTGCTTGGCAAAAGGTTCTAAACGGTGATTTATGGTCAGTATCTCAAATGTCAGAAGAGCTAAATTATGCAATATGTCTTAGCTATGAGGACTTACCCTCTTGTTTGAGGCAATGCTTTCTGCACTTCTCCCACACACCCATAGTTTTACCAGCAGATGTGATTGTTGGCATGTGGATCAGTGAAGGGTTTGTACATGGAAACCCAGATGTATTAGAAGAATTGGGACATCAGTACTATAGGCAACTGATACTAAGGAACCTTATAGAGCCAATACCAGATGATATTGGTCAACATCGCTGCAACATGCATGATGTTGTTCGCTCATTTGCTCAATTTGTAGCTAGAGATGATGCGCTGATAGTTCATAAAGGAGAAAATATTAACACCAAACTTAGTTTGCAAGGGTTTCTTAGGTTGGCTATAGAAACCAAAGGAATGGAATCAGATCAATGTGAGTGGAGAAGTTTACAAGAGTGTAAATCACTTAGATCATTAATGTTAATTGGGAATTTCAAGATTCAGTCCGGTGATTCATTGGAAACATTTTCAAGCCTACGGGTGTTACATATAGAATCCACCAATTTTGATGTCTTGGTTGAATCTCTGTATCAACTCAAACACTTGAGGTATCTAGCATTAATAAAGTGCAATGAGTTAGATAGGCTGCCCGAGAACATCCATAAGATGAAATTCCTACAACACATTAGTCTTGAAGATTGTGTGAGTGTTGTGAAACTTCCCGATAGCATTGTGAGGTTATATGAACTGAGACATATTGATCTTGATGGCACACGTGTAAATAGTATACCCAGGGGGTTCCGTGCTCTCACGAATTTGAGGACACTATATGGGTTCACAGCCCATGTGGATGGTGATTGGTGTAGTCTTGAAGAGCTTGGACCTCTCTTCAATCTTAGGACTATTGGATTAGTAAATCTACAGAATGTTTCAGATGCCTCATTTGCCACAAAGGTCAGGCTTGGTGAAAAGGTCGATCTTATCAGTCTGACCCTCGACTGCAGGAGTCGACATGGCAGCAATGAATTGGTCAGAGATGGAGTGTCTGAGAAGGATCAAGGAAAGATTGAGGAGGTGTTTGATGGGCTCTATCCTCCACCTTGCATAGAAAATATTCGTATCTACAACTATTATGGGTGCCAGCTCCCAAGATGGATGAGGGACACATCAACGACACTCCTCAAGTCCTTGAAGATTCTAGTGCTGCACGACCTGGCTTGCTGCACTCAACTCCCTGATGGACTGTGCCAGCTCCCTTGTTTGGAGTACCTAAATGTATACCGGGCTGTAGCAATTAAGCGTGTGGGTCCTGAATTTGTGCAGCCCAGTAGTCACCATCATCATCCTTCATCCCGGGTTGTGGTTACTTTTTCAAGACTGCACCAGCTGGTCTTGAATATGATGGAAGAATGGGAGGAGTGGGAGTGGGAGGAGGAAGTGCATGCTATGCCTGTCTTGGAGGAGCTTCATATTCACAGTTGCAAATTGAGGTGTATCCCTCCCGGCCTTGCCACACACGCGAGGTCTTTGAAGAAGTTAACCGTATGGAGTGTCCAGGGTCTCCAGGCTCTAGAGGGCTTCGCTTCTGTAGTCCAGCTTGATCTATTTAACTTACCCAACCTGACTAATATCTCCAATTTCCCCAAGTTGCAAAAGCTTGAGATCGATTGCTGCCAGAAGCTTGAGTCTCTGCAGGGGATGGATCAACTCCGAAGACTCGTGTTGACAGTTTACTACAACAGACCAATCCCGTCATACCTGCAAACCGTAAAGCCAAGTCATTTGTTGTTGGACTGTGGCCCAGAGGCACTCGCTTGCATGGCTTTGGGAAAATCTGGTCCCGAGTGGGACAAGTTCGGTCATATTCAGCATGTCGAGGCTTATGCAGATGATATTGCTGAACATATTGAAAAGAAATGGCACCTATTTTACACAAGCGAGCCGTACAGCATGGCGACAAACATCGACCCACAGGTAATATATATTGTTCACTCATTGCTCTTTGAGTGTGTGTAGCTAATCTGTTTTCTTAATCTCCTTCGTTGATTCCATCTCATCTTAGTAGTTCACTGGTACATGCTGGAGCCTGAATATGCACCTCCCACTGTTTGGTTTTGCTTGGCAGGAGTATTCGTGGTCTAAAACAGAGTGTGAAGACGTCGAGGATGTAGAAGACATCCAAGACCTTGGAGAGGAAGGAGTGACAAGTTAAGGAGGCAGCAACATTCCATTGTTAACTTCCCACTAGCTACATACAGATACAGTGCTACATACAGATTAGTCTGGACTAGTGGATACATAGCAGGCAGGTACACTAGTAGCTTGCTCCCTGTTTTGTATCCCTCCCAGTTTTCTTTGGTTCCTAGTACTAGCAGTGGTTATTTAATTTGGCCTGTATGTATGTATATAAGTTAGCTATAGACACCTGCTGGGGACATTAGCTGCATGCACTACTGAAGATGGTCTATCATTCGATCAATACAGAAAGAACCTTTTTTTTACTAGGAATTCTGACTCCAGGTTGAGCTGTGACTGTATGACAGAATGCTTGGTGTCAATTTGTTTGTTGGAACATATGCATAGACAGAGACCAGAACAAAACTGCATATGCATAGTAGTCGTCAGTTTGTTTCTTCTACCATGACTTTAGAACTATGAACTGAAAGGTAGCATTACTTACCCTGGTTAACATCTTGAGCCAGCAAGAATTCGGGTTCTGAAAATGAATCTGTAACCAAATTCAAAAGTTTGGTTCTGAAACTTCACACTGATTGACAACAGTAGCATGTAACCAGATTCTACAACTGAATCCGTAACCAAATTCAGACAAGCAGGCAAAGTGAATTCGGTCCTCACTTACTTGTAGCAGAACGAGTTGATGTAGTCGGCCAGGTTGACCGACGTACGCCAGGTGGGCGCCACCTGGTGCTTCCCCGGTCGATGACCGAACCTGAGTTTTATTTGTATGCTAGAGCTGGCTGAATCTCAATATATTTTGCTGGTGGGCCGCAAATCTGCTGCCGTTTCTTGTGCTATGTCAGTAAGTGTTGATAGTCAGTTTGTGTAGCTGAACTTGTAACAATGAACCGAGCAAGTGAACACGACCCATCTTTTATTCAGACCACACAATATGTTCATTGCTTCCCAGAACAAACTTACTAATATTGATGTGCCTTCCATTGTATCTGAGGACTAAACTTTGTTCTTCTTTTTTGATGGCGTAAGACTAGTTTGGTTGATTAATTACATCGACAGCTTAATTAGTAACCCTACCTATTGTTTGGAATTGCTCCGGGTAGCTTGACCTTAATTTTGCTTGCGTGGATAGAAAAAGAAATATAATGTGAGGAGGATATGCATTGCCCCATCAAGATTCAACCAACATCATGCATGAACCCTCTAACGACGACCACACATTATTTTCTTTGTGGAAAAATACGCACGACTACTCATTGAGTTGGGCTGCTGGAATAAACTGCATGTACTACTGAACCTGCTGCTGCTTATATCGGTTCATGGGTTCATTTCTATCATGCTCAATGTAAAGGTAGACGGAGCCTAGTACTCCCTCCGTCCCAAAATTCTTGTCTAACATTTGTCTAGACATGGATGTATTTAACACAAAAACATGACTAGATACATCCATATTTAAACAAATCTAAGACAAGAATTTTGGGACGGAGGGAGTATTAGATAAGGTTGCTGTCAGTTGTTCTACCTCCTCATGTACTAGCAAATTAGGAAGCCATTGCAAGCATTACGCGTTGACATGGCGCAAGTAAACCGGGGACGTGTTGGGCCTGTTAGTTACTGTAATGATTCAGAACCCACATTGGTTTGTTACTTTGTACGTGAATCAATCATAGAAGACGAAAAGAGAAGGATTGGAAGTTTTAATTAAACCGGAAGTAAAGAAGCTACAGTACTAGTTAGATCAGTTTCTGAAGAAATCGGATACATCGACCTGTCAGGCTGTAACTGTATCAGGGAATGCTTGACGATCAAATAATTGTTGCTTGGCTGCTGTCCTTGTGAATGCCTTGCAACTGTAGTATATTAAAAATAAAGTTCTATGTTTGCTCCTAGTTTCTCTGGATTGTTGTTGTCTGCACGCATGGAAGGAAACAGACAGATGCTCCAGGTTTCAGGTTCTGAAACCCATTCCTACAATACAGATGAATTGCAAATTTCAGTTACGCAGGGATTGGTACTACTCTGGTTCTTTAGTTCTTTTTTGCAAGAAAATATAAGTGACGCAGAACAAATTATTATTTCTACTGAGATCTTCTATAAATTGTTAAAAAAGAGCAGTTTTAGCATGGTCCCTCTTACCCCATCTTTTCACATGAGAGGTAAGAGTATGTAGTAGATCTGAGCCGTTGATCACATTAATTAGTGGTCGGAAAAACTATGAATCTGAATTTTTCCCTTGATTATTTCCCAATTAAACACACTTTTTCCCCGCATAATAACATCCACTACTTGCAGTTGCAAACTTGCAACACAAACAAACTGGAAAGGAAGAATGGAAACGACAGTTACATGAACCTAGCATAGCAGTCTCCCCTTGTCCATTGCCCCATCTGATCCAGGTTTTTTGTTTTGCCCTTCCTTAACAACCACAGCAACAACAACAGAGCCGGCGACATAGCTCGACGGATCTTCCTACTAGGCCCTCGATCACCAATCTGCTGAGAACTCGTGCTGCTCTGCTCTGCCCTGTTGTGGTCCGAGGTCCGGCAGAAATATATGGCCATCGCCGTCCCCGTGGTGCGCCACAAGCAAGCTGCCCAACCTGCCAAGAATTATTTTTTTAGTGCTCGGTTTTCAGTTTCGACGGTCTCAGGATGTATAACTGGAGATATCAGTACGATGCACACGGTGAAACCAAATCATGAACAGTAAGGAACGTAATATCATGGACATGGATGCATAAAAAAACAGACACCTACTTGTAACTTGTAAGCCTTTATTTGCTGGCCAAGGAAGGGACCGACTTTGTGGGCTGATGGAGCTAATGAGGGGGTCACAAAGTCAGCTTCTCATCCAACTTTCCAACTTTTGCATCGACCCGACTACAGACAGAAAGCAGTAGCGTTAGGGCCGGTGTTCTGTTACAAAGGAAAAAAATACATCTTAGCATGGTAAATGAACGACAAAGTGAAGAATTCAACGAATAACCAAATCAAACTATATGAGAGAGCCCTATGGTCAGTAGTTGTAGACTGAATGACAAAGACCAGACAGTTTCTGGTTATTACTGGCCCAGTTTTTGGCACAGGTGGTTCAGGGTTGATGAGCAAACTCAACTGGTTTGGTTAATTAGGTGCTTATGGGTGGCAACTAGCTTGAAACCAACAACAATTTTTTTTCATTATCCGTGAAGCAACAGTATTGTCTAAGGGAATCAAATGTAGGTCATACCTTCTTACAAATGGCATTACTCATTGACTTGTGTGAAAGTTGTACCTGAGGATTGCATAAATACCGTTTGGAGATGATCACGATATTGACGTGGCTGGCACGTTTGTTTCCAGAGGATTGCACAATGAATGTTAATTATTTGGGATTTTCCTACAAAATGGACAAATTCCCCATAACCATTTCCTCGAACCCGATAGGCGTCTTAGATGACGCCAGTGGCGTGCTCCTCATCACTTTGCAAAATATACGTACAATACTGGTTTGGACACACTACACGTTGTGTGCCGGCCGGTCATGCAATATATACGTACCATATATTTTTTATGTATAAAGGAAGAAGCCACTCAATCAGTGAGAGAGAACAGGCGGGGTTGCGTGGATGCAGAGAATTCTAACTCCGAGGCAAAGCTGCATGATAGATTGAAACAATCAGTAAGAAGTTAAACCAAACCCAAGAAAATGATTCGGGCATGCTATATAGTTTATGGAACAGCGGTTGCATGGGATTGTAATGCATATACTGACCAGTTATGTGTGTAGGATCAAAGATGCAAAGGCACCGAATTGGGTTTTCGATTGAGACCTTGATATTTGCACGGCAACTTGGAAACGTGACTGAATTCTAAGAGGCTAGGAGAATGTACAAGTGCCCTCCGGATTAGATATAAGGCAAGCGGATTATTCAGTTGGAATGACGGCAATTTCAATGAATTGAACAATAGAGAATGGCTTCGATGCTTCAGAGCTTATATATAAAATGTGAACCACGCATGCATGGGTGATGAGAGAGAGAGAGAGAGAGAGAGAGAGAGAGAGAGAGAGAGAGAGAGAGAGGATTGCTTGTTTCTTATACGTAGGATATATATGCTTGTGAGTGGTTGTCAAGGGAAACAAAACTGCGGATCGAAGAGAGGAAGAAGTTGAGTCAAGAGCCAAATGCTCTGCACGGCGCGTTAGCATCTGATGAGTTCATAGGCCTGGAGCTATGGCCATATATATACTTTTTTTTTGTTGAGGACAGCAATATTAGACCTATTGCATGTGCTGATTGCTAGGTTGTCGATAATATTAATGCATAATGCTATGCCCATGCTATCCTTAACTGTCAGTGTAATCTAAGTAAAAAAAGACATGCATCGCGTCGATCGCCCTCGATCGTGATCCGCATTATGCCTTGTAATTGTATACGCTGCTATCTGTGACTTTGCCAGCAACCAATAAAACCTCCGGGCTTCTATTTGACATATACTATACGCATGCAGTGTTATACTAATCACATTAGTCTGATGTAATTAGCTCCTAAACAAATGATCTTTACCTACTTGCTTCGCGCCTCCTTCTACGTTGCAAATTAGGCAGATGATATGCCTTCAAATATACTATGCAGTCGGATACCATACCTCGTGCCTGCTTATAGGTTGTACATATTTAGTTTAGAAACTCAATCATAGCCAGAAAAATAAGGGTAAATGTGGGGTTTAGATTAATCAATGATGCTCTCTCTATGCATTGTTCCTTGTTCATTTTAGGTAGTCTTTCCCTTGTTTACTCAGAACTACTAATTCAAAACAAAATGAGAATGTTGACCACCAGGCTGCAAACAAAAGGATAAATAAGGCCAGTTCGATTTATTTTTTCGAGAACACCTCGAAAGGGGCAGGGGGTTCCTGCATTTCATTGAGAAGAAGAGAATTGGTCCAGTTTATAAGGAAAACCAGACCCGAAAACCTAACATTCTTGGCTAATCAGGGAAAACCGAAAGAAAACCCAAAATGAAAGAAAAAAAAAACGAGAAAAAAAGGCACTAGAACTTGGGGACAGGGACAAGACAACTGCTGCATCAAGGGACATCATCAGAGCCAGACACCAAAGCACCCAAGCCCAAGGCAGTTAGACGAGGCTCAAGTGCAACCAAAATGACTGCCACTCGCCGAAGGGAAACTGTCCATACCGAAAGACTCTTCTGACTCGGCCTCAAAGAATTATGTGCTAACATTATTAGGTGGAAAACATCCTGACAGGTCCAACTTTGACTTCCCAGCGATCCTCGCCAAAGAGCTCAACGCTTCGATCACTTGCGGTGAGAGCGATTTTTTGTACATGTCCAGGTATGCTTGCATCTTTTGCTCTGGCCCCTCTGCTTTGCTGACCTCCGGCAACTCATCAAAAGCCTCCAACATTCTATACTCTGCATGCTTGGATGTCGGGATGTTGCACGCCTTGTTCTTCTTATCCAGACGCCCGCTCCGTCGCCCGCCATTCTTCTCCCCATGCGAAGGCACTGGGGTCCCAAGCAGAGGTTGTGGGGGCGAACAAGCAACCTTGCTGAGAAAATCCTCCAGAGATAGTGGTGTGGCTTTAGTTTGCGCCACCTTCGCAGCAACATTGCAAACCTCATCGATAGGCTCAACCAGAACATCAGGCACGTTGAAACCGAGCGGCTCCTCTGTACTCGGCATCAGACGTACAAGGGAGTGCACCACAGAAGACGGGGAGGAGCCTCCATGGTGTGGCGACAGAAGAGTAGCCTCCGAGCACATAGGTTCAACATATTCCTCACTCCCTACGGACGAGGCACCATGGCTGAACCACATCTCATCGCCCCAAGCGGAGCAGTCCTAGGACGAAGGATGATAGGAAAAACCTAAGGGGAAGGCGCCATTGCTTCATCAAGCATAGGATCATTAGGCCACGGATCGATGCCCACCGGCCTAGCCGAGAGCATAGCAGCAAGGAGATCCTGCTCAACCGGAGCGAGAAGGAAGACACATCCGTCCACACTACGAGCCAAGTGATCTCCAAGGGGTGGCGCTAAGAGAGCCTCGGCGTATGAGCGCTGCCTAGAAGCATGGCTGGCCGGCGCGTCACGGCGATCCCCAACACCAAGTCGAGGACCGTGGGAAGGCACCGTCGAGGAGAGCTTCGACGAAGGGCCAGGGCACTGACTGGCAAGATGGAAATCTTTGTAGCAACGCCAGCACTTTAGCGGCTCCTCGCAATCCTTGACGAAAAGCTTGCGGCTGAGACACCGAAAGCATCGTCCGTCCATCCATCTGAGGTAGGCGGCACGCTCAGACGGACTAACCACCGGCCGTGCCTTCGGCAGCACAGCCGGACCGCTGCTGGAAACATTTGCACATCCCTTGCTCCCACGCACTTCAATCCATCCTCCATGGTCTGAGGCAGGGGAGGAATCCCCTCCCTCCGGAGCCAAGGCTGCGTCCCGGATTACCATAGATTTGGGGCGAGTCCGTGAAGAGGAGGGCGGAGCAGCAACAACAACATCAACCTCCGGGAAAGCCTGCACGCAGCAGGCAGACCGCGGCACTCTAGCAGCGACCTGTGCAACAGCGGAATGGCCGTCAGCACAAATCCCGGCGACGGGCACCCGGACCACAATGGATCGAAGACGAGGCGGGGGCGGAGAGGCTTCAGTCGATGGAGCCGAGTCGCCGGACGGTGGGGGCGAACCGGCGACCATCCCGGAGGACGAGCGGGAGAGCCCCGGATGCGGCGACGGCGACGGCGCATCTGGATCGGGAATCACGCCCGATGCCGACGCGGAGGAGAGGCGCCGCGGTGCGGACGGGCCGGATGCAGGGGTGGCGAGGGTGGTGGGCTTGAACGGGGGCGGAGGGAGGGCAAGCGGCGGGGGCGGCAGAGGCGGGGGCGGCGGCAGCGGCGGCGCACGCGCGTGGGGCGCGGGCGTCGCGAGAGCGCTGGACATATCCTCCGGTCAATTCTTCAACACTTTCATCTGCGTTTCTCCTGATGCATCAGGCAGAAATGACAGTGATATCAGCATCATCGTTTGCTTCTTTCCCCTCTACACTTGTGGTTGCCTCTGCGACGCTGCGCGGTTGCACACGCCATTCGGTGGGGAGGCGATCCAAATGTTGGCGGTCTTTCGAAGCACACAACGGCAGCAGCAGCATTTACGTAGCTAGTCTCAGATGCATGCATGGCTGCATGTCGGCACGGCAGCAAGTAAAAAATCTTTTTTACCAGCAAGAGCAGCAGGCGTGCCTTAGTAGCTAAGTAGTAAGAGGTCAGCAGTGACATAATTCACTTGTTTGACGTCAGCCTATGCGTAATATAGTCGGTTCATTACACTATGTATAGGAACGATGCCCATCGTTGTAAGCCAGGCCACTCTAGTACAATAACAATCAGCCTCAAGAGCTCTCTCATATGTGTGTGTGTTCAGTGTAGAAGCATTGTTCAGCCACTAGTACTAGTAGTCTAGTACGTGAGCTCCGCTCCAACTCGATTGTGTGTGTAGCACCCAGTTCGTGTCCTCCTGTGCTAGTATAGCTAGACATCCGGCAGTAGGTCATCTCTGGTCTCAGTAGTTCTGGGCTAACACACAGGGTTTGAGGTACTTGAACCGAATCCACTGTGTTTCCTCAGTTCAGTTGAGTCCAATAGCAAAGATCACAGCCACAGGGTTTTGGAAGCTACTGTCAAGTGAGCAAGCGGAGTAGAGAAAATATCAGAGCCAGGTTAATTATTTCAGGCGAGGACTGAAGCCAGGTTGTTTGAGCTACTTAAACTGCATGTTATTTCTTCAATGCAATCAAATTAAGTTTAGTCAACTCTTTCTCTCTTTATTCTACAGGGAAATATGTCACGCTGCAGGTCCTCAAACTAGTATTACTAACTATGGGCTGTTAGTTTGTCCTTATAATCACTTTGTTGGAACCGACGCGTCCGGCTCGCCCCCATACACGAGCTGGTCGAGCCAAGCTCGCCAGCACGGCTTATTCACCCAACATATTATATAGGGAAATATGTCAAGCTTCAGGTTCTCAAACTAGTATTACTAACTATCAGAGGAACCCTAAGAAAAAACTATCAGAGGAAAGAGAGCAAAAACAGAGCATGGGAGCAGATGACGCATCAGAGGAAGAAGCTTTTGTCGAACCAACAAAAAACCAGATGCCGTTAGGGGACGTCGGCGCAAACTTCAGATTCTGCTTCACTGCTTTTTATTGAAAGCATAACAGAGGTCCCTACCCTATGGGCTGTTAGTCTGTCCTTTTAATCACTTTGTTGGAACCTTTGCTTTATCACCATGCATGCTCATAATTACTACTCCCCCCGTCTCAAAATTCTTGTCTTAGATTCGTCTAGATACGAATGTATCTAATACTAAAATGTGACTTGATACATCTATATTTAGAGAAATCTAAGACAAGAATTTTGGGACGGAGGGAGTACATTCGAGTTCCTTTTTCCTTTTCGATATGCAGTAAGCTACAGGCGCAACATTCCCAGCAATATGTAGCTCGAAAATCGTAAGTATATGATAGCATTCCATGTACTTTGTGCATTTTCTGCATGCACAATATTGTGTGTGTGTGT
>LR738716.1:1576950-1625267 GCA_902687465.1 Secale cereale
CCCTCCCCTTTCAAAAAAAAAAAACAAAAACCACAGCCACAGAAATGCTGACGCGTGGAAGCCTTTTGGTCCCGGTTGGTACCACCAACCGGGACTAAAGCCCCTCCTGCCTGGACTCAGTGCAAAGGCCACGTGGACACCCTTTTGCCCCGGTTCTGGATTGAACCGGGACTAAAGGGTCAGAGCATTAGTACCGACCCTGTTGCCCCGGTTCCAGAACCGGGGCTAAAGGCCCAAATGAACCGGGTCTGATCCCCCTTTATCTATCAGTGGTATCACACAGGGTCAATCTTCTCCGGGAGAAAGGAGAGGGCTAGACTGTCATTTTCTGCCTGAGAAACCTTTTCTGCGGGTCCCACAAATCCTCGCGCAGGCAGAGAGGTTTTTCATCAGCCGTCCCCAATAGGCCAATGAAAAACTCATAAATATGGCCCGTGATTTGGTCCTGGGTTAGCAGCAGGCCGGAGTCAGATTGGAGGCGAAGGATAGTGCTTTTCCTTTTCCTTCCATTCGCATATGCGTGGAAGTATCCACTGTTTGCATCTTCCTTCGTCACCCACGTGACGCCGCCCCTACGACGCCAATATTCCTCCTCGGCACTCAGAATGGCTAGGACTTGGTCTTCCAACGCGTACCTGAGAGCCCATTCTGTTTCCGAGAAGGGTCGCATGTCGGCTTCATGGTCAAGTCTAGAGATTTCGTTAGTAAGACGGGCACGCTCTCTCTTAGAGCACCCCAGCCACGAAGAAAAGCCCTCAGCTTGCCCGCCGTAGCATTCCAAAGTTCAGCAGGGCCCCATTGAGGACCCAAGTGGTCACGAATAGCGTCCCATCGCTCCCTAACCAATTGCTCAAATCCATCGGACTCGAACCAAGCCGTTTCGAAATAGAACCGTTGGCTACGAGTGATTGACTCCTTCCCAGAGGAGAAAATGAGAGGTACATGGTCAGACCCTATGCGCGTTTCTGCCACAAGCGAGCATAGGGGAAACAGAGCTTCCCATTCGGGTGTGAAAAAAAACTCTGTCGAGTACACTCCGAACCGGATTGGTCTGTTTGTTGGTCCACGTAAACCTCGCCCCAGTACGGGCAGCCTCCCTGAGAACAGCTGCGGCAATGGCCTGATTAAACATGGACACCCTAGTCCAGTCTATATTATCATTGTTCTTGTCCGCACCCGAGCGGATCAAGTTGAAATCTCCCCCAACCACCACTGGTAAGTTGAGATCCCTCTTTGTTCCCACCACAGTAGTGAGCTCAAGAAGAAACTCGTGGGAACGCGCGTGGTCAGCATGGCCATAGACGCAGATGACAACCCATGTCAGCCCAGAGCCCTTATGTTTAATGGTAGCAGATAAAAAGAAATTGCCCACCTCCCATAACAGAACCTCACAGATATCCCTATTACAACCCATAAGAATACCACCGGAGTGACCCATGGAGGGCAACCAGTGCCACTCGAAACGTTGCAGAGGGTCGTAGGCAAGGAGATCTCCGTGAGAGAAGTCTAATTTAATCGTTTCTTGCAGCGCAATAAAATCTATCCGTTCCTTAGCAATGTACTCCTTAAGTTGGCTGCGGCGACCAACGTGTCCGCAACCACGAATATTCCAAAATAAGTAACGCATCTAAATAACGCGGTTACGGAGGCGTACACCTCTAGAGGTTATAGCCTTGGCCACTCGCTTCTTTGACGGGCCTCGTCTCTGCAAGACCCGAGAGGAAGAAGGAAGAACACTGGCTTCCCCAGCCTGTGTTTCTTCAACGGGCGCCACTTCGTCCCCAGCCCGTGCTGGAACGATGGCAAGTTGTTCCGCCGCCATACACCTAGATGCGGCCTCAGCCAGGGTAGCCTGTGCCTCTTCCCGCGCACGAACTAAGGAAATGAGGTCGCAAGGGGGGTGGGTACACTAACTCCCGAATCATCTAGAATAGAAGCGAGATGCTCGTCGGAGAAGGCATTGAGAATACGAAAAGAAGGTGGAGGGTTATCTGCGGCCTCCATATTCTTGTCGGCGATGCGCAGCTGAGCGCTTTCCATGGACGACAGCTCGCCCAGCTTGGCCTTGGCGCTGGCACTTGGGGCACGTTGCGCCACCGGCGTTGCCTTGGAGCGCTTGGCCTTGCTGCTGGTCCCGGTCGCTCCTAATGCCGCCCCCAGCTCGCCACCCAGTTCAGAAGGATTCCCCGACGCCGTCGACGGCGCCTGCTAATCCTTCGTACGTGAAAATGACCTTCGCATGCTATTTAAATCTTGTCTCATGCATCATAACGGAGCATTGGATCATGCCAATTGCCAAGGTCGGAGATGATATAACTCTGAGTATTTGATCAACCGGTCCGGGAACATGGGAGTAGAACGGAACATGTGTCGTGTCCTGCCCCAAAAGGAATACCAAGAGAAGTTCAAAATTGGCAGTTTGGCTTGCCTACATACAGTCAGTCCCCGGAGCGAGTTTTAGCATTTCCCCCTCCTCCGCCTCTCCATCGGTTGGGTGAATGCTCGAGTTCAATTGGCCCCGAAAACGTGGTGGCACATTATCACGTACTGATAAACTCCTTTCATCATGGACAGAGTTGAAATTTCAGTTTCCTCACCAGGGAACAATACTTCACACAGGGTTGATGCACCAGCAGTTCGTCCCCATGGACACAACCAATTACTAAACAGTATAACTCAGCTACCTAGGAGCCACCACAGCGTTTTGACGTCCTCAACCATCCGATCTGAAGCAGGAGCGGACCAGATCGGTTGGTCATCTCAACCAGCATCGATACGCCGTTTTCACAGCATCACAACCTGGCGCACGTACTCGGGCTGCTGCTCCACATATCGAGCTAGGAATCTCCTCGTTCGTTGGGCTGATCGATGGCCAAAAGCCCATATAGGTGCAACGACAGGAGTACGGCCTCCATCCATCAGTACGCTATATACCCAAGCCTCAGTGGCCAGGGCCCGTCCGGGTATGGAGAAAAGAAACGTTTTTTTAGCAAACATATATTATATTATGCTGCAGAGGATCAATTATTGTTCATGCTTGTGTTTTCTCAATGTTTTTTTTTTATATAGGAATAAGCATAACCATCTTGATCTCAGTGCTATGTGGACATGTATATTAAGACGCATATTTGGTACTCCTAATTATATAGCACATTTTTTTGTGGGAATAATTATATAGCACATACATATAGAATGGCACCAACGAAGATTTAGGAGGAAACTTGAAGTGTTCTGACTACAAGGTCTAACCCAATATTGCCACTCCATATATGGTAACGGGTCAGTTCAAACTTCAAATATGCTAACTATTTCAAATATGTGAAATACCATCATCAAATAAATATGCAAGTGGATCGGCTATAACTTCAAATAATTATGCCCTGTACAATGGCGTTATATATGGGTTTTGGCCATCAATTGGGGTAATTGTTTATCCATTTCAAATATATCATAAGTTTTTGTTTAAGATGGACGAGCGCAGCAATGCGCGTCTTTATGGTCTAGTGTCCATTATATGAGTGCATGCATTGAGACCACTCCAAAAATATATTTTGTCGAGTACGCCAAGCTAAATATGATTAACGTACCACACGTGGATGTGGACCTTATGGCCTCTACACAAGGTCAGTCTCTTGCACATGCCATGCCGGTTTTTATTATTTAAGCACAAACACGAATACTTCTCTGGGCTGTTGAAGGAAGCTACCTATAAAGTGTGACAGAGGCAGTTCAAATAGTCTACAAACGGCATTCAAAGATACAGTTATAGGACGATGTATCAGAATTCTTCAGAACCTGAAACTGACCTACGCCTGACGGTGTAGCTTCTTTACTTCCGGTTTAGTTAGAACTTCCAGTATATCAGCCAATCCTTCTCTCTTCCTCTTCTATGATCGATACACGTGCACAGTAACAAACCAATGTGGGCTCTGAATCATTGCAGTAACTAAAAAAACCAACGCGTCCCCCAGTTTCCTTGCGCCGGTCACCATGTCAACGCATAATTTGAGGAGGTAGAACAACCGACAACAAACCGTATGTAATTGTAGGCTCCTTCTTCCTTAGACACAATGGAAGGCACATCAATATTAATAAGTTTGTTCGGGGAAGCAGTGAACATATTGTGTGGTCTGATTAAAAGATGGGTCGTGTTCACTTGCTCGGTTCATTGTTACAAGTTCAGCTAGACAAACTGACTATCAACACTGACTGACATAGCACAAGAAATGGCAGCAGATTTGTGGCCCACCGGCAAAATATATTCAGATTCAGCTAGCTCTGGTATGCAAATAAAACTCAGGTTCGGCCATCGACCGGGGAAGCACCAGGTGGCGCCCACCTGCGTACGTCAGTCAACCTGGCCGACTTCATCATCTCCGTTTTGCTACAAGTGAGGACCGAATTCGCTTTGCCTGCTTGTCTGAATTTGGTTACAGATTCAGTTGTAGAATCTGGTTACATGCCTATCTGGGTTTTGTTTGAGTTCTACTGTAGTCAATCAATGTGAAGTTTCAGAACCAAACGTACGAAAGAAATAGAGTGACAAAAGCCCCCTGGTTGTGCAAGTGGAAACCAGGAAGGGCTACTTGTGTAGTGCCCTGTTTTTGCTCTGTTTCATTTTCGGAACCCGAATTCTTGCTGGCTCAAGATGTTAATCAAGGGTATGTAATGTTAGCTTTCAGTTCATAGTTCTAAAGTCACGGTACAAGAAACAAACTGACGACTACTATGCATATGCAGTTGTGCTCTGGGCTCTGTCTATGCATATGTTCCAACAAACAAATTGACACCAATCATTCTGTCACAGCTCAACCTGGGGTCAGAATTGGTAGTACAAAAAGGTTCATTCTTTATTGATCGAATGATAGACCATCTTCAGTAGTACATGCAGCTAATGTCCCCAGCAGGTGTCTATAGCTAACTTATATACATACATACAAGCCAAATTAAATAACCACTAGTACAGCAGGAACCAAAAAAAAACTGCGAGGGATACAAACAGGGAGCAAACTACTAGACTAATCTTGCTGCACGTCAAGTTGTGTGAACAGCACTGTATCTGTATGTAGCTAACTTCAAGACTAGAGTCGCTACATCTGGGAAGTTAACTTGTCACTCCTTCCTCTCCAAGAGTCAAGGCAGGGTCATCCTCGACGTCTTCACACTCTGTTTCAGACCATGACCACTCCTGCCAAGCAAAACGAAATGGTGGTAAGTGCATATTCAGGCTCTAGCATATGTACCACTGAACTACTAAGATACTCCCTCCGTTCCTAAATATAAGTCTTTCTAGAGATTCCACCAAGTGACTACATACGGAGCAAAATGAGTGAATCTACACTCTAAAATATGTCTACATACATCCGTATGTTGCATTCCATTTGAAATGTCTAAAAAGACTTATATTTAGGAACGGAGGGAGTAGAATAGAATCAACAGAAGGAGATTCAGAAAACAGATTAACTATATATATTACCTGGGGGGTGAAGTTTCTCATCTTGCTATTCCTCCACGTATTGTATGTAGCTACCAGCAGGAAATTAACAATGCTCTTGCCTCCTTAATTTGCTACCACTCCTTCCTCCTCTAGAATAGAGTCGCTAGCTACATCCTCCTCGTCTTCAGATCCTGATTCAAACTCCTGCCAAGCAAAACCAAACAGTGGGAAGTGCATATTCAGGCTCCAGTATGTACCAGTGAACTACTAAGATGAGATGGAATCAACGATAGGAGAGTAAGAAAACAGATTAGCTACACATACTCAAAGAGCAATGAGTTAACAATATATATATCCCCTGTGGGTCGATGTTTGTCACCATGCTGTACGGCTCGCTTGTGTACAATAGGTGCCATTTCTTTTCAATATGTTCACCAACATCATCTGCATAAGCCTCGACATGCTGAATATGACCGAACTTGTCCCACTCGGGACCAGATTTTCCCAAAGCCATGCAAGCGAGTGCCTCTGGACTGCAGTCCAACAACAAATGACTTGGCTTTACAGTTTGCAGGTATGACGGGATTGGTCTGTCATAGTGAACTGTCTACACGAGTCTTCGGAGTTGATCCATCCCCTGCAGAGACTCAAGCTTCTGGCAGCAATCGATCCCAAGCTTTTGCAACTTGGGGAAATTGGAGATCCTAGTCAGGTCAGGTAGTCCATGCAGGTTGAGCTCGACTACGGAAGCAAAGTTCTCTACAGATTGAAGGCGTTGGACCTTCGATATGGTTAACTTTTTCAAGGACCTTGCATGTGTGGATAGGCCAGGAGGGATACACCTCAATTTGCAACTCTGAATAAAAAGATCCTCCAAGACAGGCATAGCATGCACTTCCTCCTCCCACTCCCACTCCTCCCATTCCACCAGTCCATTCAAGACCAGCTCATGCAGTCTTGGAAACGTAACCATAGCCTGGGATGAAGGATGATGACGGTGACTATACGGCTGCACAAACTCAGGACCCACACGCTTGACTGCTATAGCCCGGAATACCCGTAGGTAATCCAAACAAGGGAGCTGGCACAGTCCATCAGGGAGTTGAGTGCAGCAAGCCAGGTCGCGCAGCATTAGAATCTTCAAGGAGTTGAGGAGTGTCGTTGATGTGTCCCTCATCCATCTTGGGAGCTGGCACCCATAATATCCTTTGATACGAATATCCTGTATGCAAGGTGGAGGACATAGACCATCAAATACCTCCTCAATTACTCCTTGATCTTTCTCGGTGACATTTTCTTTCTTCTGTCCATCATCGCCAAATCCACGGCTGCAGTGTAAGCGCAGCATGGAGAGATGCACCTTTTCACCAAGCCTGGCCTTTCTGGCAAATGAGCCAGCAGATACATTCTGTAGATCCACTAATCTAATGCACCTAAGATGAGAAAGAGGTCCAAGCTCTTCCAAACTGCACCAATCACCATCCATTTGAGCAGGGAACCCTAATATTGTCCTCAGCTTTTTTAGAGCATGGAACCCCCTGGGCACACTAATTACACCTGTGCCATCAAGGTCAAGAAATCGCAGTTCTTGTAACTTCACAATGCTATTTGGAAGGCTCATAAGATTCCCGCAACCATCAAAACTAAGATGTTGCAACAATTTTATCTTGTGGATGTCTTGTGGCAAACTATTTATATCACTGCACTTTTGTACTGCCAAATACCTCAAGTGTTTCAGTTCATGCAATGATTCAATCAATGAAACACAGTCTATAGACTCCATATGTAGAGTCCGTAAACTTGAAAAAATAGTCATGGAATCACCAGGTTGAATCTTGAAATTGCCAATTAATATTATAGATCTTAGTGATCTTTGCTCTTGTAGACTTCTCAACTCAAATGTATCTGATTCTACTCCTTTTATTTCTATAGACAACCGAAGATATCTTTGCATACTAAATGTATTACTAGTAGATTCTCCATTGTTCAGTACTAGTGATTCATTTCTACTGACATATTGAGCAAATGAACGGACAACATCATGCATGTTGCAAACATGTGGACCAACATATGATGTATCTGGCTCTATAAGGTTCCTTAGTACTAGCTCCTTATGGTACTCAATTCCAAGTTCTTCCAATCTATCTGAGTCACCATGAACAAATCCTTCACCAATCCACATGCCAACATATTCGATATCTTGGAACAATGTCTTTTTAGGTTTAAGTGAAAAATGCAAGAAGCATTGTTTTAAACAAGGGGACAAGTCCTCATAGCTAAGATATATTGCATTATTTAGCTCCTCTGGCATTTGAGATACTGACCATATAGCATCATTCAGAACCTTTTCCCAAACAAGCCGTTCTTTCTCCTTCTGGCATAGGAGTCCTCCCATCACTTTTATAGCAAGTGGTAACCCATCACATTTTTCTACAATTTGCAATCCGATATCCTTTAGCATATCAATCGCTGGTTCACTTCTGTCCATTCCATGAATCTGCAAGTAGTTGAAGCCCATATGGACAATAAGAAATACATAACATTATTAAGTTGCTAGTGGTGGTGGTCTGCTACGTAAACTAGGTTGGCAAGAGAACAAGCAAAAAATAACCCATTGGTTAATAATTATTTTGAATCTATGACTATGCAGATTTCGTGATGCGTTGATGTCCTTGTCATTCTTTTAACACATAAAATGATCTAATTAGCTAGTCACTCTCGGCATAAAGTTACACATAGGCCACACCAACAGCATGTACTCTACATGCATTAACTATTTTTTAGAAAGAATAATAAGGGGATAGTCTAGTTAACTGTGTAGCTAACCAAGAACTAAAGTGTAATTTTCTGTTTGGTGTATACATTTTCCTTGTTTACTATGTATTATTAGTACTACTAATGTTCATCAAGCAACACTGATACACTAAGCAGTAGAAGCAATTAAGGTAGTAAGCAAGCACTGAAGTACATCAAAATACGTCTGTGTTTATTAATGCATAGACTATTTTTTACTTGAGATAGAATATAAGTTACTGGTAGTTATAGTTATGTACTCACCTGCTTCCCGAGCAATGACCAAGCATCACCGGGTCCTAATTTGTCAACATGATGGTACGGCTCCATGGCTCTTATTCCCCGTGCAACAGCTTCATGCCTTGTGGTGGCCAAGACCCGGCTACCGGGGGCACCGTGGCTAAAGGGTGTCATCAACAACCTATTCCACTCATTGACACCCCACATGTCGTCCAACACAAGAAAGAACTTCTTGTCCTTGATTGCGCTGACAAGAGCCGGCACAAGTAAGGCTTTATCTTGAGACCCGCCCCCAGGCCCAGGAAGGTTTCCATCGGCGGCACTGATGGCTGTCCTCAGTAACTCGACCTCACTGAACTCTTGTGTGATACTTAACCATATCCTTTTTGAGAACTTGGCCTGCATGGCCTCATCATTGAAGACCTTCTTGCTGAGGGTCGTCTTGCCGATCCCACCAACACCAACAATGGCGAACACCATGATGTTATCACTATTGTCACTTGCCTCCTTCGTGAGGAGCTGGACAAGGGCTCTTGTATCGTCTTCGATCTTCTCCCCGACCACACCTGATAGATCCAACACTGGATGGGTCTTGCGGTCAACAGGAGGAGGGTGGTTCGTCTTCCGTTCTTGGTAGCCTTCTAGCCTGATAAAGTTGAAACTACGCCCCCTCTTGCAGATGTCATCCAGTTGCTGGTTGAGCACCTTGATGCGGGTGCCGATGTCATGGGCGTGGAGGGGATTCCGCATGCAGAAGAGGAGGGGGTTAAGGCAGCCCATGTCCATGGATGGACCTTGCTCCATGGCCTTGAGACGACAAAGGTCGAGGATGTCAGTGGCAAGGTACATGGCACGCTTCAGGTCCTCCACCCAGGCACACACACTCTTGTCGGTGATGTTCCTCCTATCAGCATCTTCAAGGAAGTTGTTGAGGTCCCTGAGCTTGAGGCTCAAGTCATCTATCTGACCGGATACTCCGATCAGCATGGCCACCTCGTCTCTGGCCATGTCGGCGAGCATCTTGGTCACGTAGGATGCCAAGGCATTCAGAACTCCCGCCATGAGTTGCCTGAGCTGCTGTTGCTGAAAACATGCAGAAAAGAAAAAATCTGATTTCTGATTACACAAATGAAAGATCTGATTTCTGCTGAAAGGATCTGAGCTTAATTTTTGTATTGCACAAATTAAAACCAAGGCTTTGTACTACTAAACAAATCGGAGCCTTGTAATGTGTAAATCGAAGATGTGAGATTAATTTGTACAACATCAACCATCCCTTCCTTCCTAGGAGTACTTACCACACAAATGAAGGCTACTTCAAAAAAAAGGCTGAGCTTAATTTGTACTGCACTGTCCAAAATCAAAGTTTTGCGCTAGACAAATCGGAGCCTCCATCATCATAGCTTAAAAAAACTCAGTTCTTTGTACTAAACCAATCGGATCCCCTAAACAGGAAACAAATTAGTATCAGAGATTTTGTACCTAAACAAGTCTGAGCTTGTAATAATCGTATGAAACCGGAATCGTCCCCAATATTCAGATCTGAGGAGACGCCTTGTAGGAAGAGGGAGAGTGTCCTGACCTTGTACGGCGCCTGAGGAAATGTTGGAGGAAGGGGCCGTCGACCGCACCCAGCAGCTCGCGCCGGCGGCGGCCAGCTGTGTTGGGTCGGCGGATCTCGTCGCGGCGGAGAGAGGGGAGAGTGAGAGAGAGTGTGAGCACAGTGACTGAGGTAGGAGGGACGGGAAGATAAAGCGAGGTTGGACGGCACTGTGGAGCAACAGGGCAGGGAGCTACCGGTGGGCTCCGGCCATCACTGTGCTGTGCAGACCACAGGTGGCCGACAAGCCACAACCAAGGCCATCACTGGGCAGCGTACGCACCACTGTGTGGCCGACGACCAAGGCCACAGGGACCACAGGTGGCCGTCCCCATCTCGAGGCCAACTCCAACGCACGCCATGCCAAATGGTTCGGCCGCGTTTGTTTGGCTAAACGAACACAACGGATGCACGTGAGCAAACGGATCATTGTCCGTTTTCGGTCTGCTTTCCATCTGTTCACCGCTCAACTTTGGGCCGTGTTTGCAGCTGAACGGATAGCGCGTGGACGAGCCGGACGCGCGCCCTTGTCCTCCCCTGGCCGGTCTGTCGGGGACACAACCGTCCACACTTTTCCTCCATTTTGTCCAAAACTCTCCCGCACGCTCTCCTCCCCGCCCCCCATGGTCGACAGCCCGAAGAATCCCAGTGACCCGGTGGTGGCCGCACGCCTCGCGGCGAAGAAGGGCACCAAGAAGCCGCGGTCGAAGCTCACGCCGGCGGAGGTCCCCGAGCTCGACGCCGAATAAGCCAAGAACAGGCGGGCAAAGGACAAGGAGAAGAAGGTCGATGCGGGCTACACCGCCAAGGCCGCCACGACCAACACAGTCTTGTCAAGCGCTCGTCCTCGGTAGTACCATTCCCCGAGCTCGTCCATCACGCCCAAAACCTATCGTGCGCCGTCGCTCCACGCCCATGGGTAGACACGGTTCTTCACCTCGCCGGACTGCAGCATGGTCACTCCGGCCATGCCCGCGGGCGTCATCGACCTCAACGTCACGTCGGGGTACAACGGCACTGGCCAGTCGTCCAACGGGATGCAAAGGAAGCAGCTCCGTTCTTTACCTTGAGCGAGCATGGCCGGTGCAAAGCAGGTTGTTCGACAAAATGCCAATACCGATGCCCATAGTCGACAACCCTGAGTACTCGGCGTTCATGGAGAACGTCATCTTCGAAGGCCTTGGTAAGGCCTTCTGTCGGTGTACTAAGATAGGGGTACCTTAGTACCCCAACTTGTGCACGGACAGTAGCAGCTTCCCGTGGCAGGGTTTACCACGTGCTCGCCAAGAACCTTTCTGGTCCCTATGAAGCCATTCAAGAACAAAGTATACAAGTCAGAAGATCAAGGCCCCGGCAAGAGGAGCTTGCCGGGAAGACCGCACCAGGCTCAAGGTTATTACTTTAGCACAAGACCCTGGCAAGAGGAGCTTGCCAGGAAGGCCAAGGAATACATATCTCAAGAGATACCTCGGCGCATCATGCGCCCCGGCAGGACCCGGAGAGCGACAAGCTTCCGGGCCCGGCAAGATCACGACCCCGGCAAGGCGCTTGCCGGGGAAACCTACGTTGTGTGCCCGCGCTCCAGCTCATCTACCCACGCGTCGCCCTGAAGCCCTTCCAGGGGCACGTGGCAAACGGCTGTGCAGCCTGGGGCACACGGTGGCAAGCCACGGTGACGAGGCTACCGCCGTGGCGAACGGAGAAGCATGGACGGACGCTTTTGGGGTCGACGGCGATGGGCATTTAATGCCCTTGTCCCCCACTGTCAAAGTTAGGTGAAGACCACTGTTCATATACTGTTCATGCACTGTTGCAACTACCACCAAAATTACACTTTTACCCTCCTCTACGTTGACACATGTCGGTGACCCCTTTGAGCTATAAAAGGAGGCCCATGCACAACGTAGAGGGGGTTCGAAAACCTAGACAACTCTCTCGCTCGGTGTAGCTAGTACTGTAGATCTTCAAGCTCCCGAGCCCCAGAGCTCAATACAACCTAAGCAGGAGTAGGGCTTTACGCGTCCGCGCGGCCCGAACCTGGGTAAACTGCCCGCGTGCGCTCCTCGATCTGCTCTCCGTGCTCCCTCCGCTCCCTTACCGCAACGTAGAAAGGGGCTCCGGTCCCATAGGTGCTCGTGGGAGGACAGTTTCCCCCGACATCTTTGGCGCGCCAGGTAGGGGGCGTCGAGGTTGTGCGAACCTGATTCGGCGCTCACGCGGGCGCAACCTTCAGCAACTTCACCAGCTTCATCAACCTCATCGACAGCATCAACATGCCTCCGAAGAAGAAGGCTTCGGAGGTCGGAGGCCCGTCTGCGTCGATCCCACCGCCACCAGAACCAACGGTTGGTGGAGGAGACGCCGGCGGAAGGGTGGTCGCCGGCGAGGAAACTCACGGCGCCACCAAGTCCAAGGACAAGACTGACGACCGGGCGAACTCCAAAGCCTCGGTGTCAGTACACGCCCCACGTCCCTCTCAGGAGGTACAAGACCAGCAGCGGCGTGGTACTGGAGGTACCATACGCTTGCTGGGGCGTGGCCAAGCCGGAGGATCGCGGGATGCTCAAGGCCAGCGTGCTGGTACGAGCAAGGCGCGGTCGCCAGGGCGAGAAACTGCTCCTTCTAACCCTGTTAGAAGTCCGAGCATATCTCGCTCCTCGCACCGCTCGCCGCCGTTCCCCTCTTCTCCAGCAGAGGCCCTGGCCAGGGCCCAGCTGCTCCTCGACTTCCCTCCAGCGGCAGATAAAGCCGAAGACTGGAGGGCGACGATCCAGAGCCTCATCGCCTTCGCCAACAACGACACGCCGCAGCAGCCGACAACGTCACGGCCCCGGCAAGTCGACCAAGCGAAGGCCGATGGAGACAAGACCGCCGGGGGTGCAACTACCGTGCACTCCCCGCCGCGGAAGCAGAAATCGCCACCCCGCCGGATCAACGTCGACGACGACTCTACGGCGTCGTCGGATCCGCGGGCTCGCCGCGATCAGCGCCAAGTCCTAGACGACAGGCGGCAAGAGGACACTCGGACTCGCATCGAGCGTCGACGAGAAGCCCAAAGACAGTCAGATCAGCGCGCTGGGACCGCTGTCGACGCGCACGCGCCCGGTGAACCAGGCGACTTGCCGTACGCGGCAGGTTGCCCTGCGTTCACCCGTGAGCTGCGGCAAGTCCAGTGGCCCAGCATGAAGAATTTCAAGCCCGACGTACCCGAGAAGTACGACGGCAAGACACACCCCTCGGAGTTCCTCAGCATCTACACCATCGCGGTGCAGGCTGCCGGGGGACGCGACGAGAAGATTCTAGCCAACTACTTCCCGCTAGTGCTTAAGCCAAACGTCCGGTCTTGGCTTATGCACTTGCCGGAGAACTCCATCTCCTCATGGGCAGACCTGTGCCACCAGTTTGTTGGCGCCTTCACGGGCGGCCACAAACCCCACGGCCAGGAGAGCGATCTCCACATCCTCGCCCAGAAGGAGGGAGAGTCCCTGCGCAAATACATCCAAAGATTCAGCCGCGTCCAGCACAACATTCCCGACGTCCACCCTGCCGCGGTTATCAGCGCGTTTCACCAGAACGTGCGTAACCGCCGGATGAGGGAGGAGATGGCCATGACCAAGATCCGGGATGTCAGCGAGCTCTACGCTCTGGCTGACAAGTGCGCGCGCGCTGAAGAGGGGAGGAGACTCCCCGAAGAGGATACTGGCGCAAGAGGAAGCGACAGCGAGGATGCCGCCCCGGCAAGGAAAAGCCAGCGGCGGAATAATAGAAAGAAGAAGAGCAAGGAGGTGCTGGTTGTCGAGCAGTCCGGCAAGGAGGCTCCCGCCAAGAAGGCACAGGCTGGCGGTTCCGGCAAGGAGCCCGCCCCTGTAGCGGCAGCCGATAAGCAGGACGGCTCCGACAAGCAGTACTGCAAGATCCACCGCACCAAGGGCCATGATCTCCAGAACTGCAAAAGAGTGGAGTACCTCGTAGAGCAGCAGAAGGCTGAATACGAGCGACGTGACAAGGAGAAGGCCCAAGGAGGCGGAGGAGAGCCCAGCAAGAAGCGGCCGTTCAACGGCCGGGGAGGACGCCGCGGCAAGGCCAAGCAGCGGCAAGGTGACAGACCTCCCCGGGGCCGCGACAAAGATGAGGATGAAGACGACGATGATGACATGGAAGAAGGAGACAACAGCGAGCAGGAGTTCCAGAAGGCCACAGAAGTTCTGTGTGTCGACGGAGGTGCCTCTCTGCACACTTCCCACCGCCTGCTCAAGCAGTGGGTGCGAGAAGTGAATGCAGCTGAGCCGCCCGTCGAGTCACGCAGGCTGCTAAAGTGGTCCGGCACGCCCATCATCTTTGACCTTGAGGACCACCCTGACCGCACAACTGCGGTCGGGTGCTTGCCGATGTTGGTCTCACCAACTATCCGCAACCTCAAGGTCACCAAGATGTTGGTTGACGGCGGGGCCGGCCTGAACTTGATCTCCTCAGCTGTGATCAAGAAGCTACAGATCCCCGACAGCGAGCTCGAGGAAACCGGGTCGTTCCAAGGGATCAACCCGGGAAGGAGCAAGCCGAAGGGGAAGATTACGCTGCCAGTGACCTTTGGCGGGGAGCTCAACTTCAGGACGGAGAGGATTACGTTTGATGTTGCTGATATCCCATTACCATACAATGGGATACTTGGCCGTCCTGCCCTCGCCAAGTTCATGGCAGCTTCCCACTATGCATACAACATGCTCAAGATGCCGGGGCCGATAAGCGTCATCTCTGTCCCTGGCGACAAGAAGGACGCGCTTATCTGCGCCGACAAGATCTACCGGGATGCAGCAGCCGCAGCAGAAAGCAACACACTTGCCGCTGAAGCTCCCGGGGGGAAGAACAAGACCAAGTCCGGCAAAAGCTCTGGAGCCCACTCCGGCAAATGCGCCTCCTCGGAGTGCTGCGCTGCCGTCGAGGACGCGCCATCGAGCTCCACCGGCAAGTGCAAGAAAGGGATGGCAGCTCCACCGGCAACCAAGAAGGTGTCCGCCAAGGAGGATGGCACTGGTGGTACCTTCACCATCAGTGCTACACTCGACCACAAATAGGAAAGCGCGCTCGTTGCCTTCCTGCGGGCGAATGTCGACGTGTTTGCATGGCAACCGTCTGACATCCCCGGCGTTCCCAGGAAGGTAATGGAGCACAAGCTTGCTGTTTGTCCTCACGCGCGGCCCGTCAAGCAGAAGGTCAGGAAGCAAGCAGTGGAGCGCCAAGAGTTCATAGCTGAAGAGATAAAGAAGTTAGAAGCAGCAGGCCTGGTTAGAGGCGTAATACATCCCACGTGGTTGGCCAATCCAGTTGTCGTGCGGAAGGCTAATGGAAAGTGGAGACTTTGTATAGACTTCACCGACGTGAACAAAGCTTGTCCCAAGGATCCCTTTCCCTTGCCGCGCATCGACCAAATTGTTGACTCCACAGCTGGATGTGAGTTGCTCTCATTCCTTGATGCATACTCAGGTTACCACCAGATATTCATGGCCAAGGAAGATGAAGAGAAGACTGCATTCATTACTCCATGCGGCACATATTGCTTCATACGCATGCCCTTTGGATTGAAGAATGCAGGCTCAACATTTGCGAGGGTGGTGCACACTGCTTTTGAGCCACAGATCCACAGGAATATAGAAGCCTACATGGATGATATAGTGGTCAAGAGCAAGAGCAAAGATACCCTGATACAGGACTTAGAGGAAACTTTTGAGAATTTGCGCAAGATCCAACTCAAGCTGAACCCCGAGAAGTGCGTCTTCGGAGTTCCCTCCGGCAAGCTTCTCGGGTTCTTTGTGTCCCAGAGGGGGATTGAAGCCAATCCTGACAAAATAAAAGCCATCGAGCAGATTGAAGCCCCGAAGCGCGTCAAGGACGTAAGGAGACATGCTGGTTGTGTGGCTGCCCTCAGCGGGTTCATTTCAAAGTCTGCAGAGCGCGCCCTGCCTTTTTTCAAAATTTTGAAAAAGGCAGGCCCTATGAAATGGACTCCGGAAGCGGAGGCAGCGCTGCAAGACTTGAAAGGATACCTCTCCTCCACTCCGATACTTGTCGCACCTAGGCCACAAGAGAAGTTGCTGCTGTACCTAGCGGCAACCAATCAAGTGGTTAGTGCTGCGTTAGTAGCGGAGAGGGAGGCGGATGAGGAACCCACATCCCCGGCAAGCGAATCCAGCGACAAGCAGGGGGCTTCCCCGACAAGCTCTGGCCCCGACAAGGACAAGTCTGCGCAGGAACAAGGTGAAGTGCGAAGGAAGATGGTGCAGCGCCCAGTGTATTTTGTGAGTTCCCTCTTGCAGGGGGCTAGATCAAGATACTCTGGGGTGCAGAAGTTGCTGTTCGGCCTCCTCATGGCCTCAAGGAAGCTGCGCCATTACTTCCAAGCACACGAGATAACGGTGGTCACTCGCTTTCCGTTGAAGAGGATATTGCAGAATCCCGAAGCAACAGGCAGGATCGTCGAGTGGGCACTGGAGCTGTCAAGCTTTGGTCTCAAGTTTGAGAGTACTTCAACCATACAGAGCAGAGCTTTGGCAGAATTCATAGCAGAATGGACACCAACGCCAGATGAAGAAGTCCCAGAGACAAGCGTCACCGTCCAAGAAGCAAGCAGCGAATGGATAATGTATTTTGATGGTGCTTTCTTGCTGCAAGGCGCCGGTGCCGGTGTGGTACTCATAGCGCCCACCGGAGAGCACCTCAAGTATGTTGTCCAGATGCACTTTCCCAAGGAGCAAGCGACAAACAATACTGCTGAGTATGAAGGTTTGCTTGCCGGCCTCAGAATAGCGGCCGAGCTTGGGATCAAGAAGTTGATTGTGCGGGGAGATTCACAGTTGGTGGTCCGACAAGTGAATAAGAGTTACCAGAGCCCTTTGATGGAAGCTTATGTTGATGAAGTGAGGAAGCTTGAAGAGCACTTTGAAGGTCTGCAAATGGAGCACGTCCCAAGAGCTCAGAATGATATTGCGGATGGCCTCTCAAAGTGTGCTGCAATGAAGTTACCTGTGGAACCAGGGACCTTCGTGCTCAAGTTAACTCAGCCATCCGTTACACCATCAGTTGGGCAAAACAAGAAGAGGAAGTTGGTCTCCGGCGACTACTTGCCGGCGGACCTTCCCGAAGCCGCCGCCAAGGTCCCCAAGATCAACAGCCAAGATGCTGAGGAACAGTTTGCTCCTGCAGATCCAAGGGTCTGTACAGTTGAAGCAGGCATTCCCGACAAGCCTTGCCCCGGCAGGCTTGCCGGGGGACCATCAGCTCCGGCAGAGCCGCAGGTTCTTGCCGTAGAAGCTGAGGTTCCCGCAGCAGCCCTCATGCCTTTAGTCCTTGTTGTTGAGCCTCAGGCTCCAGCATGGGCACAGCAAATCGTCCGCTTTCTGCAAACTGGAGAACTTCCCGACGAGCCAGAAGAGATAGAGAAAATAACCAGGCAGTCAAGTATGTACCAGTTCGTTGGCAATGAACTGTACAGAAGAAGACTCAATGGTGTCAGGTTGAAGTGCATCTCCAGGGAAGATGGACAGAAGCTGTTGGCAGAGGTACATGGAGGCATATGTGGCCACCACATTGGCGCAAGGGCACTTGCCGGCAAGGCATTCCGGCAAGGGTTCTTCTGGCCAGAAGCCCTCCAAGATGCAACTGCACAAGTAACCAAGTGTGAAGCGTGCCAGTTCCATGCCAAGCAAATTCACCAGCCAGCTCAAGCTCTCCAGACGATCCCTTTGTCCTGGCCCTTCTCGGTCTGGGGGCTCGATATTCTCGGCCCCTTCCCCCGCTCAGTCGGGGGCTTTGAGTACTTGTACGTAGCAATCGACAAGTTCACAAAGTGGCCAGAAGTGGAACCAGTGAGAAAGGTGACAGCACAATCAGCGGTCAGGTTCTTCAGATCAATTGTTTGCCGTTTCGGAATCCCTAACAGTATCATCACCGACAACGGCACACAGTTTACAAGTCGCACCTTCATGCAGTACGTCCAAGACCTTGGTGCCAAGGTCTGCTTCGCTTCTGTTGCTCACCCGAGGAGCAATGGTCAAGCGGAGAGGGCCAATGCTGAAGTGCTGCGCGGACTCAAGACAAGAACCTTCGACAGGCTGCACAAGTGCGGAAGAAACTGGATAGAAGAGTTGCCGGCGGCTCTTTGGTCAATCAGGACGACACCAAATCGAGCCACCGGACAGACACCCTTTGCTCTTGTCTATGGAGCAGAGGCAGTTCTCCCCACGGAACTCGTATACGGATCTCCTCGAGTGCGCTTATGATGAGCTCGAGCAAGAGCAACTGCGACAAGATGATGCATTGCTCCTTGAGGAGTAACGTCTCCAGGCTGCTGTACGAGCTGCTCGATACCAGCAAGCCTTGCGTCGCTATCATAGCCGCAAGGTCAAGGCCAGGAGTCTCGAGGAAGGCGACCTTGTTCTTCGGCGTGTTCAGTCCGCCAAGAATTCCAACAAGTTGACGCCGAAGTGGGAAGGCCCTTATCGGGTGAGACAAGTCACAAGGCCCGGCGCTGTCCGCCTTGAGACCGAAGAAGGCTTACCGGTGAGCAACTCCTGGAACATAGAGCATCTTCGCAAGTTTCACCCATAAGGCGCGGTTGCCGTGATCCGCTCCGGCAACCACCTTTTGTACAAGTCTTGCCGCTGTTGCATGTAAACCTTTGTACAAAGCCGGGCGCAGACCCCGTGCATCAGTAAAGTTTTTGTGCTTCGCACTATTTGTCATTTCCATGCTTTTCTTTGTTATTTGCATGCATCTGACACCTTGCGCAACGCACATCCCCGGTAAGCACTAGTAAGTCGTAAGGCCCTATACTTGTTGTTCCTCCTCTTTTTCTTTCCCTCTTAAGCAGAAGGAGTATTCCTCGCGCACAAGTTTGCCGGGGGGGATGGAGATGGAGGCACGAACCAAGTACTGTTCAAGAAAGAGAAGCCTTGTCGGGAAGCAAACAACCTATGAAAGCTAAGTTACCAAAGTTTGAGTAATTCAATTTTTTCAAATTTTTTAGTTGTCTTCCTTGAACAACCACACTTTGTATGGAAAACCTGTGCGCGGAGGAACCTACCCGTGGCTAGCCGCACCCTTACTTTGCTTCGAGCACGCTCAACGACTTAAGTGAGCTGCGACAAGTGTCGCGCCCTTACTTCATTTTCGAGTTCGCTCAGCAATCTAGGTGTGCTGCGACTAGCTGCGGCAATGTTTCTTGCCGGCGAAGGTATTGCCAGCAGGCTGCTAAGAGTCCAGCACTCAGCGCTCGCGGCAAGGGTCCTTTGCCGGCAAGTTCCCTAAAAACGTAGGGTGGAATGCATACAAAGTGAAGGGACCAAAGCAAGGGAGATAACACTGCATTGGTTGCTCAAAATAAGATTGTATATTACAAAGATAACTTGCCGCAATACTAACGGATCCTTGTCCGTAACATACTTTGCAGCGGCAAGGGAAGCAGAAAGAAAGGAATCTAATCTACGCGGTCGCCTTCACGCCTCGTGATCTTGCCCACCTTGGCGACGATGTGGGCAACCTGCGCCTTCAACGCCTCCTGATCAGCTTCGGGCGGCAAGGTGCGGAGGACATTGACGAGGTTGATGCCGGGGTTGCGGTAGACGATCTTCGACAAGACCCGATCCATGGTGCCCATGCAGAGTCGACGCGCCTCGTCGGCCAGCTGCACGGGGATCTTCTCCCGCAGCCGCGCAAGCACCGGCACAATTCCCCTGAAGAACAGACTCAACTTGGCGCTGTGGGGGAGACTCTCGTCCGGGGAGTACACGAGATGCTCCGCCCTCAGCGCCATCATCTCCATGTCAATATTGGCAGCGGAGGTGACCAGCTCATCAGTCCACTGCTCCACTGCCCGGTTGAAGTTGTTCGCCGAGACGGCGACGCTCTCCACCAAGGCCCTTTCCTTGCGGAGTTCGTCCTTCAGCTTCGTCTCGCGGTCCCGGGCGGCGTCGAGCGAGTCAGTCAAGGTGGAAACCTTCAGCTCTAAGTCAGCGATGGAGTTCCTGGCGTCAGAGAGCTCTTTGCCCTTCTCGGAGAGACGTACCTGCAGCTCAGAATTGGTGTGGGCATCTTTCTCCCGCTCCACGTTGAGCGCAGTGACCCTCTCCTCGCTCGCCTTCAAGTACAGCTCCGTCTACGCCACCTTGGCCTCCAGGTCCTTCTTGGCGGTCTCTGCGGTGGCTGCGGCGTTCTTCGCCTCCTTCAGAGCCCCGCCAATGGCCTGCTCCCGGGCGGCGAGGTCGTCCTCGTGGGCATCGAGGTCGACCTTCCGCTGGTTGAGTGCTCCTTCCCGCCGAGACAGCTCCTCAGCGGCCAATCGTTGCTGCTCCTCGGCCTTAGCTTTTTCAAGGAGGAAGGCTTGCTGCGCCCCGGCAAGCTCTTCACGCTCCTCCGCCAAGTTGCGGAGGGCCGCCTGGTTGGCGGCGCGGAGCTCCGCGGCGCGCTTCTCCAGATCAGTTCCAGCCTTGGCAGCCAGAGCCTCCCGAGACTCCAACTTCGCCTGCCTGGCCCGATACAAGGCCAGGAGCCGATGAAGGAGTCTCTCCTCTTCGGGCTCGTCGCTGCTGCCGGGC
This sequence comes from Secale cereale, assembly GCA_902687465.1. Lineage (NCBI taxonomy): Eukaryota > Viridiplantae > Streptophyta > Magnoliopsida > Poales > Poaceae > Secale > Secale cereale. The sequence continues at coordinate 1,597,607 of LR738716.1, forward strand.
GCTTCAACGACCTTCAATCCGGCGGAGGCGAGGACCTCTCCGTCAAAGGTCTCTCCCTCCGCGGGTGCTCGAGACGAGGACGCCCACGGGACTTGAATAAAGACCCCGTTGGCAGCCTCCAAGTAGACGCCCGACCGGTCCGCGGAGGCGGAGGGGTCGGCGGCCGGTGCAGCGTCCGGCTCTCCCGCAGCCTCCGGGCCAGCGGTATGGTCCCCGGTCCCTTCCCCAGCCGCGGCATCGGCGGTTGGGACGGTCTCCTCGACGGTCGGCTCGTCGGCTCCAGCCATTCCCTCAGTGGCAGTGGCGTTGCCGCCGTCGCCGTGCACCTCCTCCTCAGCGGTGGCCTCCGTCTCCATCAGCTCTGGGGCAGGAGGATCTAGTGGAAGAAAAAGAAAAGAAAGAATCAAGCAAATATCCAAAAAGACGAATCCAAGAAGAAGAAGTTACAAGCTATACCTTCGCGGATCTCTTCGACGACGGGGTCCCTCGCCGGGGAATTCTCCCTTGGCGGCGGAATAGTGGCCCCTGCTGGCGGAGGGCCGCCTGCGCCCTCCCTTGGCGGGGTGCTCACCCTTGTCGGGCTGCTCACCCTTGGCGGGGTACTCGCCCTTGGCGGAGTGCCCGTCCTTGGCAGAGCGTTCTCCCTTGCCGGGGAGTTCATCCTTGGCGGGGAGGGTGGAGCAAGTGGCTCATCGGGGGCGACCTCCTGGCCTGCGGCTGCGGCTCCACTTCTGCACAAGACAACAAGACATCAAATAAGGATGATAACCTCAAGCGCACCCATCAAGCAGAAAGATAAATACCAGACTTACGCTGGGGGCTGCGCTGGGGGCTGCTCCTCGGAGCAGCAGGCTGATCCGGCAAGCTCTTCGCCGGCGTGTCGCTCGTCGCCGCGACGGGCTCGTCGTCCTCGATATTGACCACAGGGATCTTGGCCCTCTTCGCCATCCGCTGGGTCAAGGTCCTGCGAAGCAAAACAAAAGCAAGATCAGAACCAAGCAAGGAAAATCAAGACAAAATCAAAGAAACTAAAAGAATTGCAAGTACTTACTCCTCTTCCTCTTCGTCGGAGCTGAGGGCGGAGAAGTCAAACTCCGCCTGGTGCGCTTCCGCGCGAGGAGCAGGAGGAGAAGGCTCCCTCGGGCGCTTGGCGGTCTCCGGGGCTGTGGGCTGTGAAGACCCGGCCCCCGTCGTCGCCGAGGACCGAGGGGCAGAAGGAGCACCCGTTCCGCTCCGGGAAGATCCCCCTCCGCTTGGCGCTCGAGCACGGGGCGCCTCCTTGACGACTTCGCTCGTCTTGGTGGCGCGCGTCACACGGCGCGCCGGCTGCTGCCGAGGCGCCTATGGCCTCGCCGTCTCAGCTGCCTTGCGGGGGCGCTTCTTCGGTTGCTGCGGAGGGCTTGGCGGAGGCGGAGAGTTCTCCGAGGACGAGGAGGCATCGTCGTCAAGATTCAGAGATCCACCGGAGTCTTCATCGGAATCTCCAGCCTCGGCGTCCTCCTCCTCCTCGGCAGGCCCGCTGGACTCAGTGCCATGCCCGGTAGCCTCGCTCCCCCCGGCAACCTCGCTCGTCCCGGCAAGCTTCACGGAAGGCTCCCCGGCAAACTCCTCGGGCGCAATCTTCAGCAGCTTGAGGATTTCCTCCTCCTCTGCTTGACTCACTGCGTCCGCGGCCGCTGCCTCTTCCACAGTGTATCCAAATTCGCCCGCAGCCGCAGCTGCGGCGGCCTCCTCCATCCTGGAGGCGATGTAAGCTACATCCCGGTCAGTAGTATCCCGGATGAGGCCCTTCTTCTCCTCGGCGTTGCGGGGCTTCTCGACCAAGTTGTCGAAGAAGGTCAGCACGGTCTCCGGTGGAGTCTCCAGCCAAGTGGGGACGACGCCATGGGAGTCGCACTCGGGCATCATGGCGCGTATGGAGTCGCGGGCGGTGCTGTTGCACAGCGGCACCACTCCCCGGGAAGGTCTGAACCACTCCGGGTGGGCGGGGTCATGCTTAAAGAGCTCCCGGACCATCCCCTTCAACTCCAAGACGGTGAAGTTGTAGTTCAATCCAGGGCGCAGCCTCATGATGTCTGCCGCATTGCCGAATTCCCAGGCGGGCCTCTTCCTTTCTTGTAAAGGGGCGATGCGGCGGCGGAGGAAATCTGCTCCAACTTCTCCAACAGTCAGATTGGCGACCCGGAGACGAATGATCCTAATGAGGGCGATCTGAAGCTTGCTGTCCTCCGGGGCCAATTCACTCCAATCCCTGCCGCGCACTATGGCAGTCTTGCGCGGCGAGGTAAAGGGCTCAGGATTAGCTTCCAGCACCCAGCACCAATCGGCTCTCCACTCCTCCCACTTGCCGCGGAGCTCTCCCTTCAAGTATGCATCTTTCTTGTTCAGCCTGAAGATCCAGGAGATGCCGCCGGAGAGTGGAGCACCGGACTCTACTCTAGGCATGAAGAAGTGGCGGAAAAGAGCTACATTTGGATGAACCCCAACATAGTTTTCGCACAGATGTGCGAAAACGGCCATCGTAAGGATGGCGTTGGGGGTGAAATCTAAAAGCTGGAGGCCATACGTATTCATTACATCACAAAAGAACTCCGAGTACGGAGGGCACAGACCACAATGGAAGAATGCGGCAAAGAAAAAGTACCCGCCGGGGAACATGTCGGCGGCGACGGCGGGGAGGACTCTGGTGCGGGGATGAGCTTTGGTCTCCCTCGCCCAGAACAAATAGTATTTGTCCCGCAGCTCCCTCGCGCCAAGCCTCGGCGCGAAGACCACGCACTTCTTCCGCAGGGCTGCTAGCTTCGCCGCCTGCTCGGACTTCTCCTTCTTGGCCTTGTCACTCTTCGCCTTGTCGCTCTTCGGAGCCATGGCGGGGGCGGCAAGGAAAGAGGCGAGGAGCTCGACGGTGCCGCGGATGCGGAAGACGGCGGAGGAAGGGAGGGGCTGGGCTCTCTGTCGACCTTTGGGAGGCGGAGGGCGACGGGGGTTTCTGGAGAATCAAGGCGCAATGAAAACGATGGAGGGAACTGCCCCTGCTTCCTCTGCTTTTAAGGGGGAAGTGGGGGACGTTCCGCATTTCCCATTAAAGAACAGGCCACGATCTCTCCCACGACGCCGCAATCGACGCGTGCCGTTAGGGAGGGATGCAGCGGATACGGAAGGGGATACGGCTTGCCGTGGGCCGCGCGTGCCCGTGCACTGTCTTGGGCCTGGCCCACCAGCGCTCGGCACCGTGTGTGGCCCAGGCCCGGGGGCTCCTGTCGGTGTACTAAGATAGGGGTACCTTAGTACCCCAACTTGTGCACGGGCAGTAGCAGCTTCCCGTGGCAGGGTTTACCACGTGCTCGCCAAGAACCTTTCTGGTCCCTATGAAGCCATTCAAGAACAAAGTATACAAGTCAGAAGATCAAGGCCCCGGCAAGAGGAGCTTGCCGGGAAGGCCGCACCAGGCTCAAGGTTATCACTTTAGCACAAGACCCTGGCAAGAGGAGCTTGCCAGGAAGGCCAAGGAATACATATCTCAAGAGATACCTCGGCGCATCATGCGCCCCGGCAGGACCCGGAGAGCGACAAGCTTCCGGGCCCGGCAAGATCACGACCCCGGCAAGGTGCTTGCCGGGGAAACCTACGCTGTGTGCCCGCGCTCCAGCTCATCTGCCCACGCGTCGCCCTGGAGCCCTTCCAGGGGCACGTGGCAGACGGCTGTGCAGCCTGGGGCACACGATGACAAGCCATGGTGACGAGGCTACCGCCGTGGCGAACGGAGAAGCATGGACGGACGCTTTTGGGGTCGACGGCGACGGGCATTTAATGCCCTTGTCCCCCACTGTCAAAGTTAGGTGAAGACCACTGTTCATACACTGTTCATGCACTGTTGCAACTACCACCAAAATTACACTTTTACCCTCCTCTACGTTGACACCTGTCGGTGACCCCTTTGAGCTATAAAAGGAGGCCCATGCACAACGTAGAGGGGGTTCGAAAACCTAGACAACTCTCTCGCTCGATGTAGCTAGTACTGTAGATCTTCAAGCTCCCGAGCCCCAGAGCTCAATACAACCTAAGCAGGAGTAGGGTTTTACGCGTCCGCGCGGCCCGAACCTGGGTAAACTGTCCGCGTGCGCTCCTCGATCTGCTCTCCGTGCTCCCTCCGCTCCCTTACCGGAACGTAGAAAGGGGCTCCGGTCCCATAGGTGCTCGTGGGACGACAGTTTCCCCCGACACCTTCCACGTCGACTGCCACGCGCAAGCTTTTGATCACGAGGAAGAAGAGGTTGACATTTTGGCCGAGCCATTGGTTTTTACTGATGAGCTTACCCAAAGGGCCAAGGCACAAAAGAGGAGGCAAAGCATTCTCACGGAATCATACACCAAGGATGCGGACACTTTGATTTTCGAGAGTTGGATGAAGATATGCCAAGATCCCATGAAAGGTGCCGAGCAAAATGTATCTGTCTTTTGGTCAAAAGTTCGCAAGAACTTTCATGAGCGAAGGAAGTTTGCGACCTACGAATTTGCGAGCATCCACGGCATCAACTCAATCAAAAAGAGATGGGAGTTCATCCAACAAGAGTGCAACAAGTATCGTTCCGCGCTTGAGAGCGTCAAGGACTATCCCGTGAGCGGCCTAGGCCTTCGTGACTTGGTATGAACCTCTCGTTTTTTCATCATGTGCCCATTCATGTTGGCATGCCATTTACGTTTGATGCATTTTGTGTTCTTTCATGTTACAATCGTGGCGGCCTCTTTGATTGTGCAGGCATTCCAATCTTTGGAGGCCTTCAAGGCCCGACAGAAGAATAAGTCGTTTACTCTCACGCATTGTTGGTCGCTTATCAACGATTGCCCCAAGTTCGAAGACCAATATGCCGCTTGTAAGAAGAAAGGAGGGAAGGAGGCCGTGGCTGAGGAGGGAGACTTGCGCTCAAGAGGCCGAGAGGGAATACAATCTCAAAGGCGGACGAGAAGCGTGATGCGTCTTCCATAGATTTGCAAGGAACTTTGGAGGACATGATGAGCCAAAAGGAAGTGAGGGAAGAGAGGAGGGGCAAAGGAAAGGAGGAGCAAATGAAGATATACCTAGATCTTCAAACATAGAAGGTTGACATGGAGGAGGCCGTCAAGAGGAGGAAGCTTGACATCCAGGAGGCCGCTCAAGTCAAGAAGTTTGAGATTGAGGCCACCAATGCCGAGACCAAAGCCAAGGAGGTGGCACTCGCGTTCATGAGCGTCGACAAGAACAACATGTCACCAGAGAGGAAGGCTTGGTTCGCGAAGCAGCGGAAGGAGATGTTCGCTCGCGACGGCCAGCACTAGGCCAGACCACGACTAGCATGGATGTCCATTTTGAAGGCTGGTTGTTGCGCCGGCCGCTAGCTTTGTTGTCGGCGCCAAAAAAAATGTCATTTTGAAGGCTGGCTCGTCTGCCAGCCGCTGGCTTTTTTGCCGGCCCTAAAAACTTGTCTATTTTGAAGATTGGCTCGTGTGCCGGCTGCTGGCTTTGTTGCCGGCATGAAATTTGGGTAACCGCCGACCATCGCCCTGCCGCACCAGGGTTTCCAAAGAAACCAGGTTAGTTGTATAGCGCTAAAGTTAGGGTTTTTGATTTGTGGATTTTCTAATGAGTAAAATGCATCATAACTCATACAACTATGCGAGTTGTGTCAATATAGTCCTAATACTTCAAAAGTGCAGATTTGGTTCCCAATTCTTTTCAAGACATACAACACAGGTCCCAAACTCACTCGAGCTGCGTTGACTGGCAGACGTGGCGCTTGGACCTTTGCCACCTGGACCCGGGGCGTGTGGCGAGAGAGAGGGCGTAGGCTCCACCTCTGCCACAATTGTGCCATGTCTGGAAGCTCGTATGTGAGCTCGTCAACGGCGAGACGCAACAGGAACCAGCCGGCATGGGCCCCACATCGAGTCCTCCCGCCGCCGCCGCCACGAGCAACCTATCCGGTGCTGCTCCCACTGGTGTGCAATGCCCGCACTACAACTGGAGGACCACCATTTGCCTCGGGCCTGTTTGGTTCTAGGCCTAGGAGTACCACATTTTTCCATACAATGTAGCCAAATTTGCCTAAGGTTAGTTTTTCAAAATGAGAGTCAGAAGTTGACAATCCTAAGAGAATCTTGCCACACTTTTTGAGTGTATGTGATGTGGGACCCTAATATGGCTTGCCTTAGATATGGCTTGAACCAAACACACACCTAAGTTGGTCAAACTTGCCTAACCTTAGGTGTGGCAACCTTTGACAAACTTAGTCACAAACCAAACACGCCCCTCATCTTCAAATAATAGGCGAACCCTGGTCGAATTTTCTACAAGTGTCCCAATCATCGGGTAAGAAAATCTCTCACTTGTTCTATCTAATTTGGTTTCCATAATTTTCCTATTTTTTTTGCTTCCGTGAGAAGAAAGGGCCGCAGGGGTGCAAGTTTTACAACTGGTAGGATGGCCCAGATAATTACGTTGAGTATTTGGCATGGATAAAATTTTAAATGAGACAATTGATTTGGGCAATCACAGAATAGAGAAATGATGTTGCGACTTAACAGAGACATATATATATATAACGTCTATTTAAGACCCGGGGAGAAGAATTACTTATTCCTCACCCGTTTCGTCCATCGACCGCGCTAGCCGGTCCCAGTTCTATCGCACCCGTTTCGTCCGGGCGTGCGGCGCAGTCCATCAAACCGCTCGATTCCACACCATGGAGATGTGCGGCGCGTCCGGGCGTTCCTATCCAAATCAGGTGTGGAGATGTGCGGTCTCGACGCGTGTGGCCTGCGGCGTGGGGAGCAGCGGTTGATCATAGTGACTAGGTAAATGGCGGGGGGTGCGACTGCATGGTGGCCGGCGGGTAGGCTGGGCGCCGTGGGGAGAGGCGGCTGACCTTGGTTGGGGGCGACGGTGTGGTGGTCGACGAGGCTACAGCACTAGGCACAGGTGCATGACCCTTCCGTCAAACAGTGCGGCGATAGCTTATTAGAGCATCTCCAGCCGTGCCTTCAACAGGCCTTCCAAAGGTCGTTTTTTAGCGTCGGCATCGAAAAATCGGCCCAGTCACGCCCCATGAGCATGTTTTTCGCCGGATTGGGCCGAAATTGGCGTCGGCGCACCCAACCCGAACCCGGCACACTGGGGGCGCCCGGGAGCGCCGGCGCGAACGTTTTGGCGCGAAAGAGTGGTGGGACCGGCGCGTCAGCGAGACGAAGGCTAGTCGTCCTCATCGTCTCGGTTTTCCCACGGGGAATCAATGCCAAGGCTGCCGCCGGTCAGCCTGCCATTGATTCACGGGCGACGCAGTGCGGCGACGCCGCCCCGCCTCCTGCCACGCGTTCGCACGCGGCCGCCCCCGAGCCGCTATAAAAGGCCCCCCTGGCCGCGCCGGCGAGGCACACATCCATCGGCAGTCCTCTCCTTCCTCGCCGCCGCACTTTCTTCCCTCTCTCCGCCGGTCGAGCCCCTCTCTCTCCCCCCGGCTAACATGAGCGTGAGGTTCCCCGGCGACGCGGGGGCAGCCAACGGTTTCGGCCGCCGCTCGCTGCATGAGTGAGAGGCCCACCTCCTCCACGAGGCCAACTACCCGGCGCCGCCCGACGTCCGCTTTCCGTCGCGGTGGAGACTCAGCGCCGGCGGGGTCCCCGTCCCCCCTCTGCTCGACCCCGAGACGCCCGGTTATTTCCACGCCGACATCGAGCGTGCGCGGGCGTCCTTGACGTTCGCGGAGCGGGCGCTCCCGTAGTACGCCGCCGACAACCACGCGGCGTGGGCGGCGTACTTCCAACGCCGGCAGAAGGAGCGGCTCGCCTCCACCAACAGCGCGCCGATGCCTCGCGGCCGCAACAACAGCGAGGGCCGACGCCTGTGGTGGGGCGTCCCTGGCCGCATGCTCAGCGGCGTGCTCGCGCACCTCGAGGGCGGCAACGACCCGCCGCTCGAGTATCCGACCGCTCGGAGCAGCGGCGCGTGGATGCCGAGGAGGATGATGGGTTGGTCCTCGTCCTCCTCCTCGGCCGGCTCTTCTTCCCACTCCACCGGGGCGACGCCGTTCGTCACCGTCAAAGCCGAGCCCGCCGAAACGCCGCTCGGCCGGCGCAAGCGCAGTGCCGGCCTCACCATCAACGAAGGTGGCGGCCGTGCCTCCTCGTCGGCTCCACCTCGCCTTGTGAAGCCGAAGAGGGAGCCAGGACTGGCGACTATGAAGCCGGAGCCAAGGCTCGCCGTCATGAAGCCGGAGCCTGGCCTCGCCGAGGAGACCGATGAAGAAGAGGCCGCCCTAAAGTGGGCGCGCGAGGACTACGCTCTCATGGAGCTGGAGCGCCAGCGCCGCGCCCTGGAGGAGATCGCCGACCGCCGGCGCAAGGAAGAGATCGCCGAGCACCGCCGCCGTGAAGCAGCGCGCCGGGGCGAGGGGTCGAGCAGCGGCGCCGGCCGTGTCAAGGAGGAGAAGCAGGAGGAGGAGGACGACGCCGGCGACGACTACGCCCTGCTCAGCGCCTACTTCTGCCCGTAGTTTAGGGTTTTTTTTCGCCCTTTTTTCGTGTAAAAACGCCTAAATTTAGCAGAAATATGCCGTGTTTGCTGAATTTTGGCCGAACTGTGGGGGCGGTCTTCGGGCAGCGGCTGGGAACGTGCTCGCCCCCATGCCGAAAAAACGCCGGCTCGTCCCCAAGCGAAGATTTTCGGCGCGTCTTTGGGACGCAACGACTGGAGATGCTCTTACACCCTTCCTGGCGTTATGGCCATTAGGACACGTCAGCAAGAACAAAGTTAGATGACGACGTCTGCCGCCGAGAACCTCGACGGTAAGCTATGCAACCCTACCATCAACCTATCCGTTGGTAGGAAAAATGGTCAGATTCTGTTTTTTTATACGGGAGTCATATTAAGATGAACTTAAAAAAAATGAAAACATCAAATTTGGCCGGGTGGGGAAGGTGGCGGTCGCTCGCACGCTGGCTGGGACCTCAATCAATCAATGAATCAATGAAGCAGAGGTCAGTGCTCTGGAAAGAGACGGGAGCCTACCACCTTTGGCTGATTGATTGGGACCTCAGGCCTCGTGAAGCTACAGAATCTTGGTCGGCCACCTTTGCTCTGCTCATTGCGGACGCCACCGAGATTATATTCGCCCTTTCCGTCTACTCCCTCTGTAAACTAATATAGTGATCTAAACGCTTTTATATTAGTTTACTTAGTTTACGGAGGGAGTACTAATTTACTCTGCTCTACCCTGGGTGACCACTCACTCTTTCTTTCTCCTCTAGGCCGCCCGCAGCCGGCCGTGCACAGCGCGACGCCGTACAAGTCGAAGAAGGTGAGGACCCCCTTCCTCTTCTCTTGGTCCTAACAAGGTGCGGAACCTCGATCTGATCTGAATGGTGCCGTAGCAAGCTCAGACTATATTGTTTCTTACAAATCATTGATATGATTCCCGTACCACGTATAAAACTCCAAAAAATTTCAGCAGAAGAAAGCACCTGGTGCTGGGCTTGCGCACTAGTACAAAGCTCCGATTTGTTTGGTATACAAAGCTTTGATTTTGATCTGTGCTGTGCGAATTGAGCTGAGATCTTCTTTTAGTAGCTAAACTAGGAAGCTCCGAGATTTTGAGGCTGTGATTTGTGCACTCCAATTTGTTGTGCGGTGTACAAATTAAGCTCACATCTTTTTAGTACAAAGCACCTACGTAGTTTCTAGAGCTTCGGTTGTGCTATGTTCGTAGTCTCTGCTGACTGAATCTACATGACTATTGGTTCAAGGTAATCCTACATCGGTTTTATTTCAAGCCAAATTTGTCAACATGGTGGTACGGCTCCATGGCTCTTATTCCCCGTGCAACAGCTTCATGCCTTGTGGTGGCCAAGACCCGGCTTCCAGGGGCGCCGTGGCTAAAGGGTGCCATCAACAACCTGCTCCACTCATTGACACCCCACATGTCATCCAACACAAGAAAGAACTTCTTGTCCTTGATGGCGCTGACAAGAGCCGGCACAAGTAAGGCTTTATCTTGAGACCCGCCCCCAGGTCCAGGCAGGTTTCCATCGGTGGCACTGATGGCTGTCCTCAATAACTCAACCTTGATTAATGTCTAATCTGTAGTTTGTGACTTTTCCATGTATTAGGAATACATGGTCACGTGAAGTAGTCAAACTAGAGTTTGAGTCTAGTCCTATGTGTTGGGTTAGGAGTCAATTAGGAAAGTATATTTGGTAGTCCGTATAGGTCTAGGCGTGGGCTAGGATTAGTAGTTTTGAGTCGGTCATGTAGTCTGAGTCGGTTAGCTCTTCTCTAGGCCGTGTGTATATATATATATACGCAGCCAGGCATAGCTTTGTATAATCGTGAGTTGGGGAGAAAACCAGAAAAGCAATAAAAAGAAAATACGGGCACGACACGTGCCCTTGGCCACATAATGTTTTTGTGCGCGTATTCATCGTAATTTGATGTGATCGATCCTGGTGGCGAAATTCCAACAATTGGTATCTAGAGCAAGGTTCAGGAGTCGAGCGCTTGCCCCGGGGTTGCGACCCGACTAGCGCCTCGGGGCGGGCGATGAAGTCGCTGGGTGGTGCAGCGACGAGGAGGATCGGGCGATCGTTGTTCGGCGGAGCGACATGGAGGGAGACGGCGGGATGTCGTCGGCAAGGTGGTGGAAGAAGATCGTTGATGGGAGAGGTGGTGCCGAGGTGCGGTGCTATATCTCACCAAGATCGTCGTCCGGGGGAGTCGGATGAGTCAAGCAGTCGTGCGAGTTTGCACGGTCAGTCGTCGTTTATTCTGTGAGTCGTCGTCGTGTCCAAGTGCTCGTCTTGGTGTGGATTCATTGGAGTGGAAGCGGTGTGCACGGTGTTCCGTGAGTCATGTCCATGTCCTCGTGGAGCGCCCTGGTTGCGGCCAGTGTGGATTTGGTGTGATGCCGAAGGCGGACGGTGGTAGGCGAAGCCATCGTAAAGCATGGAGGTGTGCCAGCAGTGGAGAGTGGATCTACTACAAGCAAGTAAAAGGAGTATGGTGCAGACCGAGTGCAAGGCAGCGGCCAAGCAATGGCGGTGGCACAACATTGTAGAGCAAGGAGGTTCTGCATGTTTCCAGGCGGGTCATACTCAGTGTACGCATATGACAGTTGAAGATCAAGTTCGGCATGTAGTGGGACAGTGACCAGTTAAGTTGTACGACGTGAAGACTGATGATGCGTCCAGTCTTGCATGTTGCACGCGTAGATGAGACCGTGTGGGCTCATAGTCCCAGATCATGCGTCGGAGAATGGATCGTCAAGTCATGGATCAACAACGAGTCAAGATCAGATGGAGCACAAGGAGGTGATAAGTCAAGATTAGGGAGAGATTGTTAGATATATAATCTTGATTAATGTCTAATCAGTAGTTTGTGATTTTTCCATGTATTAGGAATACATGGTCACGTGAAGTAGTCAAACTAGAGTTTGAGTATAGTCCTATGTGTTGGGTTAGGAGTCAATTAGGAAAGTATATTTGGTAGTCCGTATAGATTAGGCGTGGGCTAGGATTAGTAGTTTTGAGTCGGTCATGTAGTCTGAGTCGGTTAGCTCTTGTCTAGGCCGTGTGTATATATATATACACAGCCAGGCATAGCTTTGTATAATCGTGAGTTGGGGAGAAAACCAGAAAAGCAATAAAAAGAAAATACGGGCACGACACGTGCCCTTGGCCACAAAGTGTTTTTGTACGCGTATTCATCGTAATTTGATGTGATCGTTCCTGGTGGCGAAATTTCAACATAGGCCAGGGTTGGTAAAATTGTACTACTTTGTCCCATAATGTGAGACGTTTTTAAGACTACCGTAGCGCCGTAAAACGTCTTACATTTAGTGAGTATATCTTTCCAACCTGGGCTATATACTGCAACTGTGAACTAGGCACAGATGGAGTATTTGAGAAGGATCAGAGGATAATCGACGAGGTATTTAATGAGATATTTTGGCGGTCAACTCCCGAGATGGATAATTTCAACAACACCAGTCTCCCTCAATACCTTTAGGATAGTAAGAATGAAAGTCTTGGCTTGCTACACCGAACATGTCGTGGTATTGTCACGGGGTCAACGAGACGACAGATGCCACGGGGTGGCTTCAGGTGATGGCAAGACTGCAGCCGAAATATTCAGGAACGGGTATCCGAGTATCACGCGGTGGTTTACCTAGATTCAGAGCTCTCCGGAGAGATAATACCCCTACTCCTATATGTCTGAGTATATATGTGGATTGTACATCTGACAGTACAAAGTGCTCCTGGAGCTGTATCTAAGATCAGTGCCATGGGCACCTGATCTCGTGTAGGCGCCAGTGTGTGGCGTGGCAGGCCGTAGCTTATGGCCGTAGCTTGTGGCCGAATGCGTGTGGTGCATGCGCGTGAGACCATGTGGTGGATGGATGGATGGTTGCTATATATAGTGTGGCTAGCTTAGGAAGTAAGCTACTTAGGCATGGTGGCTAGCTAGCTAGTGGCATGGTGAGGTGTCATGCTTCTCCCCTGGGTCACTTCATAAATAGTGCCGAGGGATAAATGACACTATACATGATGATATGAGGTGACATGTCTACAGTGCTCTACTATTTGCCAGCACTGCCGGGTACGGTCATCTCATCGATGTAGTCTCTGATGGGACGCTGTAGTTGACTCTACGCAGCAGGTCGGCTGGAGCAGTAAAATTGTACTACTTTGTCCCATAATGTAAGACCTTTTTAAGACTACCGTAGAGCCATAAAACGTCTTACATTTAGTGAGTATATCTTTCCAACCTGGGCTATATACTGCAATTGTGGACTGGGCACAGATGAAGTATTTGAGAAGGATCAGAGGATAATCGACGAGGTGTTTAATGAAATATTTTGGCGGTCAACTCCCGAGATGGATAATTTCAACAACACCAGTCTCCCTCGATACCTTTAGGATAGTAAGAATGAAAGACTTGGCTTGCTGCACCGAACATGTCGTGGTATTGTCACGGGTGGTCAACGAGACGACAGATGCCACGGGGTGGCTTCAGGTGAAGGCAAGACTGCAGCCGGAATATCCAGGAACGGGTATCCGAGTATCACGCGGTGGTTTACCCAGGTTCAGGGCTCTCCGGAGAGATAATACCCCTACTCCTGGATGTCTGAGTATATATGTGGATTGTACATCTGAAAGTACAAAGTGCTCCTCAAGCTGTATCTAAGATCAGTGCCATGGGCACCTGATCTCGTATATGCGCCAGTGTGTGGCGTTGCCGGCCGTAGCTTGTGGCCGAATGTGTGTGGTGCATGCCCGTGAGAGCATGTGGTGGATGGACGGATGGATGCTATATATAGTGTGGCTAGCTTAGGAAGTTAGCTACGTAGGCATGGTGGCTAGCTAGCTAGTGGCATGGTGGGGTGTCATGCTTCTCCCCTGGGTCATTTCATAAATAGTATCGAGGGACAAGTGACACTATACATAATGATATGAGGTGACATGTGTACAGTGCTCTACTATTTGCCAGCACTGCCGGGTACGATCATCTCGTCGATGTGGTCTCTGATGGGACGCCGTAGTTGACTCTGCGCAACAGGTTGGCTGGAGCAGTCGGACTGAGCGGGCGGGCGCCCCGTCCGACTGCCGTTTGGAGCCGGGTGAAGAGCCGGCCCGGGCAGTCGAACAAGGGACCGCCAGGGGTGACCTGAGCAGTGGGACTGAGGGGCTTTGCTAGCCCCGATGTCTTGAAGATTGTCTTGCCATCTTCGGGGTACCCGTGGTTAATTATCCTGACAGTAGCCTCTGAGCCTCTGGGCAACTTGGGAAAGTTGGGCAGAGATTTTTTAGCGGGGTTGATGTAGAAGATGCTTGATGACGGCCGGCTGCAGGCCGCAGCCAACGCGGCTTGCTTCCGGAGGGAGCGCGCGAGCGCACCTACTGGGTGTAGCCTCCGGGCAACTTGCAAAAGTTGGGCTGAGAGTCTTGTTGTTGATGATGAAGCCGACGGCGACGGCGAGGGTGCCGGGCGCGGATACGGATTCCGTCGGCTGGTGTAGTCGGGCGCGGATGCGGAATCCGCCGACTGATGCTGTCGGGCGCGGACGCGGCGTCCGTCGACTGAAGCTGTCGGGCGCCGATGCGGAGTCCACCGACTGATGTTGTCGGGCGCGAACGCGCAGTCCGCCGACTGATTTTATCGATGATAGCCGGCTGCGGGCTGTAGCTGGCACTTCTTTCTTCCAGTGGGGGCGCGCCAGCGCACCCACCGGGTTTAGCCTTCGAGCCTCCGAGAGACGAGGGGGGTTCCCCACGAAAATGATCATGCAAAAGACAAAGTTAGTCCGCCCATATATATCAAATGTTTGCGTTTAGCATTGGATGTTTTATGTGAAGGGTGCCGACTCGGTTGCAGCTGAGCCCCCTTCAATCTTTTTCATGTTCCCTCCGCTCTTTGGCCTATGCTCTCGCTTGCGGGACAACCGCTCTGCGGTCTGTGGCTTGGAGTAGGCCGCGGAGTGGAGTGTACAATACTCAGACTCTGGTAGCATATTCGACCGAGCAGATACTCATAAAGCAAACGGCCGGGTCGCCCGAACCGTTTTCTCCCGGACGTTTTTCGCGTGGGTGGCCTTCAGCTTCCGCTCTTGCTAGCCGGACAGCCGCTCTGCGGTCTGTGGCTAAGAGTGGGCCTTCGGTACCGTGCACGCTACTAGGCCGTCTGCGGGAACGAACGTCCCAGGCCAATCGACCAGCCCCCGGACCAACGCTGGCTAGCGCCGGGGCGAACAGTAATAGAATGCCGAGATAGACGCTCCCGGGACGTTTTTTGCGTGGGTGGCCTCTAGCGTCTGCTCCTGCTAGGCGGACAGCCGCTCTGCGGTCTGTGGCTAAGAGTAGGCCTTCGGTACCGTGTACGCAACTAAACCGTCTGCGGGAACGAATGTCTCAGGCCAATAGACCAGCCTCTGGGCCAACTCTGGCTGGCGCCGAGGCGAACGGTAGTGCAACTGTAATAAAATGTGGAGATAGCCCCCCGAGCATCGCTCGAGGTTATCCGTGTTTGCACGGTGCAAAAATATGCGGGTGAGGAGCTCACATTGCTTTTCGTGCAGTCAGGGTGGAGATGATCTCCGGCAGGCGGCACGAGCCTCCGGGGGACCCCTCGGCCGGTCGGGCCCAACCGGTCAGGCGGCGGAGCGGGAGGCAGCCGAGTCGGCCCCCCCAGTTGGTCGGGTGCCGAAGCACGCAGGCGAAGCTGGGCACCATCGGGCGAAGTCGAACGTGTCCGGCCGCCTCGCGGACGGGGCGGACATCAGGTCAGGTAGCAACCAGCCAGTTGGGCGCTCCGCCAGTGCAGTTGGCAGCCGTGCATGGGCGCACATACAGCCACAGCAGTCGGCAGCCGGTCAGCCGGCCCACTTTCTCCCTTTTTAGCATGCGACAACTTCCCTTTTTTTTTCTTGTCCCCGTGTGGGCAGCCGACGCAACAGTTGAAGGCGGAGCGCAGCCGGCTGCTGCGGGATCCGGAGCGAGACAGGGGAGCCAGCGGGAGCTGGGCAGCCAGCCAGACATGCACGTACATATTGCCGCCGGCATGCATGTACGTAGTGCACCCATGCATCGGACATGCACATACTGCACACATGCACTTCTCACTTCACACTTCCTTTCTTCCTTTCGCTTCGTTTTCTTCTTTGCAGCAGTCTCCTTCGACTTTTCTCCAGCCGGCCCCATCTCTTTCTTTTTTTTAACCCAGTCGGCTGGGCACCCGGCCCTTCTTTTCTTTTTTCTATGGTAAACGTTTGCCAACGGCGCACCGGCCGAACGCTGCGCCGGACTCTCGCCACGCACGTGTACGTGTACACATGTTCTGCGCCACCTATCGTTTTTTTCTCTCCACCGTTCAATCTTATCTCTTCTTTTTCTCCACCTCTCGTTTGTTCCTCTGTCTTCTCCAAACAGCCAACCATCACCCCACATCGATCTCTCGCCCCTGTCATCTCCAATCCAAGATGGTTGCGAGCTACTATGGGGGCCATGGCGTGCGAGCTCGCGGGCTCAGGGCGGCCATGGCTTTACGAGCTCGTGGCGGACGACGATGGCGAGGACAGCGAGCTTCGTTTCGGGCGTCGCTATTGCGCATCAGGGAGAATTCACCGGAGCCGCGAAGGACCAAACAGCACCTTCGATGTTGCAACCGGCGTTCGAGGAAGCTACAACCAGCATGCAAAAAGCTTCGACCAGTGACAACGAATGCTGGGGCGGCCACTGCCACATCAAAAAGCTTCAACCGGCATCGCAAAAAGCTTCAACCCATCTCGCAAAAAGCTTCAACCACAACGACGGGAAAGCTACGTAACGACGACGAGCTATGGATAGGGCGTCGACGAAAGCTTCAAGCGGCAACCAGAAAAGCTTCAAACGAGGAGTGAGGGTGTTGGAACCAGTGTTTTTTGGAATGTTGGAACCAAAACTGATTACCATGGCGAGGCTACAACGGCGAGGTCGCTACCACGACGAGAGCTACAACGGCACTGCAAGGAGCTACAACCAGCTTCGCGAAGAGTTGCAACCAGCAGCGTGCGGTGCTACGACGAACAGACGGCGGCGGGGAGAAAGTTATTTTTGCTGGAACCATGAGTTGGTGTTGCTTCAACCGGCAACTTTTTTTGCTGGAACCGTCGATGGACCCAGCACGAGGGGGGAGCTGCATCATCAGGTTTTGCTGGAACCGGCAACGCGGATAGCTACATCCGACATTTATTTTTGCTTCAACTGTAGATTCGACCAGAACAACAGAAGATGTTGCGACCACCCCGAAGGCGACGGGGGAGACACAGCCGGCGATGCTGGGGACCGCCCGGGGGGACTACGTTTGCTTGACCTCATGGTCCTCGCCGGCAACCATGGCTGGGGGTGATTTTTGCTCCAACCAGTCAGCGGCGAGGAGCGACTTGTGATAGTAGGGAGGCGACCACAGGAGAAGATGAGCGCGAGAGCCAGGAAGCACGGGAGCCGGCAAGCGTGGACACTGGGCGTGGGCGGCGGCAAGCGCGATCCGCCATGGACGCGAGCCGGCAAGCCCGGACGCTGCGCAGGCGGCAGCAAAGCGTGATCCGCCATGGACGCGAGCTGTTGGTCAAGGCATGAGAGGAGGCGTGAGGATGAAGCGGTATGCCCAGAGAATGCCGAATCCAACAGCTATTCCGAAACAGATCGAGCGGCTACGCGGCCCAAATTTGGGCCGGTGCGCCGGCGCCTATAAGCGCCCTTTTTCTATTCCTCACGTGGGACAGCCGGCCCCCTTTCTTTTCTTCTCCAGCCGGCTACACTTTCTCTTCACAGGCAGTCGGACAGCGGGAGCCGGCGGGCGGCATATCTGGAGCAGGGGCGCGGCCGGGAGGTGCGAGGCGGCAGCCGGCGAGGGGGCAGCCGGCGGCGGCAGCCAACGCGGGAGGCCGGGTGCGGCCGGGCCAGGCGCACGCGGCGCGGGGAGGTGGCACGTGGCCGGGAGGTGGAAGTCGGCACAGGAGGAGGGACGGGTGCTGCAGGAGGCGGCTAGGCGCAGCGGCAAGGCGGAGAAGGCGGGGGCGACACGTAGGGCGAGGGCGCCGACGACCCGGCGGCCGGGTGCTGCAGGAGACGGCTAGGCGCAGCGGCGAGGCGGAGCCGGACGGGGCTACGCGGGAGGCCGGCGCGCGTGGGTGGGGCAGCCGGCATGGACGCCACCGCGGAGGAGTAGCCCGCGGAAGGCGGCAGGCCCGTGGTGGCGGTGCCCACGGCTGAACTGGAGCGCGTTGGTGACTGGGGCAGGGCGGAGCAGCGGTGATGCCGCGGCACTCCAGCGAGCAGGGAGCTGGAGGCGTGGGCGAGCGGCCGCAGAACGCATTCGCGGCGGCAGCCGGCCAACCACGCACGCATGTGGCCAACGCAGCAGCGTCGGAGTTAGCGATGAATTAAGCCATTGTCTGGGGAATATCTCATTTTTTTTTGGGGTATTGTATAGCCAATATCCGAGGTATATACGAGAATTATCTGGCCATTATCCGAGCAATATCTGAGTGGTGTTTTTGGGGAAAAATAGATGGGCGGCCAGCTCTACCAGGGGAAAGGAGTGGGCGAGGAACTGAGCACCGGCGAGCATTTTTTGAGGGGGAAACGAACGTGCGCGAGCACGATGAAGATGTCGAGCGGTGATACTGTTGCTCGAACGGCGGCGCGCGAGACCGAGGCAAGAGCAGACGACCAGGGAGATGGCCGAGGGCGGAGCAGCATGCGCGAGGGCGGCAAGGCTGGGCATGGCCGAGGGCGCCGCCCCGTGCGGTTGTCCCAGGGGCGCGTCGACGCCGAGACCCCGAGCGCTACCGAAGAGACGACGGCGAGGCCGTGGTGATGATGACGAAAAGGGGTCCCGCCCGGACAGTGAAACCAGCAGCAGCTTCCCCGACAATGGGCGCCAACTGTCGTGGTACTCTCACGGGGTCAGCAAGACGACAAATACCACGGGGTGGCTTCAGGTAAGGACAAGACTGCAGCTGGAATTCTACGGACGGGTATGCGAGTATCACCCGATGGTTTACCAAGGTTCGAGGCTGTCCAAAGAGATAATATCCCTACTCCTCCCTGCCTGAGTATATATGTGGAAAGTACATCTGACAGTACAAAGTGCTCCTAGAACTGTATCTAAGATCAATGCCATGGGCACCTGATCTCATATATGCAGCAGCATCTAAGTGGAGCGAGGTGGTGATCCTCCAGGATGTCGCACCTTCATCGTCACCATCTTGATCTTCTCCATCACTGCTTTCATGCACTGCTCGTCACGCGTTTTCCCCAACGGCATCCAGACCTGTAGGAATAAGTGGCATTTCAAGAAAATGTCAGCTGGGTGGTTTGGGAACTTATGTTCGATTGTAATCTTGTTCCTAACCGTCCAGAGGGACCATAACAGCGCCCCAACGCATCTCCAGAGAATACGAGCATTGGTCCCTTTTTGAGCTTTAAGAATAGCAAAGAGTTCCGTAGTATACTGGGGGTTCCAGGTTTTCGAGAAGGTCTCACGGACCGCGCTCCACGCAAACCTGGCCATCGTACAACGGAAAAAATACATGGTTTGCGTCTTCCCCCATTCCGCAAACAGAGCAAGAACCATCGCCCGGCCCGTTGCGTTTTGCCACATTATCTGAGGTTGGTAGCCGTTTCCGCAACATCTGCCACATGAAGATTTTGATTTTCAGTGGCAGGCCCGCCTTCCATAGCCCCCTGGCCATGTCCAGCACGGGGCCTTCAGACATCTTAGAGTATAGAGATTTAACCGTGAATTGTTTGGATGCCGAAAGTTTCCAAGAGATGAGATCTGGTTCGTTAGACAGACTATCACCCCAAGCCGTCACTAGGCTATCCCATCTAGCAGCCTCAACCTGTCCCAAGGTTCGAATAAACGCTATCGCCGGTGGCTGAACTCTAAGAGCATCGGCAACCAAAATATTGATGTCCGTGGCAAGATGGTATAGATCAGGGTGGGACTGCCACAGCGGGGCACTATCCCACCAGTGATCTAACCAGAAGCGAGTGGACTTACCACTGTTGACGCCAAAATGGGCTCCCAAAGAAAAGGCCGGCCGAACTTCTTGGATCCCTTTCCAAAACGCAGATCCAGTGGTCTGGGCCTTGAAGACGTTTCCGTCCGGGAAATATTTAGCCCGGAGAATATTAGCCCAGAGTCCCGACTCATTATGGGCTAGCCTCCACCACCATTTGGTTAAAAGCGCCACGTTCATTAATTTGGAGTTTGTTACCCCAAGCCCTCCCATCTTTTTTGGACGGCAGACGGCCGCCCATTCAACTAGATGATATTTGCGTTTGGTTCCGACTCCTTCCCAAAAGAATCGAGACCGCGGTGTGTCCAGTTTGGCATGAACGCCATCAGCCAATAGATACATCCCCATAGTAAAAATTGGTAGAGAGGAGAGACTCGAGTTAGTCAAAATGAGTCTAGCCGCCGAGGACATAAATCTACCCCTCCATGGACTAACCCTGTTGATCACTTTCCCGTAGAGCGGTTCTCATTCCGCTATGGTTAGGCCTTTAGTCAAGATGGGCAGCCCCAGGTATTTGATCGGGAAGCTTCCGCGCTTACAGTTCAACAAATTCGCGATCCTAACACTCGATTGATCGTCCATCCCTATGGTGATCACTTCACTCTTGAGGAAATTGATCTTGAGACCCGAGAGAATCTCGAAAGCGAGCAGAAGAAGTTTAACTGATGCAATGCTAAGATCGTTGGGTTCGAATAGCAACATCGTATCGTCCGCATATTGGAGGTGGGTCACTCCTCCAGGGATGAGGTGGGGAACCAAACCTCGAATGTGTCGCGCGGCCCTTGCACGTTTGATTAATGCTGCTAATGCATCAGCAACAAAATTGAAGATCAGGGGAGAGCTCGGATCTCCCTGTCTAAGTCCCCTTTTATTGCGAAAAAACTTGCCTATCACACCGCTAATGGTGACAGCCGTGTGCCCACTGGACACAAGGTGCATTATACGGTGTACAAAACCCGCCTCAGAACCCTTTTTGAGGAAGACCTCTTGAACAAAATCCCAGTTCACTCGATCGTAAGCCTTCTCAAAGTCTAGTTTGAGGAGCACTCCCTTGGCTTTGGTCCGTTTGAGCTCGTGGACAATTTCTAACAGCGCAATTGGTCCCTCCAGAATGTTTCTATGTTTGAGGAAAACCGTTTGACTAGGGCTAATAATACGCTGCGCAATTGGGGCCAAGAGCGAGGCATATGCCTTTGCGCAAATCTTGAAGGGGACATTAATGAGGGTAATTGGCCGGAAAAGTTTGATGTTGTCTGCCCCTTTGACCTTAGGAATAAGGCTAATGGCCCCGTAGTTAAGACGCGAGAGGTCAACCATACCTAAGGCAAAACCATTTACGATCTCGTAGAACGAGTGTTTTAGGCTGGGCCAAAAACGCTTGAAGAATTCCACGGGCCAGCCATCAGGTCCAGGCGCCGTATCGTTCTTCATGTCCTTGAGGTCCAGGCGCCGTACACTAGTAGAAAACAGGGCATTGGTCCAGCCCATTAGCCCCGGTTCAATCTAGAACCGGGACCAATGGGGGTACTGGACCCGGTTCGTTAGCCCAGGGGGCCGGCCGGGCCACGTGGGCCATTGGTCCCGGTTCGTCTGGACCTATTGGTCCCGGTTGGCTCTAAAAACCGGGACCAATGGCTCTTGCTCCTGGCCCACCACTATTAGTCCCGGTTTGTTTTATGAACCGGGACCAAAGGCACCCCTTTAGCCCCGGTTTGTAGCACCAACCGGGACCAGTGAGTTGCCTATATAAACCCCCTCACTCAAGAGCAGGGCTCACTGCTCTGTTTTTTTTCTGGCCGAGGGGGAGAGGGGTTAGTGGTGCTCTAGCTCACCTCCTATGCACACAACATGTTCGGTGGAATGCCCGAGCCACACTAGTTAAGCTTTTCTCCTCTCGAAGCTCTATTTTCTCCGAGATTTGTCTAGGTTTAGCGGTCCGTCACGTCCCGTCCCCGTCTTCGCCGCCGTCGATCGCCCCCGCCGATCTCGTCACCGGCACCACCGTGGTGAGCCTCTTGTTATGTCCATGCTTTTCTTACTTTTATTATTGCTTTAGATAGATATTTGTCTAATTTTCTTACGTTTATTATTGCTTGTTATTATATAGTGCGATGGTTTTGATATCCGCCCACGTGGGCCCTCGTCCGGTCTACGATTCGGATGTGGTATATTATATTTAATTTATAACTATTTGTTTTAGTGCTTATGATAGTTATGCCGACCAACCTGACATGCATAGATGTTTTATTATGTCTAGGAGGTAGTTGAACCGGAAATTCCAACCGACCCTCTTGTGGAGAGGTTAAATTTAGTTGAAGAGGAAAACATTTCGTTAAAGAAAAAATTGGAAAAAATGAAGGAGGAGAAGATGGAATTGGAGTTGCATGTTGCGGAAGTTATCGATGATCACAAGATCAAGATGGAACCTATTGTCGAGAGGTTAAATTTAGTTGAAGAAGAAAACAAATTCTTGAAGGAAAAAATAAAAAAAATTGTGGACGAGAAGATGATATTGGAGTTGCATGTTGCGGATGTCGTCGATGATCACAAGATCAAGATGGATGCAATGCGGTTGAAGATTAAAAAGATTAGAAAATATGCCATTAATACCGAGGCTTGGTATCATTATGCCGTTGGATCAATTGTTACCTTGGTTGCGATTATGATAGCATTTGTTTTCGCGTTGAAATGTTTTACATAGTTTCGATGTGTATGGAGAGCTATATATGTTGTTAGATGAGAACTATATATGTATGTACTTTGGTTTTAATGTGATGATGAACTTTTATCCATTTGGTCACTTAATTATCTATTTATGATGTTCTGTAATAGTTTTTGACACACTTAATTATATATAAATGCACGCAGATGAACCGCCAATGGATGTACGGTGACAGACACACCTCCGAGTACATTAAGGGCGTGCGTGAGTTTCTAAATGTGGCAGAGGCAAACAAGCAGAATGGTTTTATGTGTTGTCCATGCACTCAATGTGTGAATACGATGTCTTACTCTAACCGAAAAATCCTTCACTCCCACCTGCTTTACAAGGGTTTCATGCCACACTATAATGTTTGGACGAGGCACGGTGAAATAGGGGTTATGATGGAAGACGGCGAAGAAGAAGAGTACGATGACAACTATGTGCCCCCTGAATACGGTGATGCTGCAATGGGGGGAGCTGGTGAAGATCAAGAGGAACCAGACGATGTGCCCAATGATGCTGCAACGGGTGAAGCTGCTGAAGATCAAGAGGAACCAAATGATGATCTTCGCCGGGTCATTGTCGATGCAAGGACACAATGCGAAAGTCAAAAGGAGAAGCTGAAGTTTGATCGCATGTTAGAGGATCACAAAAAAGGGTTGTACCCCAATTGCGAAGATGGCAACACAAAGCTCGGTACCGTACTGGAATTGCTGCAGTGGAAGGCAGAGAATGCTGTGGCTGACAAAGGATTTGAGAAGCTACTGAAAATATTGAATAAGAAGCTTCCGAAGGATAACGAATTGCCCGACAGTACATACGCAGCAAAGAAGGTCGTATGCCCTCTAGGATTGGAGGTGCAGAAGATACATGCATGCCCTAATGACTGCATCCTCTACCGCAGTGCATACAACGATCTGAACGCATGCCCGGTATGCGGTGCATTGCGGTATAAGATCAGACGAGATGACCCTGGTGATGTTGATGGCGAGCCCGCCAGGAAGAGGGTTCCTGCGAAGGTGATGTGGTATGCTCCTATAATACCACGGTTGAAACGTTTGTTTAGAAACAAAGAGCATGCCAAGTTGATGCGATGGCACAGTGAGGACCGTAAGAAAGACGGGAAGTTGAGAGCACCCGCTGACGGGTCGCAATGGAGAAAAATCGAGAGAAAGTACTGGGAGGAGTTTGCAAAGGACGCAAGGAACGTATGGTTTGCTTTAAGCGCGGATGGCATTAATCCTTTCGGGGAGCAGAGTAGCAATCACAGCACCTGGCCCGTGACTCTATGTATGTATAAACCTTCCTCCTTGGATGTGCATGAAGCGGAAGTTCATTATGATGCCAGTTCTCATCCAAGGCCCTAAGCAACCCGGCAACGACATTGATGTGTACCTAAGGCCATTAGTTGAAGAACTTTTACAGCTGTGGAATGGAAACGGTGTACGTGCGTGGGATGAGCACAAACAGGAGGAATTTGACCTAAAGGCGTTGCTGTTCGTGACCATCAATGATTGGCCCGCTCTCAGTAACCTTTCAGGATAGACAGACAAAGGATACCACGCATGCACGCACTGTTTAGATGACACTGAAAGTATATACCTGGACAAGTGCAGGAAGAATGTGTACCTGGGCCATCGTCGATTTCTTCCGACCAACCATCAATGTCGAAAGAAAGGCAAGCATTTCAAAGGCGAGGCAGATCACCGGAAGAAGCCCGCCATGCGTACCGGTGATCACGTACTTGCTATGGTCAATGATTTACATGTAATCTTCGGAAAGGGCCCCGGCGCACTAGCTGTTCCGAATGACGATGAGGGACACGCACCCATGCGGAAGAAGAAATCTATATTTTGGGACCTACCCTACTGGAAAGACCTAGAGGTCCGCTCTTCAATCGACGTGATGCACGTGACGAAGAACCTTTGCGTGAACCTGCTAGGCTTCTTGGGCGTGTATGGAAAGACAAAAGATACAGCTGAGGCACGGGAGGACCTGCAACGTTTGCACGAAAAAGACGGCATCCCTCCGAAGCAGTATGAAGGTCCTGCCAGCTATGCTCTTACGAAAGAAGAGAAAGAAATCTTCTTTGAATGCCTTCTCAGTATGAAGGTCCCGACTGGTTTCTCGTCAAATATAAAGGGAATAATAAATATGGCAGAGAAAAAGTTCCAGAACCTAAAGTCTCATGACTGCCATGTGATTATGACGCAACTGCTTCCGGTTGCATTGAGGGGGCTTCTACCGGAAAACGTCCGATTAGCCATTGTGAAACTATGTGCATTCCTCAATGCAATCTCTCAGAAGGTGATCGATCCAGAAATCGTACCAAGGCTAAGGAGTGATGTGGCGCAATGTCTTGTCAGTTTCGAGCTTGTGTTCCCACCATCCTTCTTCAATATCATGACACACGTCCTAGTTCATCTAGTCGACGAGATTGTCATTCTGGGGCCCGTATTTCTACACAATATGTTCCCCTTTGAGAGGTTCATGGGAGTCCTCAAGAAATATGTCCGTAACCGCGCAAGGCCAGAAGGAAGCATCTCCATGGGCCATCAAACAGAGGATGTCATCGGGTTTTGTGTTGACTTCATTCCTGGCCTTAATAAGATAGGTCTCCCTAAATCGCGGTACGAGGGGAGACTGACTGGAAACGGCACGCTTGGAAGGGACTCAATAATATGCAGGGACGGTTATTCTTGGTCTCAAGCACACTACACAGTTCTACAGAACTCTACATTGGTGACCCCGTATGTCGATGAACACAAGAATAGTCTGCGCTCCAAACACCCGGAGCAGTGCGACGACTGGATTACACGTGAACACATCAGGACTTTCAGCAGTTGGTTGGAAACACGTCTCAGAGGTGACAACACTGTTTGTGATGAGTTGTACTTGTTGTCCAGGGGACCATCTTCGACTGTATTGATTTATAAAGGATACGAGATAAATGGGAATACATTTTACACGATTGTCCAAGATCAAAAGAGCACCAACCAAAACAGCGGTGTCCGCTTTGATGCAACAACCGAGAGGGGAAAGGACACATATTATGGTTACATAGTGGACATATGGGAACTTGACTACGGACATGATTTTAAGGTCCCTTTGTTTAAGTGTAAATGGGTCAATCTGTCAGGAGGCGGGGTACAGGTAGACCCACAGTACGGAATGATAACAGTGGATCTGAAAAATCTTGGATACACTGACGAACCGTTCGTCCTAGCCAATGATGTGGCACAGGTTATCTATGTGAAGGACATGTCTACCAGACCGAGAAAAAGAAAAGATAAGGAAGCGAATACATCATACGATGAGCCAAAGCGCCACATAGTTCTTTCAGGAAAAAGGGACATCCTGGGAGTGGAGGGCAAGACAGACATGTCTGAAGATTATGAAAAGTTTCATGAAATTCCTCCCTTCAAAGTCAAGGCTGACCCAAGCATCCTGATAAACGATGAAGATTATCCATGGTTACGGCGCAATAAGAAAATGACACAAGCGAAGAAAAAGTGAAGAGTTTTTTCCGCAACTATTATGATGATACCATGCCAACTTTGTAACAAACGAGTATGATACCATTGTCCGTTTGTACTATTCAAATTTCAATACTACTTGCACTAACAAAACAAAACAAAACAAAACAAACTTGAAAAATAAATAGCAACAATAAGTATTTTGTTGTAAGTATAAACAAAATAAAATAAATAAAGCAACAAAGAAAATAAATAAAGAAAGTAAAATAAATAAAGCAACTCTAAATACAGCAAAAAACAACTTAGAAATAAACAAAGAAAATAAAATAAATAAAGCAACTCTAAATACAGCAAAAAACAACTTAGAAATAAATAGCAACAATAAGTATTTTGTTGTAATTAAGTATAAACAAAATAAAATAAATAAAGCAACAAAGAAAATAAATAAAGCAACTCTAAATACAGCAAAAAACAACTTAGAAATAAACAAAGAAAATAATGAAAGTTTATAATTTTTGTGACCTAAAAGGAAAAAGAAATCACTAAAACACTATGAGTATTTAGTTCAAAGTAGAAATGAAAAAATAAATAGAAAAAAAGAAAAAAAAAATGCCACCTACTGGACCATCACGGCCTGAATACGACTAGAAACCCAACCATGGGCCAGGATTCAGGCCCGCAGCAGGCCCAGTAGGCCCACAGGCATTGCACTGTCGATTTAGGCCCGTAAGCCTGCAATTCAAATGAGTTCGATAGGAGAGAGGCAGCGCAGCTTATAAACTGGTGCTGGCCTCTCTCAACTAGCGAGGTGGGACTAAACTTCCCACCGCACCGCGCCAGCAAGGCCTTTGGTCCCGGTTGGTGGCACCAACCGGGACTAAAGGGTGGTATTAGTCCCGGTTGGTGCCACCAACCGGGACTAAAGGCCCCTCCTTCCCGCCCTTTGGGCTGCTGAAAAGGGACCTTTAGTCCCGGTTGGTGGCAGCAACCGGGACTAAAGGGGGGGTATTAGTCCCGGTTTGTGCCACGAACCGGGACTAATACGCCTCCTATATAAGCAGGACTTGCGAAATTTTCGTCAGTTTCCTTCTTCTCCCCGCCCCGACGCCTCCCTCGATCTGCTCCGTCCCCGTCGCCGTCGCCGTCGCCGTCGCCCCCGTCGCCCCCGTCGCCCCGTCGCCGTCGCCCCCGACGCCGCCTCGTCGCCCCGCCCCGCGCCGTCGCCGCGCCCCGCGCCGTCGCCCCGCCCCGCGCCGTCGCCGCGCCCCGGCCGGCCCGTCGCCCCGCGCCGCCGCGCGCCCCGCCCCGCCGCCGTCGCGCCGCCGCGCCCCGACGCCGCCTCGTCGCCGCCCCGCCCCGCCGCCGTCGCGCCGCCCAGCCCTGCCGATGTGAGGGCCGGCTCCCTTTTTTTTATATGTTTAATATATATTGCTGTATATATATATATAGTTGCTGTGTATATATATATATGTACATATGTGTATATTTTTTTTTCTTAGGAATTTTCTTAGGAAATTGCAGTATATATAGTTGCTGTATATAGTTGCTGTATTTATATGTATGTGTATATCTTTTTTTTTCTTAGGAATTTGCTAAATATATATGTTAAATATATATTTATGTGTATATAAATATATTTTTTCTTAGGAAGTTGCTGTATATATGTGATGTGTGTATATGTGATGTATATATATGTGTATGTGGCTATATAGTTTTTTGTTTATATATGCTAAATATATATAGAAATTTTTATATATGCAAAAGTTACAAATTTAGAAAAAGAAGGATAGGAAAGAAGAAAATAAGAAAGAGGAAAGAAAGAAGAAGAGGAGAGGAAGAAAAGGAGAAATAAATAAGAAGAAGAAAAAAAAGAAAAAAAGAGGAGAAGAAGAAAG
>LR738716.1:1629258-1693642 GCA_902687465.1 Secale cereale
AATTTCCATAAACTGATGCCCTTGCATTCTTCTCCCTCTGTTTGAGTACCGATACTCACATCAGATCCCTCGCCGACCACCTGATTTTGCTGGATCAATTATCCGACAATGTCTTTTTATTCCACAATTCTTGTAGGCACTTTCCCAGATTCATATTGCCTTCGGTAAATTGTATCCCCTGCCTTTGTCAACTATGCTCTGCTTCCGAGCTCGAGTTCATTACCCCTGAAGTTTGTGGTATATGTTCATAAGATGCCCCGATGGGTTGAACATATGCTTCCCTTAGTCTGTGTGAATCAAAAGCTATGCGGGTTATATCTACTCGCGTTCCGTCGAATAAATTTTTCGACTCTACAATTTCTTCAAAGACGAGAAGTGAATGAAAGGTTATGCATTGGATAAGTGGGAGTCGACCTTGAACCTTCTGTTCATGCCCATGGACCCGATGTAGAACTTATCATGGAAGCTGCTCGTATTACTTCCTTGGTACAAGTTCATCTTGTACCTGTGAATTGATCCTTTGCAATCGTGGTTCTGACCATATTTTCCCCTTGATCCCATTTCCCGGACAAGTTAAAATACTTGTCTTCTACAGATCAACTCACCTATCCAACCTCTATCCTGATCTACCTTCGAGTATTACCCCCTGATATCTCGAGTATATCTCAGGAACTACAGTACTTCGTATGAGTTTTTCCCCAACTTCTATTGACCCCCAATTCCAATTTTTCTCGGGTTCTGAGTTGTTTGTCGCTCAAGAACACCGATAAGTCAATCGATTCTGCACTCCGATTCAATAACTCTAAGTAAATTCATTGCCTACGAGTTTAATAATCCTTCAAGTCATTCCTAGCCTGATCGGCTATATCATTATCATGCCCAAATTTTAGCTGTGTTACCTGGTCCTTATACCCGGAACACAATTCCCGACGATGAGCTAACCTTACATCGATCTTTATCATCTGGCCATTTCACCTCGAATGACAAGCTTGATTTAGAGCTTGTATCATATCCGAGGTTCCGTTGACCTTGAACTTTATTCCATCTATCTTGATCATCTTACGGATCAATTCCGTTTTCTTTATAATCCCTCAACATTTGTGTCGTGATCACCGCCAATATTTTGACTTCCTCGGAGATGTCCATTAAATTCGTGGTGATAAATACCATCCCTACCCCTCGATAAATTGTGATGTCATCGATGACGTCCCTGACTTCTACCAACACAGACCTGGTTGTGTTCGGTTATTCCTCGTGTTCCGAGATAATTTTGGAAGTGTTCCTTTGTATCTCCTCAGATCTTCAGGCCCAACCCTTATTTGAAACACCATGTCATTGCTACCTCGCAGCATGACAATGGTACTACGAATATCGACAAGAACAATTGGAAGCACAATACTAAATGATTCTTGATCTATTATCCAAACGTCGTTGTATGGGTAATATCAAGACTCTTCTCTCGTTCCTTTATCCAAATGTTTTCTAACTTGCTGCCCTATCATGTATATCATGCTCCGCTCTTCTTGCGAAATGATATACCCCTAAAACTTGTGTGTAAACACATATTTCTTTCCATTGGCGTGATTAATCAATTAATCACATTTTCCTTTCCATTTGTTTGTTTAACCTTTTCTAAGATCATTATGACATAAGCAGGAATAACTCCCTGCTTGTGAAAACATCTTGGTCTACCACTCTGTCAGTGAGACCCTGTTAATATTGTTGATGACATTCCGGTGACCACCGATGGACGAGAACTTTGCCTATTGGTCCGCCTCGTTCAACGAGCAGGAAAATGGTTCTCTTCGTCCCTCGCCCTTGGTACCAACGTTGTTACCAACATAACTGACAGGATACTCTCAGACAGTCCTTGCTGTCATATCCGAGCAAATGACCCCGTTCTCCCTATTCTCGATCGACACCCCCTACAGTTCCACCAGGTCGGGACCTGAGTCTTCTAAACACCCTTGATTCCGAAGTTCCATTTGCTCTTGGTTCTGTGTGTTATCACGAGCCACCCTCCAAGAGTTAATCTATTCCAGACCCTCGGAACCTAATTTTCACACTCTGTTCAGGCATCAAACGGGTGTTCGTTCGTTTGAAACTTCTTATTGTACTTTCACACTTTGCTCTCGATGTTTGCTTAAGTTTTAACTCGAGAGATTCTTTCTGCCACATCCCCTGACTTATCTGTCAGATGTTCGACCTTGTAATGGTCAGTTCCTCCGAAGTTACTCCTTTTCTTCCCCACTTAAATCTCGGGACGAGATTTCTTGTAGTGGAGGAGATTTGTAACATCCCCAGCATCACACTACAGTAATCTCCCCTTAATAGTATCCATGTCATCATGATCACTATGCCATCTGACACTTGTCCAAAAATCAAAATCAAATTCAAATTCAAATTTGCATGTCAAATATTCATTTCATCCAACATGCAAACAAAATAGTTCATTCTATGGCAAATAATCCCTAAATATTTGTCATGTTGAAACCAATATTTTTGGAAATCCCAACTTGCCCCTGGGAATTAAATCATTGCTATTCCAGCAATTTTAATTGCTAAATCATTTTTGACAAATACAAAATGAATTTCAATGGCACCCAAAATAATTGTGGCACTGCTTAATGTTGTGCTGGAATTATGGGGCCTAGTTCCACATTTTTCCTACACCATTTGGATCCCCAAACAAATCCCTCTCTTGCTCTGTTAAGTAATTAAAAGAAAACAGAAAGCGGTTGGGGCTTACTATGCCTTCGGGCCTCAAGTGCACAGTAGCCCGCGGCCCAGCCCACCTTCCTCACCTACCCCCAACCACTCCCCCGCTCGCTGTCGCCTTCCCCGCGTCCGGCGGCCACCGCGACGCCTCCCCGCTCGCCACCGCGACGAGCTGGGCGAGGAGGGGATAAGGACCTTCCCCCTCTCTTCCCTGGACCCCTCTAGTCACTTCTTCCCCTCGCCATCGCCTCTCTCCCTCTCTGCCTTTCCCCACCGAGCGCAACCGAGGCCGGCTCGTCGGAGGACTCGCGGCCACCGTGCCCCTCCCGTCGCCAAGCCGTGTCCATAACCTTCCCCGTCCTCGGCTACGTCGGGTACGCCCGCTCAGCGGAGCTCGGAGCCACCACGACGCCGCCCACGGCCTCGTCTTCAACCTACGGCCACCGAGATCGCCGCGGCTACTCCGTCGCCTCCCGCCCTTTCCCGAGCACGCTTGTCTGCTCGGCTACCTCGCGGTGAGCTCCTGGTCCCCTGTGATCTCTCCCCTTTCTTCCCCGCTCCTCGTAGCTTCGTTTTCCGCCATGGCCGAGCTGAGCTCCGCCGCAGTCAATGCCGCCGCCGCTGTAGTTGCTATCCCGAGCAACTGAGCACTCCGACGTGCTCAGTTTAATGCTAGGAGTCGAACGCGAGCAGCCGCACCTCCTCTTGTCACGTTTTTGCCCGAACCCGAACGGTGCCCGACTCCGGCGTCCGCCACGGTGGTCGCCGTCGACGCTGTAGCCCTCCCCGCGAACCACCGAGGTCACCATCGCGTGCGCAACGTCGAGCCGCACCCGTAGGGCCAAACCGCGGGCCCGGAGACCCCCTGTACCGCGTTTCCGCTCATCTCCGGCGAAGAGCCGCCGCGGGAGAGCTCGCCGGAGCTCTCTCTGGCGCCGGCGCCGACGTGGCTAGGAGGGCCCCCACCCCTAAGCCACTGGCAGTGGGCCCTGGGGCCCCACCTTGACCGAGTTGACCCAGTCAACTCTGCTGACTGGGCACTCTGTGTCAATGACGTGTGGGCCCCGCGCGTTTAAAACGTTTTATAATAAAACTTAATCTGCTAATTACTCGGTTAATCAAAATAATTAATTAGTCTAACTAATTCTCTCACTGACATGAGGGGCCCACCCCTGTAATCAGCACTGTTAGTTTAAGTTAACTCTGTTTAAGTCACAGAGGCTGACATGTGGGTCCCACTGGACCCACATGTCATACTTGACTTAGCCAGCCGCTGTTTGACCTGCTGATGTCAGCATGTCATCATGCTGACATCATAAATCCTTTTCAGTTTTAAAATAAATTCCAGAAATTCAAATAAACTTTAAAAATTCATATATTTTAATTCGTAACTCCGATGAAAATAATTTATATATGAAAATTGCTCAGAATTTCGATACGAATCTAGATACGCACTCCGTATTCCCATCAGATGCCCCTAGCTAGATGAACATGGAACTTTTGACCTGTTTTCGATAAATGAATAGTGCTCAACTTTAATAAAATAAATCCAAACAAATTCCTAAAATAGCTAATGACTTAAACATGTTTTTAGACAACCCTGCACTGCACCCTAGCTGTCACCTCACTCTGACACCACTAACGTGCAACCGTCCCCCTCCGGTTCATCTGTCTGACAGACGTCCGGAACCGGGAATATTTCCCGGATGGGTTTCCCCTTCTTCGTTATCGGTAGCACTGCGCTAGTTCGTCATGCTTTGTGATTGCTTGCGATACCGTGTATTTATATTGTTTCTTCTCCCCCTTTCTTCCCGGTAGACCCCGAGACTGTCGACGATGCCCCGGTGATCGACTACTTCACCATCGAGGATCCCTTTGTCTTTTGCCAAGCAACCAGGCAAGCAACCCCCCCCCCCCTTGAGCATTTCCGATATCGCCTATGTCTAATCTCTCTTATTCTTGCATTAGAATTGCTGCTACTGCTACTGATCCTATTGCTATTGCATAGCCTGTTTTTGCTAAATTGTTGATACCTGCTTTCATTCATAAACTGCTTAGTATAGGTTGGGTAGCACTGCTTTGGTCCCGCACTCTCGTAGTTGCCTCGCATAGTACCCTTGTCTCGATCAACTGATCGAGCCCTTTTCCCCTGACCTTCTTCACATCACCGCACAACCCCCCCCTAATATGCTCGACTCCGCAGAGTTAACATCGGGTGACGAGGGTGATACCTCCGAACTCACTTTTGATGTTGTCCCTGTATTATAGCTAGCTCGTTGTGGGTTACCGAGGGTGATTCCTCTTCCCACTTCCGACTTAGCTTTTGTCGTGCATCCGTTATTGTGATTACCGCCGAGGGTGATTCCTCCGGTACCACCTTATCGGGACTTGTCGTTTAGGGATCCAACGAGGGTGATTCCTCGGATTCCTCATCGGCATGAAAACCACACGGATGCCCTGGTTCACTGTACCGTGTTTAAAGACGTATCGATCCCCGAGGCCGGACGTCGCCAGGAACAAAGGCGTGCGGCCAGAGGTATCGTGCGTCTGATGACACTATATGGTGACTACTACACATGTTGGATAGAGACGGGTTGACCCAGAGGGGTACCCGCGAGTGCCTTTAAGGCGAGAGCTGTGGAGTCGGGTGACCAGAGAGGGTACCCGCGAGATAACTACGAGGCGTGACCGGTCTTTTCCAGTCCTTGTCACAAGTCCTCGAGACGGGACGACGGGGCCAACAGTATCGTAGGCTCTGCTCGTTACCGCGCGCTCCCAAATCACTAGCGATTTGGATATTTAATCCGAGGGGCCTCCGGGTCCGATAGCACTAACCACCACGTGGGTGTGAGTGGGTGCTCTGCGTCGTATACATCAGCCGGAGTCGTCACGACGTCAGCGATTGAGCGGACTGTTCGGATTGGACTTAGGACGCAACCGCGCTTGTATAAGGGGTTGCTAGGTCTGCTACCGAACGAACTCGCAACGTGCGGAGCGTCCGGGGTGATGGCCCCGACCCCCGGGGGCATAGGTTTAGTCCGGCGTGCTCGATCCTCTCTGGCGGTATCCGGTCGGGTTGCGGCGTATGGTTTAGCCGAGGGCGGGCACGACCTGATGGTGTGTCCGGCCGGAGTTAAGCGAGCGTGGTGGGTAACTTGGTGCACCCCTGCAGGGAAGAAACAATCTATCGATAGCCTGTCCTACGGTAACGGACACTCGGAGTTGTATCCACTTCGGTACAACTAGAACTGGTGACTTGAGATATGTGATATGAGGTTGATGATGCTGCAAACACTATATATTATTATGATAAACTACTCTGTTCCCCTTCTCATTGCTGCAAGACGCTGAAGATGCTAGTCTTCGTCAGGACTAGGCTTTTCCCCTTCTCTACTCTGGCTATCTGCAGTCTAGTCCACCCACATAAAGCCTCCTTTGATAATAATGCATTGCTAGTATAGATCTGATGTAAGTCTTGCTGAGTACTTTGGATGAGTACTCACGGTTGCTTGCTTCCTCTTTTTGTCCTGTCCATTTGTTAAACCAGACGACGGAGCCATGGTGCCCGCAGCCCCCGTCGACGACTACTACTACCAGCCCGAGGCTGGCTACTACTACTACCCGGCCGGCGAGTACTTCTACGAGGAGCCGGCGGACGACGACCAGGAGTAGGATCGGAGGTCCCAGGCAGGAGGCCTGCGCCTTTTCGATCGTAGCTTTTATTTTGCCCCGCCTTTGTAAAGGCCTATCTTCTGCTGTGTTGTATCTGTACCCAGATACCTAACGCTTCCGCTGACTATGTGTGAGACATCATGTTATGTATTCGAGCCCTCGAGGCCCCTGGCTTGTAATATATGACTTGTATGTATTTATTTATGTTTTAGAGTTGTGCTGTGATTTCCTTCACGTGAGTCCTTAGGCTTGATCGTGTGCATTGCGTGTATGATTAGTGCACGATCGAGCCGGGGTCGTCACACCGGAGATCATCTCCACCCTGACTGCACGAAAAGCAATGTGAGCTCCTCACCCGCATATTTTTGCACCGTGCAAACACGGATAACCTCGAGCGATGCTCGGGGGGCTATCTCCACATTTTATTACAGTTGCACTACTGTTCGCCTCGGCGCCAGCCAGAGTTGGCCCAGAGGCTGGTCTATTGGCCTGAGACATTCGTTCCCGCAGACGGTTTAGTTGCGTACACGGTACCGAAGGCCTACTCTTAGCCACAGACCGCAGAGCGGCTGTCCGCCTAGCAGGAGCAGACGCTAGAGGCCACCCACGCAAAAAACGTCCCGGGAGCGTCTATCTCGGCATTCTATTACAGTTGCATTACTGTTCGCCCCGGCGCCAGCCAGCGTTGGTCCGGGGGCTGGTTGATTGGCCTGGGACGTTCGTTCCCGCAGACGGCCTAGTAGCGTGCACGGTACCGAAGGCCCACTCTTAGCCACAGACCGCAGAGCGGCTGTCCGGCTAGCAAGAGCGGAAGCTGAAGGCCACCCACGCGAAAAACGTCCGGGAGAAAACGGTTCGGGCGACCCGGCCGTTTGCTTTATGAGTATCTGCTCGGTCGAATATGCTACCAGAGTCTGAGTATTGTACACTCCACTCCGCGGCCTACTCCAAGCCACAGACCGCAGAGCGGTTGTCCCGCAAGCGAGAGCATAGGCCAAAGAGCGGAGGGAACATGAAAAAGATTGAAGGGGGCTCAGCTGCAACCGAGTCGGCACCCTTCACATAAAACATCCAATGCTAAACGCAAACATTTGATATATATGGGCGGACTAACTTTGTCTTTTGCATGATCATTTTCGTGGGGAACCCCCCTCGTCTCTCGGAGGCTCGAAGGCTAAACCCGGTGGGTGCGCTGGCGCGCCCCCACTGGAAGAAAGAAGTGCCAGCTACAGCCCGCAGCCGGCTATCATCGATAAAATCAGTCGGCGGACTGCGCGTTCGCGCCCGACAACATCAGTCGGTGGACTCCGCATCGGCGCCCGACAGCTTCAGTCGACGGACGCCGCGTCCGCGCCCGACAGCATCAGTCGGCGGATTCCGCATCCGCGCCCGACTACACCAGCCGACGGAATCCGTATCCGCGCCCGGCACCCTCGCCGTCGCCGTCGGCTTCATCATCAACAACAAGACTCTCAGCCCAACTTTTGCAAGTTGCCCGGAGGCTACACCCAGTAGGTGCGCTCGCGCGCTCCCTCCGGAAGCAAGCCGCGTTGGCTGCGGCCTGCAGCCGGCCGTCATCAAGCATCTTCTACATCAACCCCGCTAAAAAATCTCTGCCCAACTTTCCCAAGTTGCCCAGAGGCTCAGAGGCTACTGTCAGGGTAATTAACCACGGGTACCCCGAAGATGGCAAGACAATCTTCAAGACATCGGGGCTAGCAAAGCCCCTCAGTCCCACTGCTCAGGTCACCCCTGGCGGTCCCTTGTTCGACTGCCCGGGCCGGCTCTTCACCCGGCTGCCCGGCTCCAAACGGCAGTCGGACGGGGCGCCCGCCCGCTCAGTCCGACTGCTCCAGCCAACCTGTTGCGCAGAGTCAACTACGGCGTCCCATCAGAGACCACATCGACGAGATGATCGTACCCGGCAGTGCTGGCAAATAGTAGAGCACTGTACACATGTCACCTCATATCATTATGTATAGTGTCACTTGTCCCTCGATACTATTTATGAAATGACCCAGGGGAGAAGCATGACACCCCACCATGCCACTAGCTAGCTAGCCACCATGCCTACGTAGCTAACTTCCTAAGCTAGCCACACTATATATAGCATCCATCCGTCCATCCACCACATGCTCTCACGGGCATGCACCACACACATTCGGCCACAAGCTACGGCCGGCAACGCCACACACTGGCGCATATACGAGATCAGGTGCCCATGGCACTGATCTTAGATACAGCTTCAGGAGCATTTTGTACTTTCAGATGTACAATCCACATATATACTCAGACATCCAGGAGTAGGGGTATTATCTCTCCGGAGAGCCCTGAACCTGGGTAAACCACCGCGTGATACTCGGATACCCGTTCCTGGATATTCCGGCTGCAGTCTTGCCCTCACCTGAAGCCACCCCGTGGCATCTGTCGTCTCGTTGACCATCCGTGACAATACCACGACATGTTCGGTGCAGCAAGCCAAGTCTTTCATTCTTACTATCGTAAAGGTATCGAGGGAGACTGGTGTTGTTGAAATTATCCATCTCGGGAGTTGACCGCCAAAATATTTCATTAAACACCTCGTCGATTATCCTCTGATCCTTCTCAAATACTTCATCTGTGCCCAGTCCACAATTGCAGTATATAGCCCAGGTTGGAAAGATATACTCACTAAATGTAAGACGTTTTATGGCTCTACGGTAGTCTTAAAAAGGTCTTACATTATGGGACAAAGTAGTACAATTTTACTGCTCCAGCCGACCTGCTGCGTAGAGTCAACTACAGCGTCCCATCAGAGACTACATCGATGAGATGACCGTACCCGGCAGTGCTGGCAAATAGTAGAGCACTGTAGACATGTCACCTCATATCATCATGTATAGTGTCATTTGTCCCTCGGCACTATTTATGAAGTGACCCAGGGGAGAAGCATGACACCCCACCATGCCACTAGCTAGCTAGCCACCATGCCTAAGTAGCTTACTTCCTAAGCTAGCCACACTATATATAGCAACCATCCATCCATCCACCACATGGTCTCACGCGCATGCACCACACACATTCGGCCACAAGCTACGGCCATAAGCTACGGCCTGCCACGCCACACACTGGCGCCTACACGAGATCAGGTGCCCATGGCACTGATCTTAGATACAGCTCCAGGAGCACTTTGTACTGTCAGATGTACAATCCACATATATACTCAGGCATATAGGAGTAGGGGTATTATCTCTCCGGAGAGCTCTGAATCTAGGTAAACCACCGCGTGATACTCGGATACCCGTTCCTGAATATTTCGGCTGCAGTCTTGCCATCACCTGAAGCCACCCCGTGGCATCTGTCGTCTCGTTGACCCCGTGACAATACCACGACATGTTCGGTGTAGCAAGCCAAGACTTTCATTCTTACTATCCTAAAGGTATTGAGGGAGACTGGTGTTGTTGAAATTATCCATCTCGGGAGTTGACCGCCAAAATATCTCATTAAATACCTCGTCGATTATCCTCTGATCCTTCTCAAATACTCCATCTGTGCCTAGTCCACAGTTGCAGTATATAGCCCAGGTTGGAAAGATATACTCACTAAATGTAAGACGTTTTACGGCGCTACGGTAGTCTTAAAAACGTCTCACATTATGGGACAAAGTAGTACAATTTTACCAACCCTGGCCTATGTTGAAATTTCGCCACCAGGAACGATCACATCAAATTACGATGAATACGCGTACAAAAACACTTTGTGGCCAAGGGCACGTGTCGTGCCCGTATTTTCTTTTTATTGCTTTTCTGGTTTTCTCCCCAACTCATGATTATACAAAGCTATGCCTGGCTGTGTATATATATATACACACGGCCTAGACAAGAGCTAACCGACTCAGACTACATGACCGACTCAAAACTACTAATCCTAGCCCACGCCTAACCTATACGGACTACCAAATATACTTTCCTAATTGACTCCTAACCCAACACATAGGACTATACTCAAACTCTAGTTTGACTACTTCACGTGACCATGTATTCCTAATACATGGAAAAATCACAAACTACTGATTAGACATTAATCAAGATTATATATCTAACAATCTCTCCCTAATCTTGACTTATCACCTCCTTGTGCTCCATCTGATCTTGACTCGTTGTTGATCCATGACTTGACGATCCATTCTCCGACGCATGATCTGGGACTATGAGCCCACACGGTCTCATCTACGCGTGCAACATGCAAGACTGGACGCATCATCAGTCTTCACGTCGTACAACTTAACTGGTCACTGTCCCACTACATGCCGAACTTGATCTTCAACTGTCATATGCGTACACTGAGTATGACCCGCCTGGAAACATGCAGAACCTCCTTGCTCTACAATGTTGTGCCACCGCCATTGCTTGGCCGCTGCCTTGCACTCGGTCTGCACCATACTCCTTGTACTTGCTTGTAGTAGATCCACTCTCCACTGCTGGCACACCTCCATGCTTTACGATGGCTTCGCCTACCACCGTCCGCCTTCGGCATCACACCAAATCCACACTGGCCGCAACCAGGGCGCTCCACGAGGACATGGACATGACTCACGGAACACCGTGCACACCGCTTCCACTCCAATGAATCCACACCAAGACGAGCACTTGGACACGA
Organism: Secale cereale; assembly: GCA_902687465.1. NCBI lineage: Eukaryota > Viridiplantae > Streptophyta > Magnoliopsida > Poales > Poaceae > Secale > Secale cereale. The sequence continues at coordinate 1,640,287 of LR738716.1, forward strand.
CGACGACTCACAGAATAAACGACGACTGACCGTGCAAACTCGCACGACTGCTTGACTCATCCGACTCCCCCGGACGACGATCTTGGTGAGATATAGCACCGCACCTCGGCACCACCTCTCCCATCAACGATCTTCTTCCACCACCTTGCCGACGACATCCCGCCGTCTCCCTCCATGTCGCTCCGCCGAACAACGATCGCCCGATCCTCCTCGTCGCTGCACCACCCAGCGACTTCATCGCCCGCCCCGAGGCGCTAGTCGGGTCGCAACCCCGGGGCAAGCGCTCGACTCCTGAACCTTGCTCTAGATACCAATTGTTGGAATTTCGCCACCAGGATCGATCACATCAAATTACGATGAATACGCGCACAAAAACATTATGTGGCCAAGGGCACGTGTCGTGCCCGTATTTTCTTTTTATTGCTTTTCTGGTTTTCTCCCCAACTCACGATTATACAAAGCTATGCCTGGCTGCGTATATATATACACACGGCCTAGAGAAGAGCTAACCGACTCAGACTACATGACCGACTCAAAACTACTAATCCTAGCCCACGCCTAGACCTATACGGACTACCAAATATACTTTCCTAATTGACTCCTAACCCAACACATAGGACTAGACTCAAACTCTAGTTTGACTACTTCACGTGACCATGTATTCCTAATACATGGAAAAGTCACAAACTACAGATTAGACATTAATCAAGATTATATCTAACAGCCTATGTCGTGAATGAGGTATGTTTTGCAAACTCACTAAGCCAATCGCTCTAAGCTAAGAAAGAGGCCCAAGCTCTTCCAAACTACATCAACCACCATCCATGCGGGCTTAGAATCCACATAGTGTCCTCAAATTCTTGAGAGCACAGAACGCCATTGGCATACTAATCTTCATGCATACAAATAGGTTGTAGGCCATAAGGAGACTATATATGTACCTTTGACCGACTCCATCCTCCCCTACCATCGCAAATTTGTTGATCTAGGTACTTGAATGAAGCGCATATTGTGTTGGATTTCCCTTCTCGCATGCAATATCTATCTATTTAATTGTTTGCCAATACTAATATTTCTGTATTTATTGAGAAGATCCCACATGAAATGAGAAATTAATTGCAATTAATACAGCCAGATCTTTTTTGGGAACCTTGATATGGCAGATTGGCATGAACAATATTCCTATTTCTTCATCCTTGTCGACCATGGTCTCCATCTCTCTATATATAGGACGAGTGCATACGGTAGAGTTGATTAGAACACATATTGTGCCATCCACAACACATATCAACCAAGCATCCGTTAGATTATTGATCTCGATGGACAAACACACCAATCACACACGTGCACCAGCCATGCTGCTCTCTCTACTGTTTCTCGCGTGCTTTTTTCTTCATGCACAATGTAAGTCGCACGTCTAGCACATATGCAACAAAGCTATTGCTCCATTTCTTGTACAATTTCTTCTTGCTTCCTATTCGAGTCAATGTTTGTTTAATAATACACAAGTGGGAACTATTTTTGTGGTTTCATTCTATCACTCCATAGGCCGGATCATCAAGGGCATGGACAACGACAAGATCAGTTTACCAACTGGACTATGCATCTATAGTAAAGGCTGCTCGGGTAATTGTTGCTACACGTGTCTAGTGCTGGCAGATTGCTTTCTATCAATGGAGGAATGCAAGCAAGCATGCCAAAAAGACACCCCAACCACCTTTAACCATCCATCCCCATCAATTTGAGTTTCTTCTTTTTAAAGCAGCAATTAATTCACTGGAACAAGCTGATAGTTCTTCTCTAATAAAAGTTATCGCAATGTACGTTGGCTTCAACTATGTAATTGTTTTTCAATATCTTATGAGGCCCCATCATCGAACATTCTAGCTATCATTTTTTTCCGTTCACGCTTGGTTGTTCACGTCTTTGTTACTTGCGTCAACACAAAATAATGAAGTACACGAGCAATGCATAATTTTGAATGATGAGTCAAACGGTCAATGATGTGTACAATTGTTGATTTAACCGATATAGTCTACTAAAGGATACTTGGCCATTTTATCCTTTATGTTATAGGGGTCGGCTAGGGATGCTCTGACACAGGCCATCAGGAAGTTGGGTGCAGCAAGCCAAGTCTTTCATTCTTACTATCCTAACGGTATTAAGGGGCGCTGGTGTTGTTGAAAGCATCCATCTCGGGAGCTGAAGCCCAAAATATCTCATCAAATACCTCGTCGACTATCCTTGATACTTATCAAATACTCCATTTGTGCCCAGTCCACAGTTATAGTATATAGCCCAGGTTGGAAAGAGATATCATTTTACCGAGCCTGACCTTTGTGATGAATGAGGTAAGTTTTGCAGACTCACTAAACGAATCGCCCTAAGCTAAGAAAGAGGCCCAAGCTCTTCCAAACTACATCAACCACCATATCCATGTGGGCTGAGAATCCACATAGTGTCCTCAAATTCTTGAGAGCACATAACGCCATGGGCATACTAATTTGCATGCATATGAATTGGTTGTAAGCTATAAGGAGACTATATATGGACATTTGACCGACTCCATCCTTTCCTACCATAGCAAATCTGTTGATTTAGGTACTTGAATGAAGTGCATATTGTGTTGGATTTCCCTTCTCGCATGCAATGTCTATTTATTTAATTGTTTGCCAATATTTATATACTCTATTTATTGATAAGATCCCACATGAAACAAGAAATTATTTTCAATTAATATGGCCATATCTTTTTTTTGGGAACCTTGATACGGCAGGTCAGCATGAGCAATATCCCTATTTATTCGTCCTTGTCGACCATGGTCTCCATCTCTCTGTATATAGGACGAGTGCATATGGTAGAGTTGATTAGAAAATATATTTTTCCAACCACAACACATATCAACCAAGCATCCGTTAGATTATTGATCTCGATGGACAAGCACACGAATCACACATGTGCACCAGCCATGCTGCTCTCTCTAATGTTTCTCGCATGTTTTTCTCATTATGCACAATGTAAGTCACACATCTAGCACATATGCCACAAAGCTATTGCTCCATTTCTCATACATTTTCTTCTTGCTTCCTATTCGAGTCAAAGTTTGTTTAATAATACACAAGTGTGAACTATTTTTGTGGTTTCGTTTTATCACTCCACATGCCGGATCATCGAGGGCATGGACAACGACAAGATCAGTTTACTGACTGGACTGTGCGTCTATAGTAAGGGCTGCTCGGGTAATTGTTGCTACTCGTGTCTAGTGCTGGCAGGTTGCTTTGAATCAATGGAGGAGTGCAAGAAAGCGTGCCAAAAAAGACACCCCTGCCACGTTTAACCATCCATCCACATCGATTTGAGTTTTGCTCTTTTTAAAGCGGCGATTATTTGATTGGAACAAGAGGACTTTGTCGTATTCTTTTGAAGCCGATAGTTCTTCTCTTATAAAAGTTGACTCAATGTACGTTGGATTTAACTACGTAATTGTTTTTCAGTATCTTATAAGGCCCCATCATGGAACATTCTAGCTATTATTTTTCTTTTGTTTCATTCACGTTTGGTTGTTCACGTCATTGTTACTTGCGTCAACACAAATGAAGTACATGCGCAATGGATAATTTTGAATGAAGAGTCAATCGATATCAATGATGTATACAAATGGAGACTTAACGGAGATATTCACAATGCGGTGGAGTTAAGGTGCTAAAACTCTAACGCAACCCCTTAATGGTCTGGACCTTTAATAATCATACTTGAAGCCCTTCTCCATTGTCAGATGTCCAATTTTCAGTGCGCTCGCAGATAAAAAAAGGCATTGCAATCACTAACATTGTCGAGTGCCAATGTTATCCTAGTGGCCTACAAGCAGACACTATCTTATCCTAGTGGCCTACAAGTAGACACTATCTTATCCTAGTGGCCTACAAGCAGACACTCTATCGGTAAACAATGAATTTCCAACTATAATCATTTCACCCGCAGATGAAATGGACACATCGTTAACGATTGTCTGCATTCTAACACTTTACAACCTGTATTTAAGACTCGCCTTCATGATATATCTGCGCCAGCTAGGTGTATATTCATACTGTGCAACACCCGAGGATGGCTTGCGGTTGAATCAGTAAGAAAATAAAACTAAGTTCGCCTATTTATAAATACCATATATCAGCCTCAAGGAGTTCTAGCAATCACCGTAAACCACTAGAAATGTTGCAACTTCCAACACTTGGAAAGGACATAAAATAAGATTAGGTGTTACTACTTTTGATGTGTTTGTTTGCGCCGACCTAGTCCTAACTTATTGCCACCTTTAATTCCCATATAATATTTGTGGCTCATATATCTTCACATCAATTCTTAAACATGTAATGATGTATTAATACCATATAATTCTGTAGTTCACATCTTTGTGTGAATTCTAAAGCAAGTAATTATATTTCAGCATAGTGTACTGAGGTCAAGTTCAAAGATACCCTGAGCTTGTCTATGATGTGCTCTCCAGTACAAGATACAAATGCATCATGCAATAAATTCAGGCCAAATGGGTGCATAATTAATTCTAGCACATATCGCCGTTTTCATTCAATCTTGACTTAATGCATAATTGATGGTATTGCTCCGCCTTATGCAGTTTTCATTTAATCTTGACTTAATGCATAATTGATGGTATTGCTCCGCCTTATGTAGAAGAAGAGGGCAGTCTTTCATGTTCAAGCCCTGAACATAATGAGAAGGATCGCCAAGATTGCTCAATAGATCTTGTAGATCACTTTTCTGCTCAAGGTGGCAAATTCAGTAAAAGATTAAATGGCATGGCTCCTTTTTTTTAGAAATATCCATTTTGTACTGCTCCAAGATACTACGAATCTATTATGCACAATGTTAATCAGACCGAATAGTACACCAATCTCTCTCACTTGTGCTGGCGGAATTAAATGATTGAGCATCGATCTAGCAACCCCAATTAATATTGATAAGTTTGTTTTGGAAGCAATTAACATACTATTTAGTCTGGTTAACAAAATGATCATGCTATTCAGACAACAAGCAGGGGCCATCAATATGTACTTACTACATCAATCTCTCGCACTTGCGCTGATGGATTGAAGGAGCAACTACGTTAGCTGCTTTGCGAAGGTGGATCGGAGGCTGGAGGTGGCTGGGAGCGGGAGAAGCCGTCGACGAGCACGTCAGATCGCTTTCCTGCTCCGTTGGGGTGGGCTTGTACAAATCAACCTCCTGGCAGGCTGGGAGGACACAGCTTGGCCCATATACTTCTTCCTCTGTCCAAGCAGAGTGTGACTCTTTCACAATCCTACGTACAAGCAAGCAAGAGCAGCATCTTCAGAGCTCACCATCATTTTATTTCATTTCAATTCCCCCCCAAGACCAGATTTAGCAGTTGGGCTACACACACTAACTCTTAAAACTGACCGAGTGTCCTCCAAGGATAAGAATCATATCGAGCGCAAGTTTTGGATTTCGTTCTGCACATTTCACCACCCTTGAACGAATTGGACGAAAGGAACAATCAAAAAATTGAATATCTGAATGAAAAAATAACGAAATTTGTGTTAGGATAATCATGACTTGATTAGGTCGTGTGTGTGCATGTGTGCGTCACGATGTGTGCGTCGCGATGGTTTGTAGATTAGTTGGACTCCAGGTTTGTTAGTCAGGCGTGCATGCATGTGTGCCAAGCGATGGTTTGTTGCGCGGTGTGTGTGTGCGTGCGTGGAGACAATTGGCGTGACTGGCGTTGCAGGCGTAGTGATCCGTTCCCCAGCCACGCCTGCCGCGTACGAGCGCGTTGAGTGCGCTGGCGATGCATGCGGATCACGCGGCACCCAGCGGCATCGGTTGAGCACCCGGGTATAAAACCTCCCATGTGTATTGGTTGGGTGCTACGGTGTGTTGCTGAGCCTCATTTCGTGGTAAAGAAGAAAAAAAGGAACAGGCCGTGCGTACAGCCAGAGGCGTTGTTCATGCTCTATGGCATTCATCGCCTCAAGAAAATCTAGTGTGCTGCTCTCCATCTTCTACCTATGTTCGTGAGCGAGCGGGAGCAAGGGAGGACGAGCTAGTCCGGGGTTTGTCCCCACAATTTGAACGAAAATTCATTGAAATTTGACAAAACTCCTTGAAATCGAGAATATGTAGACCAGATCCAACATGTCGAGGTTGGTCGAGCCTGGAGCACACAATAACGGCGACCCCCAAATCCTGAGCATCGACCACCTCTGGCTGTGCGCTGCACAACAAATGCTCAAGGTGTGACACTGTGTGGGTTGCGGACATGATGATTGTGAATGGGAAAGAGGAATGCTTGTGCATGAGATTCAACGTTCCATGGCTCAAGTTAAAAAGAATGCTGCGCCCCTTTGTTTTTAGCTTCAATGTGCCCTCCAAAGGAACCATATGTGAGTGGCCTTTACCATATGTGAGTGGACATGAATTTCACGGACGTGCCGACTCGGGAGCGGGCACCGGATTCGGCGCCTCCCCCGCGGCTTATCACCGACGACGATCGTCGGAAGAACCGTAGGATGGCGCGCCGTCTCAGCCTGGCCGAGATGGACGAGGAAGCCATGGAGACGTGGCGCCAAAACTTCCCGCAAGATATCATCAACGAGCACTAGTTCTTGGCCGAGAAGAGGGCGGAGAGGAAGAAGAGGAGGGAGGAGCGAGCGGCCTATCGCGAGGACATGCGAGCACGGAAGGCGGTCGCTAATCGAGCTAGGAGATGCGTCCTCCTGGGACTCCACCGATGAGCGGTTCCTTGACGCCTACGCTGAGACGTCGGAGGAGGACATCACCGAGGCAGAGTCCGAGTCGGAGAATGACGAGTAGTAGTAGTTCGTATGAGAAAACTATCTGAACTATCTATTTATCTATCTATCGTAGGATAAGATTATGTGAACTATCTATCTATCGTAGGATATATGTGAACTATCTATCTATCTATCGTATGTGAAACTATGATTTTATTTGCGACTATGTGATTCTATTTCAATAGACGCCGAAACACGTCGAGCCTAGCCGTTTTGCGCCGGAAAAGGGCTGAAAGCGCCGAAAATGGGCTGAAAGCGCCGAAACTGGGCCGATATCGGCGCCTGGGGGCGACCTGGGAGGGCGGCGACTGGGAACGCACTGGCACCCAAGCCGAAACTAGCGCCGGCTCGCCCCCAGGCGGCGGTTTTCGGCGCGTCTTGGGGGCACAACGGCTGGAGATGCTCTTAAAGATCTTGATGTATGCACAACAGCACAAGGCATGGTAAATTCTGTTGATTCTTTCTTGAAAGGCTCACTGAAGTCCCGGTCTTCTTTCGTGCTTCTGGTGGAGAAACTATGAAAATTGAATGATAGCCAGCAAACAAAATGACTCAAACAATCTGGAAGTGTGGTGTGTTACTTGGTGCAGTCTAACTCTGAACTTTCTTCTTGTTTTCATTTTCTTACTGAAGAATAATTCCCCCACACACAACAATTTGAAGGTATTCTGTGATGCTGTCTATTTATGGATGTGTCTTTTATGAATATCAGAAGTATCCTAATGTTTCAGGTCACTTTTTTGTATATTCTTCCGGTACACTCTTTTACCGGGCTTTGGCGAAATGGACGTCGCCCAGAATATGAAAATTTCGGACGAAATCTAAATCCCTAAAACATCCCCGTGCCGGCCAACTCAACCACAAACAACCGGTCATTCAGGCATGCAAGTTCCTCAAGCCAGGAGCATATGCGCCGCCGCCATCATCGACTCCGACGGGCCAAGATCATACAAGTTCCTCATGGTTGGAGCCGAATCCGCCGCTAGATCTAGGATTTAGTTTAAATTCTGTTTAATTTTGTTAAGATTTTATCTAGGTTTGTAACATTTCATTAAACTTCAAGAAAAATCGTCGGTTCGTTTAAAATCTTCATCCAGAAACTTTAAGGACAAAAACCTTCCGGGAGCGCCAATGGGGGCAACTGCCTATCCAGCACACTTGTCTGACGCTCTAGTGGGAGCGTCGGTGGAGATGCTATTAAGTTTCGACCTTTGACTAAGCATAGCATCCCACCTCTTGTCAACATGAGCCTTTGAGATTTTCTCGAAATCCTCTATATCTAAGAAGTTCATCCCCACTATTTGATTTATCTAAACATGCAATCTATCCCCACTACTTGAGTTATCTTAACATGCAACCTATCCACGTCAGTATCTAGCCATGTCAGTAATCCACGGCGTCTCGTTGAAAGGCCCCCGCGTCGTCCAGCGGGCGACTCGGGCAGCACAACCGCCGCCGCCGTACTAGGCTTCCTCAGCCTCCTCTCCCCCTCGCCGCCGCTGGCCGGGGCCGCCGGGGCAAAGCCCCTCGCGGTGGTCGGCGGTAGCGGGAGTTCTCAAACACGCGTGCGTCTCCTCCAAAGCCTTAGCTCGATTGGATCTTGCCGCTCGTGCACGGCTCGGACCGTCATCGCCGTCCTGGCTAGGCGTCCTCCCACGACTCTTCTCCGACCTAGGCGGATTCCGGCCTCAACGTCCAGCCGCGTGGACATGGTCCCTGCTGCCATCGCGGTTCAAATCTGGACTGGCATGATAGTGATGACCAGGGGCCTCGGCTGCCGCCGGCGTACAACAGTGTGGTGGAGCTCGATTGCTCCATGGTTGTGCTGGGGTAGTCGCGTCCTCGCGGATGCCGGCTGGACCGGTTTTTTGCGGATTCAGCTTCCTCATATCCGGCGGCTGTGACGGCAATGGATGGCTACTCCGACCTACGGCGGCGACATCACTGCTTATTTTGGTGACCATCGAAAGGTCTTTGTGAGGGATCATCTTCTTAGATCACTACTAGAAAAAGGGCTACTAATGGCGCATCGGTTTTGCCCATTAATGGCGCACTACTGGTGCGCCATTAGTAGCACGCCATTAGTATTATTTACTAATGGCGCACCTCTGGTGCGCCATTAGTATGCCTCGCAGGGGGCCATCTATACCCAGGTGCTTTGGCATACTAATGGCACACTACACAGAAGTGCGTCATTAGTATTTTTTTTTCAATTTTTTTTTACAAATTTTGTTTTTTTCATATATTTTTTTTCAATTTTTTTATTTTTTTTCTTAATCTCAGATCATTATGGCTTAATATGGGGTCAATTTGCTTAATCTCAAGTCAAATCGCACTCTGTGGTCAAACTTCTCATAAGGCCACCCATCCTCACACTACTCCAGCCCGAGCACGCTTAACTTCGTAGTTCTATCCAACCCCAGCACCAGCTCACTTCACACGCACTTGTTAATATATCTATCATATCAATCCTATTAACCCTTCTTGATGTCTAGGAGTTTGTTAATGTTCATGAGTATGATGAAATTTTGAAAATATATTTCAAACTTCCCGGTCATATTACGTATCATATTTTTGGAAAAAAATTATAAATTTTTTTTCGAAAATTTTATATTTTTTTTTCTGTTACTAGTGGCGCACCTAGCAAACGGTGCGCCACTAGTAAGTTTGAAATTTTTTGAATTTTTTTGCCTGTAGATCTTAAAAGCCCTGTAACTTTTTTCTTTTAGGTTTTTGGAGATTTTAAAAATGTTTAACGGGGCTCCCCCTGTTAAATTCGGATGTAACTTTTCGAGTAGATGATTTTTCATATAAAAAACTTTTTAATCCGAGTTCGTATGCAAAAGTTATACCCGTTTTACTAAATTCCGGAGATATTTTGCAAATAAAGTCAAAATTCATATTTCTAAATTTTCCCAACAAGTAGACCACATATCACATGGGAAACTTATTTTCTTTTATTTTTTTGACATTTACATCATTTTCTTTTTTTTTTTGAACTGGAAAAGGCGGTCCACAGGGGGTGCAGTAATGGCCAAGTTACTAATGGCGCACCATTGTAGTGGTGCGCCATTAGTATTTTTTGAAAATAAAATAAAAAAAATAAAAATAAAATATGAAAAAATAATACTAATGGCGCACCGTGGGAGTGGTGCGCCATTAGTAAGTTAAACTACTAATGGCGCACCACTCCAAAAAAAATTACTAATGGCGCACCGTGGATGTGGTGCGCCATTAGTAGTTCAACTACTAATGGCGCACTATCCACTGGTGCGCCATTAGTACTTTTGAGAAAAATATGAAAATAAAAATTTGTTAGTAATGGCGCATCACGTCAACGGTGCGCTATTAGTATTCGGATACTAATGGCGCACCAACACATACTAATGGCGCACCGCATGTCTGGTGCGCCATTAGTGTCAATTCCATCTATAGCCCTTTTCCTAGTAGTGGTTTGCCTTCAGCGGTGATAGGCAATCTACATACGACGACTTGACATAGAGGGTACGGTTGTGCAGCAGCGGCGGACGATTTCTTAACCCAGCTGCATGTAGCTGCTGTGATTGTGGAAAGTGGTGGATGATACTCGTCTCGAACGTATCTACTTTTCCAAACACTTTTGCCCTTGTTTTGGACTCTACCTTGCATGATTCGAATGGAACTAACCCGGACTGACACTGTTTTCAGCAGAATTGCCGTGGTGTTATTTTTGTGCAGAAATAAAAGTTCTTGGAATGACCTGAAAATCAACGGAGAATTATTTTGGAATATATAAAAAATACTAGTGAAAGAATCCATACCAGGGGACCCACACCCTGTCCACGAGGGTGGGGGGGCGCCCCCTGTCTCGTGGGCCCCCTGACGCTCCACCGACCTCAGCTCCGACTCCATATATTCATGTTCGGGAAGAAAAAAATCAGAGAGAAGGATCCGCCGCCAAGCCCTAATGTCTCTCGGGAGGACTGATCTGGAGTCCGTTCGGGGCTCTGGAGAGTGGTGATCGTCACCGTCGTCATCATCAATCTTCCTTCATAACCAATTCCATGATGCTCACCGCCGTGCGTGAATAATCCCATCGTAGGTTTGCTGGACGGTGATGGGTTGGATGAGATTTACCATGTAATCGAGTTAGTTTTGTTAGGGTTTGATCCCTAGTATCCATTATGTTCTGAGATTAATGTTGCTATGACTTTTCCATGCTTAATGCTTGTCACTAGGGCCTGAGTGCCATGATTTCATATGTGAACCTTGTTGGGGAACGTTGCATGGGAAACAAAAATTTTTCCTACGCTCACCAAGATCAATCTAGGAGATGCATCTACGAGGGGAGAGTCGGATCCACATACCCTTGTAGATCGCTAAGCGGAAGCGTTCAAGAACGCGGTTGATGGAGTCGTACTCACCGCGATTCAGATCGCCGAAGATCCTAGCACCGAACGGACGGTGCCTCCGCGTTCTTCACAGGTACAGCTTGGGGACGTCTCCTCCTTCTTGATCCAGCAAGGGGGAAGGAGAAGTTGACGGAGAAACCCAGCAGCACGACGGCGTGGTGGAGATGGTGGTGGAGGAATTCCAGCAGGGCTTCGCCAAGCACTACTGTCTAGTTGAAGATCTCTACGGTGGAGGGAGGGCAGCGCCAAGGCACGAACGTGTGTTGCTGCCCTCCCTCTGCCTCTCTTTATATAGGGGGAAGAGAGGGGAGGGGGCGCCCTAGGGTTTCCCCCTAGGGGCGGCGGCCAAGGGGAGATGGGAGGGGGCGGCGGCCCAGGGCTAGGGTTTGCCCCCCCAGGCGCCTTGCCCCCCAAGCCAAGGGGGTGCGGCTGCCCTAGGGGGGGCCAGCCCCCATGCGCAGGTGGAGAGGGCCCAAGGGGGGGCGCACAGCCCCATGAGGGCTGTTGCGTCTCCCACTTATGGCCCATAGGGCCCGTAACAATTACCGTGTCCCCCGAAACACCTTTCGGCACTCCGATTTCTTCCCGATGATCCCCGGAACAATTCCGGACTCCGTTCACTCTCATCCCATATATCAATCTTCGTCCCCGGACTATTCCGAAGACCCTCGTCACGTCCGGGATCTCATCCGGGACTCCGAACAACCTTCGGTTACCATGCACTGTTCTCACTAACAACCCTAGCGTCACCGAACCTTAAGTGTGTAGACCCTGCGGGTTCGGAAACTATGCAGACATGACCGAGACACTCCCAGGTCAATAACCAATAGCGGGATCTGGATACCCATATTGGTTCCCACACGTTCCTCGATGATCTCATCGGATGAACCACGATGTCAAGGATTCAGGCAATCCCGTATACAGTTCCCTTTGTCTCGTCGGTATGTTACTTGCCCGAGATTCGATCGTCGGTATCTCTATACCTAGTTCAATCTCGTTACTGGCAAGTCTCTTTACTCGTTCCGTAATACATAATCCCGTGACTAACTACTTAGTCACTTTGAGCTCAATGAGATGACGTATTACCGAGTGGGCCCGGAGATACCTCTCCGTCACACGGAGTGACAAATCCCAGTCTCGATCCATGTCAACTCAACAGACACCTTCGGAGATACCTGTAGAGTACCTTTATAGTCACCCAGTTACGTTGCGACGTTTGGTACACACAAGGCACTCCTACGGTGTCAGTGAGTTACATGATCTCATGGTCATAGGAACTTATACTTGACATGCAGAAAACTATAGCGATAACTGATACGATCAAAAGCTATGTTTAACGTTTGGGTCTCGTCCATCACATCATTCTCCTAATGATGTGATCCCGTTATCAAATGACAACTCATGTCTATGACCTGGAAACCGCGGTCATCTTTGATCAACGAGCTAGTCCTGAAGAGGCTTACTAGGGACACAAAGTTTGTCTATTTATCCACACATGTATTTAAGTTTCCAATCAATACAATTATAGCATGGATAATAAACGATCATCATGAACAAGGAAATATAATAATAACTCTTTTATTATTGCCTCTAGGGCATATTTCCAACAGTCTCCCACTTGCACTAGAGTCAATAATCTAGCATTACAGGGTAATGAATCTAACACCCATAGAGTCTTGGTGTTGATCATGCTTAGCCCGTGGAAGAGGCTTAGTCAACGGATCTGCAACATTCAAATCCGTGTGTACTTTGCAAATGCTTATGTCCTCCTCCTTGACTGAATCGCGGATGGAATTGAAGCGTCGCTTTATGTGTCTGGTCCTCTTGTGAAACCTTGGTTCCTTGGCTAGAGCAATGGCACCAGTGTTGTCACAAAACAGAGTCATTGGGTTCAATGCACTAGGCACAACTCCAAGATCTGTCATGAACTCCTTCATCCAGACACCTTCCTTTGCTGCCTCCGAGGCAGCTATGTACTCCGCTTCGCATGTAGAATCGGCTACCACGCTTTGCTTGGAACTGCACCAGCTTACCGCCCCCCCGTTGAGAATATATACGTATCCGGTTTGAGACTTAGAGTCATCCGGATCAGTGTCAAAGCTTGCATCGACGTAACCCTTTACGACGAGCTCTTGATCACCTCCATAAACGAGAAACATTTCCTTAGTCCTTTTCAGGTACTTTAGGATATTCTTGACCGCTGTCCAGTGATCCATACCAGGATTACTTTGAAACCTTCCGGCCATACTTATGGCAAGGCTGACATCTGGTCTTGTGCACAGCATTGCATACATGAAAGAGCCTATGGCTGAAGCATAGGGGATGACACTCATCTTTTCTCTATCTTCCGCAGTCACTGGGCATTGAGTCTTACTCAACTTTGTACCTTGCAATACCGGCAAGAACCCCTTCTTGGATTGATCCATTTTGAACTTCTTCAAAACTTTATCAAGGTATGTACTTTGTGAAAGTCCTATCAAGCGTCTCGATCTATCTCTATAGATCTTGATGCCCAATATGAAAGCAGCTTCACCGAGGTCCTTCATCGAAAAACTCTTGTTCAAATACCCCTTCACGCTATCCAAAAGTTCTATATTGTTTCCAATCAGCAATATGTCATCCACATATAATATTAGAAACGCTATAGAGCTCCCACTCACTTTCTTGTAAATACAAGCTTCTCCGTAAACTTGTACAAACCCAAACGCTTTGATCACCTCATCAAAGCGAAGATTCCAACTCCGAGATGCTTGCACCAGCCCATAAATGGAACGCTGGAGTTTGCAAACTTTGTCAGCATTCTCTGGATCGACAAAACCTTCCGGTTGTATCATATACAACTCTTCTTTAAGAAAACCGTTAAGGAACGCTGTTTTGACATCCATCTGCCAAATTTCATAATCGAAATATGCAGCTATTGCTAACATGATTCGGATGGATTTAAGCATCGCTACGGGTGAGAAAGTCTCATCGTAGTCAACTCCTTGAACTTGTGAAAAACCCTTTGCCACAAGTCGAGCTTTATACACGGTGACATTGCCGTCAGCGTCCGTCTTCCTCTTAAAAATCCATTTATTCTGAATGGCCTTCCGCCCTTCAGGTAATACTTCCAAAGTCCATACTTTGTTTTCATACATGGATCCCATCTCGGATTTCATGGCCTCTAACCATTTGTCGGAATCCGGGCCCACCATCGCTTCTCCATAGCTCGTAGGTTCACTGTTGTCCAACAACATGACCTCCAAGACAGGGTTACCATACCACTCAGGTGCAGTGCGTACCCTTGTCGACCTACGAGGTTCGGTAGTAACTTGATCAGAAGCTTCTTGATCATCATCATTGGCTTCCTCTTCAACCGCTGCAGGCTCCACAAAAACATCTTTCTGTGCTGCGGTACTCTCTGGTTGAAGCAGAGGTTCAATAACCTCATCAAGTTCTACCTTCCTCCCACTCAATTCTTTCGAGAGAAACTCTTTCTCGAGAAAGGACCCGTTCTTAGCGACAAACACTTTGCCCTCGGATCTGAGATAGATGGTGTACCCAACCATCTCTTTTGGGTATCCTATGAAGACACATTTGTCCGCTTTGGGTTCGAGCTTTTCTGGCTGAAGCCTTTTGACATAAGCATCGCAACCCCAAACTTTGAGAAAAGACAACTTAGGTTTCTTACCAAACCATAGTTCATACGGTGTTGTCTCAACGGACTTAGATGGAGCCCTATTTAAAGTGAATGCAGCTGTCTCTAACGCATATCCCCAGAACGATAGTGGCAAATCGGCAAGAGACATCATAGAACGCACCATATCTAATAGGGTTCGATTACGACGTTCGGACACACCATTACGCTGTGGTGTTCCAGGTGGCGTCAACTGTGAAACAATTCCACATTTTCTTAAGTGATTGCCAAACTCATAACTCAGATACTCTCCCCCTCGATCAGATCGTAGGAACTTGATCTTCTTGTTACGATGATTCTCAACTTCACTCTGAAATTGCTTGAACTTTTCAAACGTTTCAGACTTATGCTTCATCAAGTAAATATACCCATATCTACTTAAGTCATCAGTGAAGGTGAGAAAATAACGATATCCACCGCGCGCCGTGACACTCATCGGTCCACACACATCAGTATGTATGATTTCCAATAAGTCACTAGCCCGTTCCATTGTTCCTGAAAACGGGGTCTTAGTCATTTTGCCCATGAGGCACGGCTCGCATGTGTCAAGTGATTCAAAATCAAGAGACTCCAAAAGTCCATCAGCATGGAGCTTCCTCATGCGTTTCACGCCGATATGACCCAGACGGCAGTGCCACAAGAAAGTGGTACTATTGTTATCAACTCTACATCTTTTGGCATCAATGTTATGAACATGTGTATCATCACTATCGAGATTCAATAAGAATAAACCCCCTACTTCGGGTGCATGACCATAAAAGATATTACCCATATAAATAGAACAACCTTTATTCTCTGATTTAAATGAGTAACCGTCTCGCATTAAACAAGATCCAGATATAATGTTCATGCTCAACGCAGGCACTAAATAACAATTATTCAGGTTCATAACTAATCCCGATGGTAATCGAAGAGCGAGCGTGCCGACGGCGATCACATCAACCTTGGAACCATTCCCCACGCGCATCATCACTTCGTCCTTCGCCAGCCTCCGTTTATTCCGTAGTTCCTGTTTAGAGTTGCAAATGTGAGCAACCGAACCGGTATCAAATACCCAGGCACTACAACGAGAGTTGGTAAGGTACACATCAATAACATGTATATCACATATACCTTGTTTGTTGTTGTTGTTGGCCCCCTTCTTGTCTGCCAGATACTTGGGGCAGTTCCGCTTCCAGTGGCCGTTCCCCTTGCAATAGAAACACTCAGTCTCTGGCTTGGGCCCAGCCTTGGGTTTCTTCACTGGATGAGCAACTGCCTTGCCACCCTTCTTAGAGTTACCCTTCTTGCCCTTGCCATTCTTCTTGAAACTGGTAGTTTTATTGACCATCAACACTTGATACTCCTTCTGGATGTCTGACTCAGCGACTTTCAGCATCGCAAACAGCTCGGCGATGGATTTGTTCATCCCTTGCATGTTATACTGCTGCACGAAGCTCTTGTAGCTAGGTGGGCGTGACTGGAGAATTCTGTCAATGATAGCCTCCTCCGGGAACACAAGTCCCAGATCAGCTATGCGGGTATAGTACCCAGACATCTTCAGTAAGTGCTCACTGACAGACGAATTCTCCTCCATCTTGCAAGCAAAGAATTTATCGGTGGTCTCATACCTCTCGATCTTGGCATTCTTCTCAAAGATGAACTTCAACTCCTGGAACATCTCATATGCTCCATGACGTTCAAAACGCCTTTGAAGTCCTCCTTCCAAGCTATACAACATGGCACACTGTACTACTAAGTAGTCATCCGCACGCGACTGCCAGGCGTTCATAACGTCCACAGAGGCCGGAGCGGGGGGTTCACCTAGCGGTGCATTTAGGACATAAACCTTTTGGGCAGCTGTGAGGATGATCCTCAGATTGCGGAGCCAGTCCACAAAGTTGCTCCCATCATCTTTCAGCTTAGTTTTCTCTAGGAACGCATTAAAATTCAGGGGAGCTACTGCGGGAGCCATCTACAACAAAAGATTTGCAAAGACATCTTAGACTATTGTTCATGATAAGTGAGTTTTAACTAATCAAATTACTTATAACTCCCACTTAAATTGACATCCCTCTGGTCATCCGAGCGTGACATGATCCAAATCCACCAACCCAAGTCCGATCATCACGTGAGATGAGGTGGTGTCAATGGTGAACATCTTCATGTTGATCATATCTACTATATGACTCATGCTCGACCTTTCGGTCTTCCGTGTTCCGAGGCCATGTCTGTACATGCTAGGCTCGTCAAGTCTAACCCGAGTGTTCTGCATGTGCAAAACTGGCTTGCACCCGTTGTATGCGAACGTAGAGTCTATCACACCCGATCATCACGTGGTGCTTCGAAACGACGAACCTTCGCAACGGCGCACACTCGGGGGGAACACAATTTTATCTTGAAATTTTAGTGAGGGATCATCTTATAATGCTACCGTCGTCCTAAGCAAAATAAGATGCATAAAAGGATTAACATCACATGCAAATCATAAGTGACATGATATGGCCATCAACTCGTGCTTTTGATCTCCATCTCCAAAGCACCGGCATGATCTCCATCGTCACCGGCGTAACACCATGACCCCCATCATCATGATCTCCATCATCGTGTCGCCATCGGGGTTGTCGCGCGCCCACCATGCTCTTACTACTATTGCTACCGTTTAGCGATAAAGTAAAGCATTACATAGCGCTTAATGATTGACACGCAGGTCATACAAAAATTAAAGACAACCCTATGGCTCCTGCCGGTTGCCGTATACATCGACATGCAAGTCGATATTAACTATTACAACATGATCATCTCATACATCAAATATATCTCATCATGTCTTTGGCCATATCATATCACATACATACCCTGCAAAAACAAGTTAGACGTCCTCTAATTTGTTGTTGCATGTTTTACGTGGCTGCTATGGGTATCTAGCAAGAACGCTTCTTACCTACGCAAAGCCACAACGGTGATATTTAAGTTGCTATTTAACCTTCTACAAGGACCGCCTTCGTCGAATCCGATTCAACTAAGATAGGAGAGACAGACACCCGCCAGCCATCTTATGCAACAAAAGTCACATGTCTGTCGATGGAACCGGTCTCATGTACGTGGACATGTAAAGTTGGTCCGGGCCGCTTCATCCCATAATGCCGCTGAATCAAGAAAGACCAAAGAGGGAAGCAATCTAAACATCAACGCCCACAAACCCCTTTGTGTTCTACTCATGAAAGCATCTACGCAAGATCCTAGCTCTGATACCACTGTTGGGGAACGTTGCATGGGAAACAAAAATTTTCCTACGCTCACCAAGATCAATCTAGGAGATGCATCTACGAGGGAAGAGTCGGATCCACATACCCTTGTAGATCGCTAAGCGGAAGCGTTCAAGAACGCGGTTGATGGAGTCGTACTCGCCGCGATTCAAATCGCCGAAGATCCCAGCACCGAACGGACGGTGCCTCCGCGTTCAACACACGTGCAGCTCGGGGACGTCTCCTCCTTCTTGATCCAGCAAGGGGGAAGGAGAAGTTGACGGAGAAACCCAGCAGCACGACGGCGTGGTGGAGATGGTGGTGAAGGAATTTCAGCAGGGCTTCGCCAAGCACTGCAAACTAGACGAAGATATTCGTGGAGAGGGAGGGCAATGCCGAGGCACGAACTTGTATTGCTGCCCTCCCTCTACCTCTCTTTATATAGGGGGGAGAGAGAGGAGGGGGCGCCTCTAGGGTTCCCCCTAGGGGGTGGCGGCCAAGGGGAGGGGCTGCGGCCAGGGTTAGGGTTCCCCCCCAGGCGCCTTGCCCCCCAAGTCCTAGGGGTGCGGCTGCCCTAGGGGGGCCCAGCCCCTTAGGCGCAGGTGGAGGAGCCTAGGGGGGGGCGCACAGCCCTTGTGTGGGCTGTTGCGTCTCCCCACTTATGGCCCATAGGGCCCGTAACATTTACCGTGGCCCCCGAAACACCTTTCGGTTCTCCGATTCCTTCCCGATGTTCCCCAGAACAATTCCGGACTCCGTTTACTCTCATCCCATATATCAATCTTCGTCCCCGGACCATTCCGGAGACCCTCGTCACGTCCGGGATCTCATCCGGGACTCCGAACAACCTTCGGTTACCATGCACTGTTCTCACTAACAACCCTAGCGTCACCGAACCTTAAGTGTGTAGACCCTGCGGGTTCGGAAACTATGCAGACATGACCGAGATACTCCCAGGTCAATAACCAATAGCGGGATCTGGATACCCATATTGGTTCCCACACGTTCCTCGATGATCTCATCGGATGAACCACAATGTCAAGGATTCAGGTAATCCCGTATACAGTTCCCTTTGTCTCGTCGGTATGTTAGTTGCCCGAGATTCGATCGTCGGTATCTCTATACCTAGTTCAATCTCGTTACCGGCAAGTCTCTTTACTCGTTCCGTAATACATAATCCCGTGACTAACTACTTAGTCACTTTGAGCTCATTGAGATGACGTATTACCGAGTGGGCCCGGAGATACCTCTCCGTCACACGGAGTGACAAATCCCAGTCTCGATCCATGTCAACTCAACAGACACCTTCGGAGATACCTGTAGAGTACCTTTATAGTCACCCAGTTACGTTGCGACGTTTGGTACACACAAGGCACTCCTACGGTGTCAGTGAGTTACATGATCTCATGGTCATAGGAACTTATACTTGACATGCAGAAAACTATAGCGATAACTGATACGATCAAAAGCTATGTTTAACGTTTGGGTCTCGTCCATCACATCATTCTCCTAATGATGTGATCCCGTTATCAAATGACAACTCATGTCTATGACCTGGAAACCGCGGTCATCTTTGATCAACGAGCTAGTCCTGAAGAGGCTTACTAGGGACACAAAGTTTGTCTATTTATCCACACATGTATTTAAGTTTCCAATCAATACAATTATAGCATGGATAATAAACGATTATCATGAACAAGGAAATATAATAATAACTCCTTTATTATTGCCTCTAGGGCATATTTCCAACAAACCTATTATGTTTTCTTGAATATATGTGAGTTCTTGATCCTATCTTGCAAGTCAATAGTCATCTACTATGTGTTATGATCCGGCAACCCCAAAGTGACAATAATCGGGACCACTCCCGGTGATGACACTAGTTTGAGGAGTTCATGTATTCACTAAGTATTAATGCTTTCGTCCGGTACTCTATTAAAAGGAGGCCTTAATATCCCTTTGTTTTCAATAGGACCCCGCTGCCACGGGAAGGTAGGACAAAATATGTCATGCAAGTTCTTTTCCATAAGCACGTATGACTATATTCGGAATACATGCCTACATTACATTGATGAACTAGAGCTAGTTCTGTGTCACCCTATGTTATATCTATTACATGGGGAATCGCATCCGACATAATTATCCATCACTGATCCAATGCCTACGAGCTTTTCAAATATTGCTTGTTGCTTAGTTACTTCACCGCTACTACTATTACAATCACTACAAAAATGCTACTGTTACTTTTACCACCGTTACCGTTACTTCCATACTACTTTGCTACTAAATACTTTGCGGCAGATATTAAGTCTTCCACGTGTGGTTGAATTGAAAACATAACTGCTAGTACTTGAGAGTATTCTTTGGCTCCCCTTGTGTTGAATCAATAAATTTGGGTTGAATACTCCACCCTCGAAAACTGTTGCGATCCCCTATACTTGTGGGTTATCAAGACTATTTTCTGGTGCCGTTGCCGTGGAGCATAGCTATATTATTTGAGTCACTTGGGATTTATATCTGTTGATCACTATGAAGAACTTGAGAGATGAAAAAACCAAGATCTGTCCCTCAACTACCAGGGGAGGTAAGGAACTGTCATCTAGCTCTGCACTTGATTCACCCTCTGTTATGAGTAAATTTGCGACACCTACACCAGCTATTGAATCTGATATGTCGCATGTTCTTGATGATGCCACTTCTGCTATGCATCATACTTATGATGAAACTACTTCTATGCTTGATAATACTGTGACATTAGGTGAATTTATTGATGAACAAATTGCTAGGGCTAGAGAGAAATAAATTATTGAAACTGATAATATTGATGAAAGTGATGATGAAGATTCTCCCCCTAGATATGAATTGCCTGTTGTGCCTGAGGGTTATGTTATGGATGAAGAAACTGCTAGAGACTTTCTTGCTTGCAAAGATAGATGTGATCTTAAGAAACTGTTAGCTAAGCTGAAAGAAAAGTCTTTGAATGCTAGAATGAAATATGACCCTGCTTTTGCTACTTCACCTATCTGTATTTCTGATAAGGATTATGATTTCTCTGTTGATCCTGAGTTAATTACTTTGGTTGAATCTGATCCTTTCCATGGCTATGAATCTGAAACTATTGTGGCACATCTTACTAAACTGAATGATATAGCCACCCTGTTCACCAATGAGGAAAAAAATCGTTACTATTATATCCTTAAGCTATTTCCGTTCTCGTTAAAGAGTGATGCTAAAACATGGTTTAATTCTCTTGATCCTGGTTGTGTGTGTAGTCCCTCGGATATGATTTATTACCTCTCTGCTAAATATTTCCCTGCTCATAAGAAACAAGCTGCCTTAAGGGAAATATATAATTTTGTGCAAATTGAAGAAGAGAGTCTCCCACAAGCTTGGGGGAGGCTTCTCCGATTACTTAATTCTTTGCCTGATCATCCTCTTAAGAAAAAGGAAATGCTTGATATCTTTTATAATGGACTAACCGATGCTTTCAGAGACCACCTGGATAGTTGTGCCGGTTGTGTTTTCACGGAAAGAACTGTTGATCAAGCTGAATTGCTATTGAATAATATGTTGATTAATGAAAATAATTGGACACTTCCTGAACCATCTCCTAAGCCAACTCCGAAGAAAAGGGATGTTCTGTTTCTCAGTCCTGAATATATGCAAGAGGCAAAGAAATCTACGAAAGAAAAATGTATTAAAGCTGAAGATGTTAAGAATTTACCACCTATTGAAGAAATACATGGTCTTGATAACACGACAGAGGTAGTAAAGGTAAATTATCTCTATAGATTTGATGAAGGTGATATTCCTCGTTATAAGTCTGCTAGCCAATGTTTAGATGAGTTTGACAATTTTATTATTAAACAAGAAAACTTCAATGCTTATGTTCGTAGACAATTAAAACGTAATGCTTACATGATTGAAAACTTGAGCGATTATATGTCTAGAGTTAAAGGTGAACTTAAACTCATTAGTAAACATGCTTCTATGGTTACCACTCAAGTAGAACAAGTACGTAAAGCATAAAATGATTTGCTCAACGAATTAAATAGTAAGAAAAATGATAATGCTGTTAGAGTTGTGACTAGAGGTGGTAGAATGACTCAGGAACCTCTGTATCCTGAGGGCCACCCTAAGAGAATTGAGCAAGATTCTCATAGAATTAATGTAGATGCACCTAGTCCTTCTAAGAAGAAGAAAAAGAAAAATGATAGGACTTTACATGCTTCTAGTGAACTGTTGTTGACACACCTGAGAATCCCAATGATATTTCTATCTATGATGCTGAAACACAATCTAGTAATTGTTGGAAATATGAGAAATTTGCCAAGTGATTTTATTAACATAAATACTAGATAAAGCATGAGTATTATGGCAGTGATAAAACAAGTCATGCGATTTAATAAGGAGAAAGTAAACATCATCTTCATATATAAAACTAGTTGCATATATGAAGTAGGACCTAACAAATTTAGAGCAAACCCTAGAACAAAGAACTGTGACAGTGTTTCTAACAGAAAAAGCATGAACACATACGGGCCAGAGAAAGGAACAAGATAAACTGGAGAGATCATGGAGACATACGAAGCAGCAGCCGAAGCCCCGGTCTTGGGTGAGTTGTCCTCGCCGGCCATGTCGTCGAAGAGGTTGTCGACGTCGGGGAAGAAGTCGTCGTCGGAGAAGTAGTCGTCAGCGACCGGATCGTCCGTGATGAAACAGCCAGTAGTCGCGCCGAGCGCTCCCCAAAAATTTTATCACCCTTCTCCCGTACAGGACTCAAAAAGGTATGGTTTCGGAGGCCTACTGTCCCGACCTGCGGTGCACGCCGCAAGCCGGGATGGGGAAGACAACATCAACTCAGGATTGGAACTTGTGGCGAGAGGTGGAAGGAGTTCTGGTGCGTCTCTCTGGGGAGGAGCGACCTCCCTTATATAGGCGCAAGAGAAGAAGGTGAGAAGCCAGCGACGGGAGCTGAAGGGAGTGAGGGAGACGAACCGAACAGGCTGCAGCCGAAGGGGCGCGCCGCTCGGATTCAGTGTCCACTTACAGAAAACGTTTTCAGCTTCCGCGTGACCTTTCGTATATCCATCGTGCGTGGCAAAAATAAGACATCGGCTCGTTCCCGCAACCCGCGGCGCGTCGTGATGAGGCGTGGCGTGGCATGGCATGGCAGGCGGCGGAGTAGGAGCGCGCGTAGATGTCCCTCTTGTTCCCATGCTCGTACAAGTGGAGAAAGAGTCTCCCTTATAAAGAGGTCCAACTCCATGTAAACTAGCAATGTGGGACTAAACTTTAGTAGTGCCCATTGCCTTGCACGAATGGGCTAAGTGGGCATCTAAGATTTATTAGGATGCATTTGGTTCACGGGATAGCCTCTAGAGGACAGGGACAACCAGTTTTTAAGTGGATGTCACATGTTTGGTTCACTCGATAGGTGGGATAGCCAGGGATGAGGGCGGCCAAGATTCCAGGTATATTCTCTCAAAATTCGGTTCCGCACGTCCGTGAAAATCTCGCGGATATGGGCAGCCGCCTTCACAGCCCGAATCGTTACGCGAGTCTTCGCTGCTACGAACAGAAAACTCACCTCTCTCCGCCTCTCTCTCACCCGCGCCGGCATCGATTGGGGGCGGCGGGCGCACGAAAGCACAACGACGGCGGGTGCACGAGAGACAACGGGCCCACGATAAATTAGCTGGGCGTACCTGAATCGGAATGGGGCGGCGGGGAAACGGAGATCGGCCTGGCATCTTAGCCGCTGGAATGGGGCGTCCGGCAAGCGGTTCCAGGTGAAAGGGCGTCGTCGTCGCTGGCAGCCTTGGTACGCCCGCGCGTGCAGGGCCGAGGCTGAATGGGCAGGGGAGGTAGATGCGCCGGTGAGGAATGGACGGAATGGATGTACTGCTCGATTTGAGAATTCACGGGATACAGATGCGCCGGTGAGCTACTACTAGTCCCGTAGCTGATGATGTGTGTTGTACAGATGTGTTAGTCCGTAGCTGGTCGGTAGATGCCTGAGGCAATTTTGATGAATTAATTCCTGGCTTCACTTCTGTGTACAAGTATAGATGTATTCAGACTTTATTTTTTATGGTATATCTCGTGTTCCTGCTGGTAGTAGTTTGTAAATGGGGGAGCAATTCATAGCTAGAACGTATAAGATTCATTATCCACCCCATCCCTCAAACCAAACAACAAAATGGTTATCTCTAACCATTTTACATTTTACCTAGCCAAACATAAAAGAGGCTATCCCTATCCAGGTGGTTAGGGATACCCACAACCACTCAAATCTATCCCTCAAACCAAACACATCCTTAGGAATTTCTGAAATTAATATTGGGCTGGGCCAAAATAGACTAAAATTCCAGCAGTAATAAACACGACCACAGTGATAAACGATTCATGTTGTGTTGAGTCATTGGCACATATCAGGTAAAAAAAAGAGTCATTGGCACGTATGTTTGAAAAAAAAGAGTCATTGGCACGCACCACAAACTAACTTTGGGATCTGCTAAAAAATTACTTACTTTGTGGTCCATACCTTAAAAAATCAGATCTCCGAGCGCGAGCCGTCAGATCTAACTCCTCGCACGCGGCTTGTTGCCTTCCCGACGCACTAATTCCTGAAACAACAAACTAGTTGCAGAAACAACGGCCGCATTGCAGAAACAATCCTGAAACAACGATCGTGTTGCAGAAACAATTCCTGAAACAATGGCCGCGTTGAAGAAGCAATTCCTGAAACAACAGCTGTGTTGCAGAAACAACTACCATGTTGCAAAAATTTGGAGATTGCAGAAACAATTCCTGAAACAATGGCCGCGTTGCAGAAACAATTCCTGAAACAACGGCTACGTTGTAGAAACCACTACCATGTTGCTTCCATCGAATGGTGGTGAGAGAGGAGCGATGACAAGCTCACCTCATCGGCGAGGTGGCGCACCGCACATGGCCGACCTTCATGGTGGAAGCGGGTGACAACAGCGACTACGGTGCGAGGCCTAGCTGCAACGACGCACCGCCGCGATGACCGGTGACGACGGCAAAGGCCTGCCTAGCCGGTCAGGATGGCTGCCAGCACGTGGCGGTGGCGAGCAGGGGCACACTCATGGTGCAGACGACCATCTCGCTTGGCACCACTGATTCAGGAAGGAGATTGAGGAGATGAGGATAAGGTACGAGCCATGGCCGTTGCAAAGAATGTGCTGGTGCGGTCTACAGGGGACGCATGGCAAGCAACCGAGGGGGCGGACGCAAACGTGATTATCCTGAAGGAAATATGCCCTAGAGGCAATAATAAAGTTGTTATTTATATTTCCTTATATCATGATAAATGTTTATTATTCATGCTATAATTGTATTAACCGGAAACTTAGTACATGTGTGAATACATAGACAAAACAGAGTGTCCCTAGTATGCCTCTACTAGACTAGCTCATTGATCAAAGATGGTTATGTTTCCTAACCATAGACATGAGTTGTCATTTGATCAACGGGATCACATTATTAGGAGAATGATGTGATGGACTAGACCCATCCGTTAGCATAGCACTATGATCGTTTAGTTTTACTGCTATTGCTTTCTTCATGACTTATACATGTTCCTATGACTATGAGATTATGCAACTCCCGAATACCGTAGGAACACCTTGTGTGCTATCAAATGTCACAACGTAACTGGGTGATCATAAAGATGCTCTACAGGTGTCTCCGAAAGTATTCGTGGTGTTGGCATAGATCAAGATTAGGATTTGTCACTCCGAGTGTCGGAGAAGTATCTCTGGGCCCTCTCGGTAACACACATCACAATAAGCCTTGCAAGCAAAAGACTAATGAGTTAGTCACGAGATGATGTGTTACGGAACGAGTAAAGAGACTTGCCGGTAACGAGATTGAACTAGGTATGGAGATACCGACGATCGAATCTCGGACAAGTAACATACCGATGACAAAAGGAACAACGTATGTTGTAATGCGGTTCTGACCGATAAAAGATCTTCGTAGAATATGTAGGAGCCAATATGAACATCCAGGTTCCGCTATTGGTTATTGACTGGAGATGAGTCTCGGTCATGTCTACATAGTTCTCGAACCCGTAGGGTCCGCACGCTTAACGTTTGATGACGATCGGTATTATGAGTTTATGAGTTTTGATGTACCGAAGGTAGTTCGGAGTCCCGGATGAGATCACGGACATGACGAGGAGTCTCGGAATGTCCGAGACATAAAGATTGATATATTGGACGACTATATTCGGACACCGGAAGTGTTCCGGAAAAGTTTCGGATTTAACGGGATTGCCGGAGGGGGTTACCGGAACCTCCTACGAAGGGGGATGGTCCATAATGGGCCTTAAGGGAAAGAGAGAGGCAGCCCATAGGGGCTGGCCGGCGCCCCACCTAAGGGATCCTAGTTGGACTAGGATTGGGGGGCGCCACCTCTCCCTCCTTTTTCCTTTTCCTCTCTTCCTTCTTTGGTAGTTTCTACTAGGAATAGGATTGCAATCCTATTCCTAGTAGGATTGCACCCTAGCCGCACCATAGAAGGGCCAGCCGGCCTCCCCCCTTGCTCCTTTATATACGGGGGCAGGAGGGCACCCAAAGACACACAAGTTGAATTGTTTTAGCCGTGTGCGGTGCCCCCCTCCACAGAAACACACCTCGGTCATACCGTTGCAGTGCTTAGGCGAAGCCCTGCGCCGGTGAATACATCATATCCATCACCACGCCGTCGTGCTGACGAAACTCTCCCGTGAAGCTCAACTGGATCAAGAGCTCGTGGGACGTCATCAAGCTGAACGTGTGCTGAACACGGAGGTGCCGTACGTTCGGTGCTTGATCGGTTGGATCGCGAAGAAGTTCGACAACATCAACCGCGTCACTTGACGCTTCCGCTCCCGGTCTACGAGGGTACGTAGACACACTCTCCCCTCTCGTTGCTATGCATCTAGTAGATAGATCTTGCGTGATCGTAGGAAAATTTTAAAATACTACATTCCCCAACAGTGGCATCATGAGCCAGGTCTATGCGTAAATGATATGCACGAGTAGAACACAATGAGTTGAGGGCGATACTAGTCATACTGCTTACCAGCATGTCATACTTTGCTTCGGCGGTATTGTGAGATGAAGCGGCCCAGACCGACATTACGCGTACGCTTACGCGAGACTGGTTTCACCGTTACGAGCACTCGTTGCTTAAAGGTGACTGGCGGGTGTCTGTCTCTCTCACTTTAGCTGAATCAAGTGTGGCTACGCCCGGTCCTTGTGAAGGTTAAAACAGCACATACTTGACGAAACATCGTTGTGGTTTTGTATGCGTAGGTAAGAACGGTTCTTGCTAAGCCCGTAGCAGCCACGTAAAACTTGCAACAACAAAGTAGAGGACGTCTAACTTGTTTTTGCAGGGCATGTTGTGATGTGATATGGTCAAGACATGATGAGTTATACGGTTTTGTATGAGATGATCATGTTTTGTAATGTTATCGGCAACTGGCAGGAGCCATATGGTTGTCGCTTTATTGTATGAAATGCAATCGCCATGTAATTGCTTTACTTTATCACTAAGCGGTAGCGATAGTCGTAGAAGCAATAGTTGGCGAGACGACAACGTTGCTACGATGGAGATCAAGGTGTCGCGCCGGTGACGAAGGTGATCATGAAGGTGCTTTGGAGATGGAGATCAAAAGCACAAGATGATGATGGCCATATCATGTCACATATTTTGATTGCATGTGATGTTTATCTTATTATGCTTCTTATTTTGCTTAGAACGACGGTAGCATTATAAGATGATCCCTTACTAAATTTCAAGGTATAAGTGTTCTCCCTGAGTATGCACCGTTGCGAAAGTTCGTCGTGCCGAGACACCACGTGATGATCGGGTGTGATAAGCTCTACGTTCAAATACAACGGGTGTAAGCCAGTTTTGCACACGCAGAATACTCGGGTTAAACTTGACGAGTCTAGCATATGCAGATATGGCCTCGGAACACTGGAAACCGAAATGTCGAGCGTGAATCATATAGTAGATATGATCAACATAAGATGTTCACCATTGAAACTACTCCATCTCACGTGATGATCGGACATGGTTTAGTTGATTTGGATCACGTGATCATTTAGATGACTAGAGGGATGTCTATCTAAGTGGGAGTTCTTAAGTAATATGATTAAATTGAACTTTAATTTATCATGAACTTAGTCCTCGTAGTATTAGCATATCTATGTTGTAGATCAATAGCTCACGATGTTGCTCCCCGTTTATTTTTTATATGTTCCTAGAGAAAACTTAGTTGAAAGATGTTAGTAGCAATGATGCGGAATTGTTCCGTGATCTGAGGATTATCCTCATTACTGCACAGAGTAATATGTCCTTGATGCACCGCTAGGTGACAGACCTATTGCAGGAGCAGATGTAGACGTTATGAACGTTTTGACAAAAGCTCGGTATGATGACTACTTGATAGTTTAGTGCACCATGCTTTACGGCTTGTAACCGGGACTTCAAAAATGTTTTGAACGCCACGGAGCATATGAGATGTTCCAAGAGTTGAAATTAGTATTTCATACTCATGCCCGTGTCGAGAGGTATAAGACTTCTGACAGTACTTTGCCTACAAGATGGAGGAGAATAGCTCAACCAGTGAGCATGTGCTCAGATTGTCTGGGTACTACAATTACTTGAATCAAGTGGGTGTTATTCTTCCAGATAAGATAGTAATTGACAAAGTTCTCTAGTCACTATCACCAAGTTAGTAGAACTTTGTGATGAACTATAATATGCAAGGGATGACAAAAGTAATTCCCGAGCTCTTCGCGATGCTGAAGTCGGCGAAGGTAGAAATCATGAAAAAGCATCAAGTGTTGATGGTTAACAAGACCACTTGTTTCAAGTAAAGGGCAAAGGGATAGAAGGGGAACTTCAAGAAGAATGACAAGCAAGTTGTCACTCCCGTGAAGAAACCCAAAGCTAAAACTCAAGCCTGAAACTAAGTGCTTCTACTGCAAAGGAAATGGTCACTGGAAGTGGAACTGCCCTAGATACTTGGCGGATAAGAAGGATGGCAAAGTGAACAAAGGTATATTTTGATATACAGATTATTGATGTTTACTTTACTAGTGTTCATAGCAACCCTGGGTATTTGATACCGGTTCAGTTGCTAAAATTAGTAACTCGAAACGAGGATTGCAGAATGAACAGAGACTAGTTAAAGGTGAAGTGACAATGTGTGTTGGAAGTGGTTCCAAGATTGATATGATCATCATCGCACACTCCCTATACTTTCGGGATTAGTGTAAAACCTAAATAAATGTTATTTGGCATTTGCGTTGAGCATGAATATGATTTGATCATATTTGTTGCAATACGGTTATTCATTTAAAGTCATAGAATAATTGTTGTTCTGTTTACATGAATAAAACCTTCGATGGTCATACACCGAATGAAAATAGTTTGTTGGATCTCGATCGTGGTGATACACATATTCATAATATTGAAGCCAAAAGATGCAAGGTTAATAATGATAGTGCAACTTATGTGTGGCACTGCCGTTTAGGTCATAATGGTGTAAAACGCATGAAGAAACTCCATAGTGATGGACTTTTGGAATCACTTGATTATGAATCACTTGGTGCTTGCGAACCATGCCTCATGGGCAAGATGACTAAAACTCCGTTCTCCGGAACAATGGAGCGAGCAACAGATTTGTTGGAGATCATTCATACAGATGTATGTGGACCAATGAGTGTTGAAGCTCGCGGCGGGTATCGTTATTTTCTGACCTTCACTGATGATTTGAGCAGATATGGGTATATCTACTTAATGAAGCACAAGTCTGAAACATTTTGAAAAGTTCAAAGAATTTCAGAGTGAAGTGGAGAATCATCGTAACAAGAAAATAAGAGTTTCTACGATATGATCGTAGAGGTAAAATATTTGAGTTAGAGAGTTTGGCCTTCAGTAAAAACAATGTGAAATAGTTTCACTACTCACGCCACCTGGAACACCACAGTGTAATGGTGTGTCCGAACGTCATAACCGTACTTTATTAGATATGGTGCGATCGATGATGTCTCTTACCGATCTACCACTATCTCTTTTGGGGTTATGCATTAGAGACAGCTACATTCACGTTAAATAGGGCACCATCTAAATCCGTGGAGATGACACCGTATGAACTGTGGTTTAACAAGAAACCTAAGCTGTCATTTCTTTAAGTTTGGGACTGCGATGCTTATGTGAAAAGGTTTCAACATGAATAAGCTCGAACCCAAATCGGAGAAGTAAATCTTCATAGGATACCCAAAAGAAACTGTTGGGTACACCTTCTATCACAGATCCGAAGGCAAGGTCTTTGTTGCTAAGAGTGGATCCTTTCTAGAGAAGGAGTTTCTCTCGAAAGAAGTGAGTGGGAGGAAAGTAGAACTTGATGAGGTAATTGTACCTTCTCCCGAATTGGAAAGTAGTACATCACAGAAAATTGTTCCAGTGATTCCTACACCAATTAGTGAGGAAGTTAATGATGATGATCATGAAACTTCGGATCAAGTTTCTGCTGAACGTCGTAGATCAACCAGAGTACGTTCCGCACCAGAGTGGTACGGCAACCCAGTTCTGGAAGTCATGTTACTAGACCATGATGAACCTGCGAACTATGAGGAAGCGATGATGAGCCCAGATTTCGCAAAATGGCTTGAGGCCATGAAATCTGATATGGGATCCATGTATGAGAACAAAGTGTGGACTTTGGTTGACTTGCCCGATGATCGGCAAGCCATCGAAAATAAATGGATCTTCAAGAGGAAGACCGACGCTGACGGTAATGTTACTGTTTACAAAGCTCGACTTGTTGCGAAAGGTTTTCGACAAGTTCAAGGAGTTGACTACGATGAGACTTTCTCACCCGTAGCGATGCTTAAGTCTGTCCGAATCATGTTAGCAATTGCCGCATTTTATGAAATCTGGCAAATGGATAACAAAACTGCATTCTTTAATGGATTTATTAAAGAAAAATTGTATGTGATGCAACCCGAAGGTTTTGTCAATCCTAAAGGTGCTAACAAAATGTGCAAGCTCTAGCGATCCATCTATGGACTGGTGCAAGCATCTCGGAGTTGGAATATACGCTTTGATAAGTTGATCAAAGCATATAGATTTATACAGACTTACGGTGAAGCCTGTATTTACAAGAAGTGAGTGGGAGCACTACAACCTTTCTGATAAGTATATGTGAATGACATATTGTCGATCGGAAATAATGTAGAATTTTCTGGAAAGCATAAAGGAGTGTTTGAAAGGAGTTTTTCAAAGAAAGACCTTGGTGAAGCTGCTTACATATTGGGCATCAAGATCTATAGAGATAGATCAAGACGCTTGATAAGACTTTCGATAAGTACATACCTTGATAAGATTTTGAAGTAGTTCAAAATGGATCAGTCAAAGAAGGAGTTCTTGCCTGACTTGTAAGGTGTGAAGTTGAGTAAGACTCAAAGCCAGACCACGGCAGAAAATATTTAGAGAGAATGAAAGTCATTCCCTATGCCTCAGCCATAGGTTCTATAAAGTATGCCATGCTGTGTACCAAACATGTTGTGTACCTTGCCATGAGTTTGTCAAGGGGGTACAATAGTGATCCAGGAGTAGATCACTGTACAGCGGTCAAAATTATCCTTAGTAACTGGATGACTAAGGAAATGTTTCTCGATTATGGAGGTGATAAAGAGTTCGTCGTAAAGGGTTACGCCGATGCAAGCTTTGACACTAAATCCAGATGACTCTAAGTATCAATCTGGATGCGTATTGAAAGTGGGAGCAATTAGCTAGAGTAGCTCTATGCAGAGCATTGTAGACATAGAAATTTGCGAAATACATACGGATCTGAATGTGACAGACCCGTTGACTAAACTTCTCTCACAAGCAAAACATGATCACACCTTATTACTCTTTGGTATTAATCACATAGCGATGTGAACTAGATTATTGACTCTAGTAAACCCTTTGGGTGTTGGTCACGTGGCGATGTGAACTATGGGTGTTATTCACATAACGATGTGAATTATCGGTATTAAATCACATGGCGATGTGAGCTAGATTATTGACTCTAGTGCAAGTGGGAGACTGAAGGAAATATGCCCTAGAGGCAATAATAAAGTTGTTATTTATATTTCCTTATATCATGATAAATGTTTATTATTCATGCTATAATTGTATTAACCGGAAACTTAGTACATGTGTGAATACATAGACAAAACAGAGTGTCCCTAGTATGCCTCTACTAGACTAGCTCATTGATCAAAGATGGTTATGTTTCCTAACCATAGACATGAGTTGTCATTTGATCAACGGGATCACATTATTAGGAGAATGATGTGATGGACTAGACCCATCCGTTAGCATAGCACTATGATCGTTTAGTTTTACTGCTATTGCTTTCTTCATGACTTATACATGTTCCTATGACTATGAGATTATGCAACTCCCGAATACCGTAGGAACACCTTGTGTGCTATCAAATGTCACAACGTAACTGGGTGATCATAAAGATGCTCTACAGGTGTCTCCGAAAGTATTCGTGGTGTTGGCATAGATCAAGATTAGGATTTGTCACTCCGAGTGTCGGAGAAGTATCTCTGGGCCCTCTCGGTAACACACATCACAATAAGCCTTGCAAGCAAAAGACTAATGAGTTAGTCACGAGATGATGTGTTACGGAACGAGTAAAGAGACTTGCCGGTAACGAGATTGAACTAGGTATGGAGATACCGACGATCGAATCTCGGACAAGTAACATACCGATGACAAAAGGAACAACGTATGTTGTTATGCGGTTCTGACCGATAAAAGATCTTCGTAGAATATGTAGGAGCCAATATGAACATCCAGGTTCCACTATTGGTTATTGACCGGAGATGAGTCTCGGTCATGTCTACATAGTTCTCGAACCCGTAGGGTCCGCACGCTTAACGTTTGATGACGATCGGTATTATGAGTTTATGAGTTTTGATGTACCGAAGGTAGTTCGGAGTCCCGGATGAGATCACGGACATGACGAGGAGTCTCGGAATGTCCGAGACATAAAGATTGATATATTGGACGACTATATTCGGACACCGGAAGTGTTCCGGAAAAGTTTCGGATTTAACGGGATTGCCGGAGGGAGTTACCGGAACCTCCTACGAAGGGGGATGGTCCATAATGGGCCTTAAGGGAAAGAGAGAGGCAGCCCATAGGGGCTGGCCGGCGCCCCACCTAAGGGATCCTAGTTGGACTAGGATTGGGGGGCTCCACCTCTCCCTCCTTTTTCCTTTTCCTCTCTTCCTTCTTTGGTAGTTCCTACTAGGAATAGGATTGCAATCCTATTCCTAGTAGGATTGCACCCTAGCCGCACCATAGAAGGGCCGGCCGGCCTCCCCCCTTGCTCCTTTATATACGGGGGCAGGGGGGCACCCAAAGACACACAAGTTGAATTGTTTTAGCCGTGTGCGGTGCCCCCCTCCACAGAAACACATCTCGGTCATACCGTTGCAGTGCTTAGGCGAAGCCCTGCGCCGGTGAATACATCATATCCATCACCACGCCGTCGTGCTAACGAAACTCTCCCGTGAAGCTCAACTGGATCAAGAGCTCGTGGGACGTCATCAAGCTGAACGTGTGCTGAACGCGGAGGTGCCGTACGTTCGGTGCTTGATCGGTTGGATCGCGAAGAAGTTCGACAACATCAACCGCGTCACTTGACGCTTCCGCTCCCGGTCTACGAGGGTACGTAGACCCACTCTCCCCTCTCGTTGCTATGCATCTAGTAGATAGATCTTGCGTGATCGTAGGAAAATTTTAAAATACTACGTTCCCCAACATATCCGTCGGGTGATGTGTAACGTTTCCCATATTGTATGGTAAAAGCTTACCATCAGCCGGCTGATTGCGTACGAGCGTCTGCCACCTCCGTGTCCGTCAGATTGACTCCTCATGAGACGGTCGAGACAAACCTCTTTGTGTCTGTGTTTCTACAACTCATGCCTTGTTTCAGAAAATAGAGTTTCCAACTATCTGGTTAGATCCTGTGGCGGGCGAAGACTCCTGCGGCTGGGAGGGCGACACCGGCGAGGATTCCAGCCAGATATGTGCCGGATCCGGCGAGTCTGGCATGTCGGCAGGAGGCCAGGGAGTCCGGGAGAGGCGGGGGCGGAGACTCGTCCGACTGGGACCGCAATGGCGGCGAGGATTCCAGCCGGATCGGATGAGGATGGCGAGCGGCCAAGAGGCGGAGACATCCCCGAGCGGCGGTGGCTGCACTCAGTGAAGTCTGGCGGGGTTGGAAGCGAGCTTCATCCCGAGGAGCCGTGATGACAGCAGCGCACGGCGCTCTCCCGACAAGAGGCGAACAGAGGAGAAAACTGAAGGAAGGAATAGTGGTGACGCGACCTGGTCGAGGTCCGATGCTTGCCGGCGCCGGCGCGAAGGCATGGACAGGCGGCGTCGATCCTCCATGACCGCCATGTGGCGGAGCTCATGGCCTAAAAGTGCGCTGCTACCGGGTGATGAAGAAGACGGCCTCTGCTCGCCATTGACGATAGCAAGGCCGCCGTCCACTTCTGCAACATCAGTTGCGTTGCAAAAAAAATGCAACAAGACCTTTTTTGCAGAGAAAATTCTGCAACAGGACCGTTGTTGCCAAAAAAAAAAAATCCACAACACGACCTCTGTTGCAAAAAAATAAATCACGGCAGAGATGAATGTGAGCTGCAGATGCTTTTCTGAAACATGAATCTTGTTGCAGAAAAAATGCAACAAGTATCTTGTTGCAAAAAGGATCTACAACATGACCTCTCTTACAAAACTTTCTGCAACACGACCTTTGTTTCGAAAAATTCCGCAACATTACCTTTGCTGCAATGAGAAGGACGATGCTCGATAACTCGATGGGTGAGATCTGACGGCTCGCAACCGGGCTGATCTTTTAAAAAGATCGGCCAGCGGAGGCGTAGCACGCCCCCGTATTGTAATGAGTCATTGGCACATTATGTTTAAATAAAGGAAAACGCTTATCTTCATCCAACTGATCTTTTCGTGCGCATCCACCTCCTCCGTGGGCGTTCTATCTGTTGCTGATTAGACGGTCAAGCGTCACCTCACCTACTTAATGTTCTTGCAACTCCACTTCTATTTCAGAAACATTTCTGCAACTCAGCACCTCTTGTAGACATATTACACAACCAAGTAGGAATCCGGTACCCTCTTTCCATCCCATGCAAGCTAGGGAATGTAGTGATGTCGTCGTTGGGGTGCTACAACCATGGAGGATGCGGTCCCAACAGCCGAGCTCCGCCGTCTGTAGGTCGTCGTTGCCGAGCACATCCAAACGCCTCCCAGTCGACCGGATCGACGGAACCGGCACGCCACAGCACCGCGGCGTACGTCCACGCCCACCCCGCACTCGGCGCTGCATTGTTGTTCGCAACATAACCTCTGGGACAAGTTTCTGCAACAACGACATTATTGCGGAACGGCAACAACGAACAACGACTATGCTAGTGCAAGATGTGGCAGGACATGCTTTTGCAATTTTTGCAACAAGAATCTTGTTGCAGAAAATTAGAAAAGAAAAGGTTCTGCAACAAGGGTTTTGTTGCAGAAAATTAGAGAAGGAAAGGTTTTGCAACAAGTGTCGTGTTGCAGAAATTAAAGAAAGAGAAACTTTTGCAACAAGAGTATTGTTGCAGAAATCGGAAATTGCTTTTGGAGGCCGAGCTCCATGGAGGCCTCCAAATGCAAAATTCAAATTTCTTGAAAATTCGTATTTTTACATTTCAAAAAATTCTGCCAAAAAATACAGAGGTAGATGAAAGCATATTGCACAAGTGTGTAAATTTTCAGGACGAAATATGTTGAAATGAGGGCTGTGTAAAAAAGACAAATCTGAGACTTTTTAACACATGATACTATTCATCCAACTAGACTATGAATTTGTCTTTTTTGTATAGGTCGCATTTCAACATATTTCATCCTGAAATTTCACACACATATGCCTCACATCATTCTTTACTTGTACAATTTTTTTTCAGATTTTTTTGAAATAGAAATTTTTGAATTTTGAAATTTTCAAAATATAGGCCTCCATGGAGGCCGAGAGCCAAAACGCCATTCTCTTGCAGAAATACTCTTGTATACTTTTGCAACAAGAGTATTAAAGAAGAGAAACTGATCGGCTCATGCATACACAATCGGACGGCTTGCGGCCCGGCCGATCTTTTAAAAAAATCAGCCGAAGGACGCATAGCAGGCCCTGTTAATAAAAAGAGTCATTGGCACGTACCACAAACTAACTTTGGGACCCGCTCAAAAAAATACTAACTTTGGGGCAGTATATCCCTAAAAAAAAACTTGGGGCAGTATATTTGGAAAAAAAAAACTGGACATGAGACGTGCTAAGACCGGACTGTGTATTGAGTTGGCCATTGCCACGTACCACACACTAATTTTGTAACTGTTTACCTCTAAAATAAGCTGTATATTTGAAGAAAAAATAACCCGAACAGGAGACGTACATGCATTAATCTTGCCGCTTTAAATTTAAACCCGAACAGATTTCCAAAATGAAAAACCCAAACAGGAGACATCTGTGCATTAATCTTGTCGCTTTAAATTAAATTTAGCGTTCGTCGTTCCTTTTTTTATAGCTTCCATCATCTTTCCGTTGGTACGTTTGGGTCCGATACGATTTGATTTAAAATAAAAAGCCGACAGGAGGCCCATATCACTACAGCTGAGCATGCGTGACACTGTTCTCTAGCTGCACCGATGTTCCCATAGTGCCTCTTATGTAGATCCAGCTGAGCACACATGCATATTTATTTATAACAAGAAAACGTATGCGTGCATGTAATGATTAATTGATCGATCTTATTATAGATACTGCAAAGTAAAATAGTGTTTACTTTTTGTCGGTGTGCCAATGTGATTCCTATGCTGAGTTAATCGGAGCTTATAATGTCATCGTTAACTTCTATATTCTGCCTCTTCGTTGGTTCAGATTATGTAATTGTCCTGTTGGCCGAGAAACCTAGGAACCCACTGTAGGATATGATGACATGGCATCAAAGGGTGGCTTGTATTTAGGTTTTCTATTTCTTGATAGATGACCCAGTTAATGTGAAGCAAATCGCCTGGTCATATGCATGGTCGTTATTTCCAGTACTCACTAGATTCCTTCATTTTTTTCAATTAAGCAGTGCTGGAATCAGTTGTAGGAGAACATAAGATTGTTCGGTTTTTTTTTCCCGAAAAGGAGCTTGAGCCCCGGCCTCTGCATCAAAGTGATACATACGGCCATTTTATTAGAAGTCAACAGATCCAACATAAATCTTACATATTCTGAAACGAAAGGGAAAAGGACCGCCACAGACGGCAGGCAAAAGATAGATAAGCTACTAAACAGCTCGACGCGGATTTTTGGGACATGCAGCCACGCGCTGCCGTAATCCCGTTCGTTCGTGGGCGCATCAGGATTGTTACTTTATATAGGCTCATTTGCAATACCTGGCATCTAATTTACTGGGCCTCCTAAATACGGTGTGCTATACACCCAGTCAGTGGACCAGTCGACATTAATAATCGTATGTATACAGGTCTGGCAGCGCCCAACGTCACGGTTGGGGCGATGGCATAACTGCTGTGGACGTAGGGCCATTAAGCACCCATGCTCGTTGGTTGCGCACACTGTAGTTGGAGCTCATGATCTTTTCGTTACTTGATGATTACAGGAAAAGGAGAGCAATGATGCCAGACGAGAGAACAACCAGTGCTGAAAGGTTAACCGCACTTGAAACACCACTAACAGGAGTCGTGGCGCGGGCAGTCAATCCATGAAATGTCGCGCGTGCAGCAAAATTTCATTTCGAAACTACTTTACACACGACATATGTTGTAACGATGCTTACACAATGGATCATCCAAAAACTTTCTACCGTTTGGTCTTTCGCATGAATGGTACAACCTTCGTCCTGGTTTATTGGTCCTCCTCGTATTTTGTGCCAAAATTTAATCTTAAATTTAACTAATAAAATGTTATTGCATATAACTAAAAATAATATTATTGAAAACTATGTTCAAATATGAATCTAACAATATAATTATTGGTGACATTTATTATTATTTTCTTAGTTCAATCTATTGTCAAAATTTGACACTAAATGCTAAGGGGATTAATAAACCAGGACGGAGGTAGTAGGATATGTAGCGTCGTGCGTGCACCGTCCGTGAAATGTCGTGCGTGTAGCAAATCTATACTACTATTAAAAGAGCAAACATCAATTCCCCTAAATCCACACAACAAATCGTACACGGGATAATTAGGACCCTCCGATAAATCAACTTAAACATATCCTACGGTCCATATTACGCTAATGATATGTTATCTAGATCAACGCCTCAGATCAAATGTTCTGCCGAGCAGACGTCCTGGTCTGCCAACAGTCCGCGCTCCGCGTCCCGCGATCCCCCGCCTGCGCAGCTCCTTGATTTCTGATCGATTCCCACAAATCATGCCTCCACGACCCTTCCTTCTTCTTTCTCTAGGCTCCAGATCCAGAACAAGAAGAGAAGAGTGGATATGCAACAACCTTGTGCCGCCGCTCCTCCCTTCACCTCCTCCCGTGCGCTTCCCCCGATCCACCCCGAGTCGACCGCGCCTCCGGTCGTCGCCCGCACTCCTGCAAGCGGCCGCCGGCCTCCTTTGCTGGTCTGCCGTGCCCAGCACCCTCCTCCTCCCATCTCTCCTCCTCTCCGCACTCGCAGCTCCCGCGTGTGGGTCGCTTTGCTTGTAGTACGTGTGTGCGTGCTTGCGCTTGGTGAGAGGGAGATGGCGGCGGAGTCCAGGCTGACCTCGATGCTACTCAGGCGGGGTATGGTGGCCGCGGTGGTGGACCAGGCGACGGCAATCCCGATGGCTGCGCTGGCTGTGGTCGCGGTCTCGCGGATACTACAAAGGACAGGGATACTACAAAGGACAGGGAGGCGGTGCCGCCGGCGGCGATCGTGGCCGTGGTTAATTACTACCAACGAGATGGTGGTGGGCGCGGGTACTACCAGGGAGGCGGTGTTGGCGGCGATCGTGGACGTGGTTACTACCAATGAGATGGTGGTGGCCCTGGGTACTATCAAAGAGGCCGCAAGAGCCTGTACACTGCCGTCGAGCTGCCGTTCAACACCAAGGAGTTCGAGGTCACCTTACCTGACAACAAGCCAGGTCCATCTGGGCAAATTAAGGTAAACTGAGTTAGTCAGTCAGTGTGCCGCACGATATGACAAGATGACATGATCAAGTTCCCCATCACATGTATGTTTGCAGGAGGGAGAGGAAGTTCAAGGTGACCATCATGGTCGTAATCTCCATGGACATACCGGTGCAGGCGCTGCAGTCGTCATCATCTTTGCCAAATGCAGAATTCTTTACTTTCCTGGTTGCCGATTTCTTCAAGTGGAGAGACCAAGTGAACCATTTGACCTCATTTTCGATTATACGCTCGTGTCAATTTAACTTGCTTATTTGTCATCCTGGAGGTAGTTTAGATCACCTTTATTAATTATCACATGTTCTTTTGTGCACTTGATCCGAGATTGAGGCTGGCTTGGGCAGAGACAGTTAGATGGAGACCTTATCACCTTGATATATTTAGTGAGAACAGAATCTCTTATGCTTCTTGTTTATTTTTGCATTGGAGCTGTTATTCTACTTATCATATGATATTATGATATATACTAAACTGAACTCTAAAGATGTGAACCATTTGATTTACCTGTACGATTTTCTAAGCTGTTCTTTGTTACAAGAATAGCATAATCCTGGAGGATTATGGTGGTCTCTCTGTCCTTCTATCAAGGATGAAGAGTGGACAGAGTAGTCATAGGTATCCATTAGAAGTTACAGCAACTACGACTGCAAGTTCTGAACCCCGAAGAAAGCAAATAGAATCTATGTATCTTAGTACAGCCAAATTCTTATGAGTAATTACCTTATAGTTTCCTGGATCTATGTTCTAGAGAACTGTAACACGCAACAATACATACCAATGGACGTTGGATGAATTGATTAATGTGGGGTCCATAGCTTGCTGTAAATCAGCGGTCTTTGCAGCCAAGTCTGAGCAATTGACGCAAATCCACCAGCCATCTTATCACGTTTTCCTCATTTCCTATCCTTATGTAGCCACATGTTTTCATGGCCTTTGCAAGTGCTTGACGTTGTGTTGCGCGACATCATGCTCAACGAACGGAACGACATGGGGTAACAACTTCTCTTTGCCCTTTGCGTTGTTAGTCGTTACCGATCATTTTGCATGCTTTTCTTATTTGTTGGGTCTTGTTGTCACTGTGCGCCTCAGGTTCATCCTGGTAGGCCGGTCTTTCTTCTCGCGGACTATCGAGGAACCAAGCAAGTTAGGCCAGGGTATCGAAGGATGGAACGAGTTGTACCAGAGCATCAAACCTACCCAGAGTGGATTGTCCCTCAACATAGGGGTCTATGACATGTATTCCTTGCATTCTGTTTCCACTTACCTGAAACATGCTATGCTAGGATGCATGAGTGATGGGGAAATATTCTTACTTGCCAGTAAATATATTGTGAATTTTGGATTGCAGACATGTCATCGACTGCTTTCATTCGAGCTGTGTTGCTGACTGATTTCGTCGGGGAGGTTCTTAACAGGAGAGATCTCATTCACGGCATTATTGATCTTGATTATGTTGAGGTATGCACATTTTTTGTATGAAATGTATCGCGGCCAACTTGCTGTTGTGGTGCTATGGTAGGTTATGGTTTCACATTCCACTGCAGATTAAGAAGGCCCTCAGGGGTATGAGAGTTGAGGTCCCCCGCCGAGGAGAGGTGTGCAGAAACTGCCGCATCGCTAGCTTGACAAAGCAGTCTAGCAGTTTGAGGTTTGATTTATTGACCGGTGAAACTAAGACTATGAGGGAATACTAGCTAATTTGTATATATGCTCTGGTTCTCATGTTACTGTATGAACAAGGTGCCTCCAAATAAGTTCTCAAAAAAATCATTGTTTTAAATAGCGCACTATAGCTCCGCTATAGCACGCTATAGCGTTTAGAAAAGGTCTTGCGCTAAGGGTCTTTTGTCCAGCGACATGAGCCAACATTTTAAATAGCGCGCTATAGCACCGCTATAGCACGCTATAGCATTTAGAAAAGGTCCGCCGCTAAGAGCCTTAGCGCGCTATTTAAAACTTAAAAAAAATAGTTCGTTCAGATTCAGCACGCTGGTCTTGTTGCAATTGCTTGCGTCAATTCTAGCTTGTTTCTTTGTATTCTCTTAGTTAGTTCATTATTCAGGCTCTGCTACTTATCATCATATTTTCTTTCTTCACATGCATTATTCTGAACCTTGAGTCCATCTTCACATGCATTTTTTGTTCTGATATATCATAAGTTTGAGTCCAGCTCTTCGGTTGTTTTCTGAACCTTGATGTATATTGATTGGTACAGCTAAATTTGCTCGATGGAGGACCTGCCGGAGGCTCATGACAGAGATTCTCAAGAGGATCGCCAGGACAAGTGATCTGAACTCTCTTTCCCCTGTGTCAAAGCAGCTCTACAAAATAGAGGGGAATCAAAGGGGTGCTATCCGTGTTGGTTCCGGTCTTTGCAGTGCTACAAAAGCACTGACATCATTGTGTGCCTGGTTCCCAAATTTGCGGGAATTCAAAATCGATTACTCTGGTTGGATACCATAAAGTGTTCAAATGGAAGCCAAGTTGCTGCTGTGTTGGTATGGTAAGACTGAATTCAACTCATCATCTGTGGCAAAATG
This sequence comes from Secale cereale, assembly GCA_902687465.1. NCBI lineage: Eukaryota > Viridiplantae > Streptophyta > Magnoliopsida > Poales > Poaceae > Secale > Secale cereale. The sequence continues at coordinate 1,682,250 of LR738716.1, forward strand.
ATCTCCCTAAATAAAAAAAATAGATACAAATCTTGTCTTCCTACTTACTTTTACTAATCAAGAAAAATAAACTACAGAGGAATCTTCTAAAAAATAGATAAAAGATCATTTTTCAGTTTGAAATGTAACTCCCAACTTGTCTTTTACTTCTGTTATGTGCATGTTCATCATGCTAGATGGTGTTGTACTTGTACATACAGGGATTACAGGTAAAACAAAGTGATTCATGGTCTACAAAAATCTGGATGAATTCATCTCCATTGTAAAAGAAGCCAACTAGCGTGAATGTCGTTTGTTTGGAAATAAATATTGCATTTGAAATGTACGAGTGATTCTTGGCATCCGATGTTTGGCATGCACGAGACCTAACTCTCAGTCGCTGTAAGAGCATGAAAACATGGTTTTGAACCTCCCTTACTAACTTGGAAAGTATGGTACCATATCATATGATGACTACTATCTTGGTTGTTTTTTGTTGTTTGTCATTTTGGTACACTGCCATCGAGAACTATAAGTATAGGTAGTACTTATGAGACATGTATACAAGGTGTATTTGATCTGGAGTAGATGTATCTCTAAAAATAGCATTAGTCGAGACGTGCATTGCACGTGCAAGCTTACTATTTTATATAAAAAGTAATTGACGGGCTAACCAGCATTAAGATAATTATGCTAGAAAATCTCACAAAAATTAGAAATGGTCCATACCTTAAAAAATCTATCTCTGAAAATGGTCCATGTTGTATTTAGTCATTGGCATGTATGTTTAAAAAAAGTGTCATTGGCACGTAACACAAACTAATTTTGGGCGTTTCAAAAAAAAAAACTAATTTTCGGACATGCTCAACAAAAAAACTAACTTTGGGGTCCATACCTTAAAAAGCTAATCTCTGAAAACGGTCCATGTTGTATTGAGTCATTGGCACGTACAGTATATGTTTTAAAAAAAGAGTCATTGGCACGTACTACAAACTAACTTTGGGACCCGCTCAAAAAAATACTAACTTTGGGGCAGTATATCCCTAAAAAAAACTTGGGGCAGTATATTTGGAAAAAAAAAAACTTGGGGCAGTATATTTGGAAAAAAAAACTGGACATGAGACGTGCTAAGACCGGACTGTCTATTGAGTTGGTCATGGGCACGTACCACACAGTAATTTAGTAACTGTTTACCCCTAAAATAAGCTTTATATTTGAAGAAATAAAACCCCAAACAGGAGACGTACATGCATTAATCTTGCCGCTTTAAATTTAAACCCGAACAGATTTCAAAAATGAAAAACCCAAACAGGAGACATCTGTGCATTAATCTTGTCGCTTTAAATTAAATTTAGCGTTCGTCGTTCCTTTTTTTATAGCTTCCATCATCTTTCCGTTGGTACGTTTGGATCCGATACGATTAATTGATCGATCTTATTATAGATACTGCAAAGTAAAATAGTGTTTACTTTTTGTCGGTGTGCCAATGTGATTCCTATGCTGAGTTAATCGGAGCTTATAATGTCATCGTTAACTTCTATATTCTGCCTCTTCGTTGGTTCAGATTATGTAATTGTCCTGTTGGCCGAGAAACCTAGGAACCCACTGTAGGATATGATGACATGGCATCAAAGGGTGGCTTGTATTTAGGTTTTCTATTTCTTGATAGATGACCCAGTTAATGTGAAGCAAATCGCCTGGTCATATGCATGGTCGTTATTTCCAGTACTCACTAGATTCCTTCATTTTTTTCAATTAAGCAGTGCTGGAATCAGTTGTAGGAGAACATAAGATTGTTCGTTTTTTTTTTCCGAAAAGGAGCTCGAGCCCCGGCCTCTGCATCAAAGTGATACATACGGCCATTTTATTAGAAGTCAACAGATCCAACATAAATCTTACATATTCTGAAACGAAAGGGAAAAGGACCGCCACAGACGGCAGGCAAAAGATAGATAAGCTACTAAACAGCTCGACGCGGATTTTTGGGACATGCAGCCACGCGCTGCCGTAATCCCGTTCGTTCGTGGGCGCATCAGGATTGTTACTTTATATAGGCTCATTTGCAATACCTGGCATCTAATTTACTGGGCCTCCTAAATACGGTGTGCTATACACCCAGTCAGTGGACCAGTCGACATTAATAATCGTATGTATACAGGTCTGGCAGCGCCCGACGTCACGGTTGGGGCGATGGCATAACTGCTGTGGACGTAGGGCCATTAAGCACCCATGCTCGTTGGTTGCGCACACTGTAGTTGGAGCTCATGATCTTTTCGTTACTTGATGATTACAGGAAAAGGAGAGCAATGATGCCAGACGAGAGAACAACCAGTGCTGAAAGGTTAACCGCACTTGAAACACCACTAACAGGAGTCGTGGCGCGGGCAGTCAATCCATGAAATGTCGCGCGTGCAGCAAAATTTCATTTCGAAACTACTTTACACACGACATATGTTGTAACGATGCTTACACAATGGATCATCCAAAAACTTTCTACCGTTTGGTCTTTCGCATGAATGGTACAACCTTCGTCCTGGTTTATTGGTCCTCCTCGTATTTTGTGCCAAAATTTAATCTTAAATTTAACTAATAAAATGTTATTGCATATAACTAAAAATAATATTATTGAAAACTATGTTCAAATATGAATCTAACAATATAATTATTGGTGACATTTATTATTATTTTCTTAGTTCAATCTATGGTCAAAATTTGACACTAAATGCTAAGGGGATTAATAAACCAGGACGGAGGTAGTAGGATATGTAGCGTCGTGCGTGCACCGTCCGTGAAATGTCGTGCGTGTAGCAAAATTTATAGGCGAGCCTGGGTGTAGTCATGCTCTTGAAGACCCGATGTGTTGATGGCAAATTAATTCATGCTGGGTACCATGGTCAGACTACAGGATAGCAGGGGCGAATTGATGCACGCAGGGGTCTGGGTCTCATTAAACTCTTGTCCATTGGTGATTTATGGAGGTTCAGTGGCTGTGGTGCACACGTAACACAAATCATTAATGACGTCGACGCTGTTTGGTGTATTTGCATTTGTTTTGCAGTGTGCCTCGTGGTTACGGTTCAGTTAATAACGTATAGCTCAAATACGACTTGCCATGATGGGGCTGCATGCATACAACCGTTGGAGATCTATTGATAGGCCAGCTGTCTACCCAAGCAACACGTACTAGCAGATACATGCATGCAAAGCACGCAAAAGTAAAAAAAAATACGTATGAAATCTACTGCACTCCCTTGGCAGAGGCCCTAAGCTTCAGAGTTTCTGCATGAAGATAATGGCCATGGCCAGCAGGTTCACGAGGCCAAGGATGAACGTGTTCTTCAACAATGTTTGATTCTGTTCCAGAAGCGAGACGTGGCGATGGAGCGATGCACGCGAAATGTACTTGTTCTCCCGCTTCGGAAAACTGCACCCTCCATGCTACGACGTAAACAAAGAAATTAGGCCGGAATGAAGAAGACAGGTGGAAAGGATGTAGAGAAACTTACTCCATGGAGTTCACACTTGTAGAAATGACTCCCTTGGTTTTCTTCCGTTCCTGAGCGGGGGCAACTGGTAGGCGGTGTTGTGTGTAGCTACGCTGAGACATGTATGAACACATGCTTGTGAGCTCCGGCGAGGCATTCAGAAATGGAGAAGAAGAATGGGCAGCAGTAACAATTTTACCGGACGTTTAAAAAGATAGAGGGGAGTGTAGTCCAGCTAGCCGTTGGGGCCGACATGTAATCAACCACCGTCTCCTTTCCGCGTGGTGCAACCAGCTGTTGGGTGGGTGCATAGGTCTAGTTTCAATGCGTGAGCCTGCCTTGCAGGCCATATGCAAGATCGGATAGAGGTAATACCGGAACTATATGAGCTTGTCTACGGAAACCGTAAAACGGTATACGCGCTCGCTGTATTTATGTTGCACGAATCACATGGGAACGAGCGGTGTTGATATCGACCTCGCGTGGCTGCATGTCCACACGCGATTTATCGCTAAACAGCTATCCTATTACATGACCGCCATCCAAACCGGTTGTAGATATCCCGTGCTACCGTCTCCCAGCGGATAGACGCAGTAACCAAATGCTCCCTGGCCTCCGTCTGAGTGAGTAGCGACCACATACGGATAAGAGTAGTGGCTCTGAAAATAACCTGCAAAAAGTGAATGTTTGTTAAGACTGTTTGTCTTGCAACTAGCAACAACCACTACAATTTCAAAATGGTCAAGTTGGGAATTATTGTGTCATTGTGCCAATTAGTTAGAACGTAAAGGTTCACGTATTCTCAAATTCCATAGTTCATACTTGACTATTCATATATGTTTCATATCGAAAGAAAGTGTCACATAGTCTGTGTGCTAAAAATAAATTAACAATATCATAGTATGGAGAATTATCCATTAAAAAAGGTAGAATACTGGAATGACTTTAATAAAAACCATATCCTAGCTTGACATTATGTCGCTCTACTTCATTTATTAGGTTTACCAGCACAAAATTAACTTCACTTAATCTGTATTAAAAGCGCAATAAGATAAGAAAATTTATGTGCTCTCAGTTCTCACAAAAAAGGTGATTCGAATGTCCTGTTTGAAAAAATTAGTGCAAGTTAAGTGTAATTTGGCATATAGTGTTAAAATGGTGTTCTTCCAAAAAAAATAACACAATGGGAATTTGTATGTGCATAATCCATCTTCTGAGACAATAATTAGGGAAGTGAGGTAAGAATAGAAGTAACTAAACCGATAGTTCAATCTAATCACTGGAAAGAAGAAGAAGAAGAAGAAGAAGAAGAAGAAGAAGAGAAGAAAAACCTCGCTGTTACCATATCGCGATGACATGGCCGATTTCATCGACCACGCGTGCACCCGGCACAAGTATATTAAACCATCATGGACCACCTATAGGCCTCCTTGGAAGGCCCCCACTGCATGGACATCTCGAACTCAGCCATTTAGAGCGCGATCCAGCTTCCGTTTTTCATGTTCTATTTGTAGGTGAGCGAAACTAGGGTGAGCGGTGGTGATTTGATCTAGGAGAGGAGGTCATTTTTCACGGGATGCAGTGATGGAAAAATTGAAACATAATTAGCATTTGAGAATGAGTGAGTTTCATGAAAGAATACAAGAGAAAATTTGGTTCTTTATTTAATGTGCAGCTCAATACAGGTGAGAATTCACAATCGAAGCATTTGTGATCCCAAGAAAGATAAGTGCGACATGCACATCTTAGACATGCCAATCTACTAACGCGCCATGAATTTCTTTAACTAGAATCACAAATATCAATAGAAATAGTTTGCCAATAAATGATGGTAAATAATCTTATATTCGTAAATATATGACATTGATAACATGCACTAAAGTTATCTAACTTCAACTACTTAATTTTTATATATTTTCATGTAAAAATAATACAGTTAGATTTGTCCATGTGTAATTGTTCATAATGATAAAAATTCATATCTTTCTTTTAAACATATCGTATAATCAAAGATTTTTACATTATAGTTGAAGGTGCATGCTTGAGATCGTGTCGAGTTCTAAATAACAACTTATTTGCCCCCAAAAAATGATGTCTTTGTGTCAAACCTGCCACTGGGACAGACAATATAACAAGTTAAGTAGGTAAACTATGCATAACTAACAGATACAAAGCTCAAATTACTATCCCACCGGAGGTAAAGATATTGGCACTCTATTAGCATTTTATGCAGAAAATGCTAAAAATATATTCATCCTAAAAACAAGAAAATATAGTAATAAAGTTTATTTTATAGTATAATCAAGTAAAGAGTGTTTTATTTGGATTGGATTAGTTAGGTTAGATGTCTCACGTTTCATAACAAAACACAAAGTTCACATAATTTACAACAAATCTTACTAGCGACATCATAAAAATAATTTTGCACTTTAACAACTACATGTACTCATTTAATACCAAATAGTACAAATGTTGGTAAAGTTACTAATATTCGCTTTGCTCTAAATTCATGAGACACTAATGTAACAACATACACCTGGGACAAGATTTGATGGGCTGAAATATAATAACATATTTAACTTACCTTCATTAGGTTGTTGCCTGTATACTTTAGAAAAGTATTATATATGCACTTAGTCTCATATTTGGTTGCAATTTACCTTTAGGCAAATCACATAATATGTTCACGTCAATGAACTTTCTAAAATCCTAGCCCGCGCATCGAGCGGGCCACTTTGCTAGTTGCTATAAATATATAATCCGAGACACTACTGTACATTCCGATGGACTCTGATTGATGCATATCTTGATGCAATCATTCGAGAGCGATGGTGGTATCAGTATGCATGATGGGGAATCAGATGCAAAGCTGGCATAGTGGAGAATCGGTCCGTCAAGTCGTCAACCCCTTTGTGCACCCTCCAATCAACCCGGACGCCTTTTCTTGCGTGGAAAGAGAGGCAGAGAGATAATATTGAGTGGCCTTCCACCAACCGCATTACAGCGACACTTAAACTTTCTTTCTTCCTTTGTGTGTGCGAGTGATGATCATGCATCATTGTGAGAGCAGCAACTTATATTCGAGGGTCAAAGGAAAAAAGTTATTTAATCAGGTTGTATCCCCACCATACACATAGGCGCATAGTCTACAAATAAGCTCCACTTCCTCGAGCTACCTACTTGCTCTAAACATCTGCCAGGACCAAGGAAGAAGATCCATCTCTCTTCTCCTCAGCTGATCGATTCAAGGTACTTGCTTAATTTCAGCTCCAGCAGAATACTAACTTTATCATGCATCTCTACGTTTTTCCTCAAATCGACTCCTTTTTCCATCATAGTGATCACTAGTCTACCATTACACATAGTTATCCATCATAGTTATACACCATATATAGTTGGTGCTAGTGCTTTTTCTGTACTTCCACATGGGCATCCCTTAACCACCATGTAATTAGTGGACCATCTAAACTAATTTCTTGTTGTTTACGGGTGATTCACTGGTTAACTGATCGATCTGCTAAATGGATAGTAGCATCACCCGTAAGTATTGGTGTTAACTAATTACTTGCTGTTTGTAACTGATCAAAGAACCGATTATGCAAGTGTAACAATACATGGGTTTCTCTTTTGTGGAACAATACATGCATGGGTTGATTGCTGCATCCTGTTGGATTGCTTGTAGGCTGTAGCTGTTGGGCAGCAACTTGCGTCTCTATCTATCTGACTACTTTTCAAACTATATATCTACTACTCCTTCCGTCTAGAAATACTTGTCATCAATATGAATAAAAGAGAATGTATCTAGATGTATTTTAATGCTAGATACATCCCCTTTTGTCCATTTTGATGACAAGTATTTTTGGACGGAGGGAGTATATGTTAAGAGAATAAAAACGAGCTATTTCTGGTACAAAGCCTCGTGTTCTCTGCCATTTCCACATTTTCTGATAAAGGCTGTCTTTATTTGACTCATAACATAGCTTCAATGGATACAGTCATAATGAACATACACCCAGCCTCTGCATAACTAGAATGCACACAGCCAACACGACACATACACACACAAATTGATCACGCCGGCAAAAAGCAAAGTCATACAAGACCAAAACTATGCCTAGACGGAGAGAAAAATAAAATGAAACAACAATTGACGAAATATAGCAGTGACCATCAGCGCCAACCTTCTCTTGACAACACAAAAACTACGACAAGGGTTTTCCAAAAACGATGCCTCCATGAAGGGAACGACGTAAATGCGTCGCCATCGCCGGATCCAACCACCAAAGGTCGGATCATGGTTTTCACCCTGAAGATCAAATCCGAGCAATACCATCATCAGGGTAATGATGCAAAGAACGCCTCCATTGCCAGGTCTCGCCAACTAGGGTCAGACCAGAGTTTTCACCTCGGAGCTCAAGACTGAGTACTCGAGAAATACCGCCCAATCAAGTCAAATAGTGTTGTCTCCTCCACTTGCCTCGATCCCAATAGTTGCATATGTGCACTGTCCTTACGACGAGCAATGACCACGCCCATACAGGTAGGCTGACGAGACTCGAGAAGAGCTACTCGCTACCACCCGAAGAAGTCCAGGGAGGAGAAAGGACAACGGCACCGCCAAATCCGAAGTTTGGGACACTCTGGGGGCCTGCACCATCCTCACAAGTGGCAGCCAAGATCTGCAAGAGACGACAACACCACTCACAACCACTATCTTGTGGTCCTCACCTATGAACGTAGATCGTACAAGTTTAATCCTCTCAGGTGACCACCGTGGCCGATGACCGCCCAACAGCATGTTGGCCAGATTCGTGGCGCCACTTGACCTAGCGCCCGAGCCCAAGCAGAAGATCACCATGACAATGCCTCCCCTCCCTTCAGGGGATGCGGGCGACAACGGCAACAACTACGCTCGAGCCGCTGCCTCAACCTGCCATGCCGCGACGCCAAAGAGCCAGTCCAGGAGCATGGGCATGGAATGAGCACGCTGCACACTCTCAGGATGGATATCTAATGATGCCACAGACCTAGGGTAGGGTCACGGGCGTGACCTAGATTCCCCACCCAAGGTCACTATCCTAGAAGCTCAAGAGGCAACTCAAAGACAACAGAAACAGTCGACTAATACGGCCCAAGAGGACATTTCACTCGACTTCATACCTCCACTCAGACGACTCAACTCCACTCGGAAGGATGGGGACACTCGACCATACAAAAAACACTCGACCCCGAAGGTCAAAAGTCCCGTAAGGCCAACAACGGTCGTGCATTCATTCTGCGGTAATGAATGCCTTTATCACCCTTTATTGCAGGCGTTATCAGTAACGTCATGCCTTTATGTACATTGAACCCTTTGTAACGTGAGGATGACTGGGTCCTGGCGCACTCTATATAAGCCACCCCTTCCTCCGGTACAAGGGTTCGCACCCCTGTAACTTACACACACATATACATTCCAGTCGACCACCTCCAGGCACCGAGACGCAGGGCTTTTAATTCCTCCGAGAAGGGCCTGAACTCGTAAACATCTTGTGTACAATCTCACCGTACCTAGGACCTTGTCTCCTCCTACGTACCCCCTACTCTTAATGTCAGACTTAGATCCACGACAGTTGGCGCCCACCGTGGGGCAGGTGTCTTAGCGACTTCTGGTGAGGTTGCAAGCTTTTTTCTCCGACCTCCATCATCATGGTTTCCGGCTGTGGCTTGGCGCTGGGCCACGAGATCCGACTCGGCGTGCTTGTCTTCGTCGCCGACGATTCCGCTTGGCTCTAGGAGGCCCCCCTCGACGTCGAGGCGCTACCTGTCCGCGGGGCCGCGCAGTTCCGTGCCAGCGCCTATGGCGTCCTTCTTCGGCAGCCGTCGACTCAGTATCGGCTGGCTCCTTCGTCGTCTATCGTCCCCGCTGGGCGTCGCCGCAAGCGATCCGGTCGGTTGCGGCTCCAGTGATGGGTGAAGCACGCGGTGGCTCGCCAGACGTCAACCCCTCAAGTAGCGGCCATGGAGCCCGACGAATACCACTATGGGCCGGTCAATCCGTCGACTGGATCCGTAGACACACTTTCCGAGTGCGGGAGCAGCGACCCCGTGGCTGAAGTCCTCATGGTCGACTCACGGCGCAGTCCACCGGGGTACCCTCGCGGCGGAATCGGCGGCAGCAATGACGGTCAATCGTATGACCATGACGGGTACATACCCCAGCCTCTCACCGCCGAGCAAAGGGAAGAGCTCTGCCGCCGCAATGAAGACGCACTTTACACCCCTATCGTGGGGGACTCACCAGAGGCTCGGGCTCTGGAGGCCACGCGCCTAGCCACCGTGGCTGAGCGCACGCGACTGGAAAATCTCCAGCGTTCACTCAATGATCGGGCCCGCCGAATGATTCCTGAATCCAGTCGATGGCCGCGGCAATCGTTCCCGCGCGAACCTCAGGTATTCCGAACGCCGATCCAGAACCTCGCAGTTGCGGCTCACATCGCAAATTCTATCCTGCCGTCTCAGTCGAAGGCTGGGAGACGCTTGCAGCAGATCCGGGCACTGCTCCGGACATCAGGAGAGCAAAAAGTGTCCGTCTTTCAGTCGCGTAACAGAATTCACAGCAGATCGGTGGCGCAAGAAACCGTCTGGTCGGCTCATAGCCCAAAATCGCCTTCGAGGCGCGAGGGCCATGGACCCCGTCAAGAACAACATCTGGGTCGGAATGTTGAACAGTATGATCGTCGACCCGGTCACAACGATCGCCGCCGAGTGCCTGGCCTTGACCTTGCGGCTATGATAGCGACGCAAGGCTTGCTGGTATCGAGCAGCTCGTACAGCAGCCTGGAGACGTTCCTCCTCAAGGAGCAATGCATCATCTTGTCGCAGTTGCTCTTGCTCGAGCTCATCATAAGCGCACTCGAGGAGATCCGTATACGAGTTCCGTGGGGAGAACTGCCTCTGCTCCATAGACAAGAGCAAAGGGTGTCTGTCCGGTGGCTCGATTTGGTGTCGTCCTGATTGACCAAAGAGCCGCCGGCAACTCTTCTATCCAGTTTCTTCCGCACTTGTGCAGCCTGTCGAAGGTTCTTGTCTTGAGTCCGCGCAGCACTTCAGCATTGGCCCTCTCCGCTTGACCATTGCTCCTCGGGTGAGCAACAGAAGCGAAGCAGACCTTGGCACCAAGGTCTTGGACGTACTGCATGAAGGTGCGACTTGTAAACTGTGTGCCGTTGTCGGTGATGATACTGTTAGGGATTCCGAAACGGCAAACAATTGATCTGAAGAACCTGACCGCTGACTGTGCTGTCACCTTTCTCACTGGTTCCACTTCTGGCCACTTTGTGAACTTGTCGATTGCTACGTACAAGTACTCAAAGCCCCCGACTGAGCGGGGGAAGGGGCCGAGAATATCGAGCCCCCAGACCGAGAAGGGCCAGGACAAAGGGATCGTCTAGAGAGCTTGAGCTGGCTGGTGAATTTGCTTGGCATGGAACTGGCACGCTTCACACTTGGTTACTTGTGCAGTTGCATCTTGGAGGGCTTCTGGCCAGAAGAACCCTTGCCGGAATGCCTTGCCGGCAAGTGCCCTTGCGCCAATGTGGTGGCCACATATGCCTCCATGTACCTCTGCCAACAGCTTCTGTCCATCTTCCCTGGAGATGCACTTCAACCTGACACCATTGAGTCTTCTTCTGTACAGTTCATTGCCAACGAACTGGTACATACTTGACTGCCTGGTTATTTTCTCTATCTCTTCTGGCTCGTCGGGAAGTTCTCCAGTTTGCAGAAAGCGGACGATTTGCTGTGCCCATGCTGGAGCCTGAGGCTCAACAACAAGGACTAAAGGCATGAGGGCTGCTGCGGGAACCTCAGCTTCTACGGCAAGAACCTGCGGCTCTGCCGGAGCTGATGGTCCCCCGGCAAGCCTGCCGGGGCAAGGCTTGTCGGGAA
>LR738716.1:1697009-1711269 GCA_902687465.1 Secale cereale
CGGGGAGTCTCCTCCCCTCTTCAGCGCGCGCGCACTTGTCAGCCAGAGCGTAGAGCTCGCTGACATCCCGGATCTTGGTCATGGCCATCTCCTCCCTCATCCGGCGGTTACGCACGTTCTGGTGAAACGCGCTGATAACCGCGGCAGGGTGGACGTCGGGAATGTTGTGCTGGACGCGGCTGAATCTTTGGATGTATTTGCGCAGGGACTCTCCCTCCTTCTGGGCGAGGATGTGGAGATCGCTCTCCTGGCCGTGGGGTTTGTGGCCGCCCGTGAAGGCGCCAACAAACTGGTGGCACAGGTCTGCCCATGAGGAGATGGAGTTCTCCGGCAAGTGCATAAGCCAAGACCGGACGTTTGGCTTAAGCACTAGCGGGAAGTAGTTGGCTAGAATCTTCTCGTCGCGTCCCCCGGCAGCCTGCACCGCGATGGTGTAGATGCTGAGGAACTCCGAGGGGTGTGTCTTGCCGTCGTACTTCTCGGGTACGTCGGGCTTGAAATTCTTCATGCTGGGCCACTGGACTTGCCGCAGCTCACGGGTGAACGCAGGGCAACCTGCCGCGTACGGCAAGTCGCCTGGTTCACCGGGCGCGTGCGCGTCGACAGCGGTCCCAGCGCGCTGATCTGACTGTCTTCGGGCTTCTCGTCGACGCTCGATGCGAGTCCGAGTGTCCTCTTGCCGCCTGTCGTCTAGGACTTGGCGCTGATCGCGGTGAGCCCGCGGATCCGACGACGCCGTAGAGTCGTCGTCGACGTTGATCCGGCGGGGTGGCGATTTCTGCTTCCGCGGCGGGGAGTGCACGGTAGTTGCACCCCCGGCGGTCTTGTCTCCATCGGCCTTCGCTTGGTCGACTTGCCGGGGCCGTGACGTTGTCGGCTGCTGCGGCGTGTCGTTGTTGGCGAAGGCGATGAGGCTCTGGATCGTCGCCCTCCAGTCTTCAGCTTTATCTACCGCTGGAGGGAAGTCGAGGAGCAGCTGGGCCCTGGCCAGGGCCTCTGCTGGAGAAGAGGGGAACGGCGGCGAGCGGTGCGAGGAGCGAGATATGCTCGGACTTCTAACAGGGTTAGAAGGAGCAGTTTCTCGCCCTGGCGACCGCGCCTTGCTCGTACCAGCACGCTGGCCTTGAGCATCCCGCGATCCTCCGGCTTGGCCACGCCCCAGCAAGCGTATGGTACCTCCAGTACCACGCCGCTGCTGGTCTTGTACCTCCTGAGAGGGACGTGGGGCGTGTACTGACACCGAGGCTTTGGAGTTCGCCCGGTCGTCAGTCTTGTCCTTGGACTTGGTGGCGCCGTGAGTTTCCTCGCCGGCGACCACCCTTCCGCCGGCGTCTCCTCCACCAACCGTTGGTTCTGGTGGCGGTGGGATCGACGCAGACGGGCCTCCGACCTCCGAAGCCTTCTTCTTCGGAGGCATGTTGATGCTGTCGATGAGGTTGATGAAGCTGGTGAAGTTGCTGAAGGTTGCGCCCGCGTGAGCGCCGGATCAGGTTCGCACAACCTCGACGCCCCCTACCTGGCGCGCCAAAGATGTCGGGGGAAACTGTCCTCCCACGAGCACCTATGGGACCGGAGCCCCTTTCTACGTTGCGGTAAGGGAGCGGACGCGTAAAACCCTACTCCTGCTTAGGTTGTATTGCGCTCTGGGGCTCGGGAGCTTGAAGATCTACAGTACTAGCTACACCGAGCGAGAGAATTGTCTAGGTTTTCGAACCCCCTCTACGTTGTGCATGGGCCTCCTTTTATAGCTCAAAGGGGTCACCGACAGGTGTCAACGTAGAGGAGGGTAAAAGTGTAATTTTGGTGGTAGTTGCAACAGTGCATGAACATTGTATGAACAGTGGTCTTCACCTAACTTTGACAGTGGGGGACAAGGGCATTAAATGCCCATCGCCGTCGACCCCAAAAGCGTCCGTCCATGCTTCTCCGTTCGCCACGGCGGTAGCCTCGTCACCGTGGCTTGCCACCGTGTGCCCCAGGCTGCACAGCCGTCTGCCACGTGCCCCTGGAAGGGCTTCAGGGCGACGCGTGGGTAGATGAGCTGGAGCGCGGGCACACAACGTAGGTTTCCCCGGCAAGCACCTTGCCGGGGTCGTGATCTTGCCGGGCCCGGAAGCTTGTCGCTCTCCGGGTCCTGCCGGGGCGCATGATGCGCCGAGGTATCTCTTGAGATATGTATTCCTTGGCCTTCCTGGCAAGCTCCTCTTGCCAGGGTCTTGTGCTAAAGTGATAACCTTGAGCCTGGTGCGGCCTTCCCGGCAAGCTCCTCTTGTCGGGGCCTTGATATTCTGACTTGTATACTTTGTTCTTGAATGGCTTCATAGGGACCAGAAAGGTTCTTGGCGAGCACGTGGTAAACCCTGCCACGGGAAGCTGCTACTGCCCGTGCATAAGTTGGGGTACTAAGGTACCCCTATCTTAGTACACCGACAGAAGGCCTTACCAAGGCCTTCGAAGATGACGTTCTCCATGAACGCCGAGTACTCAGGGTTGTCGACTGTGGGCATCGGTATTGGCATTTTGTCGAACAACCTGCTTTGCACCGGCCATGCTCGCTCAAGGGAAAGAACGGAGCTGCTTCCTTTGCATCCCGTTGGACGACTGGCCAGTGCCGTTGTACCCCGACGTGACGTTGAGGTCGATGACGCCCGCGGGCGTGGCCGGAGTGACCATGCTGCAGTCCGGCGAGGTGGAGAACCGTGTCTACCCATGGGCGTGGAGCGACGGCGCACGATAGGTTTTGGGCGTGATGGACGAGCTCGGGGAATGGTACTACCGAGGACGAGCGCTTGACAAGACTGTGTTGGTCGTGGCGGCCTTGGCGGTGTAGCCCGCATCGACCTTCTTCTCCTTGTCCTTTGCCCGCCTGTTCTTGGCTTATTCGGCGTCGAGCTCGGGGACCTCCGCCGGCGTGAGCTTCGACCGCGGCTTCTTGGTGCCCTTCTTCGCCGCGAGGCGTGCGGCCACCACCGGGTCACTGGGATTCTTCGGGCTGTCGACCATGGGGGGCGGGGAGGAGAGCGTGCGGGAGAGTTTTGGACAAAATGGAGGAAAAGTGTGGACGGTTGTGTCCCCGACAGACCGGCCAGGGGAGGACAAGGGCGCGCGTCCGGCTCGTCCACGCGCTATCCGTTCAGCTGCAAACACGGCCCAAAGTTGAGCGGTGAACAGATGGAAAGCAGACCGAAAACGGACAATGATCCGTTTGCTCACGTGCATCCGTTGTGTTCGTTTAGCCAAACAAACGCGGCCGAACCATTTGGCATGGCGTGCGTTGGAGTTGGCCTCGAGATGGGGACGGCCACCTGTGGTCCCTGTGGCCTTGGTCGTCGGCCACACAGTGGTGCGTACGCTGCCCAGTGATGGCCTTGGTTGTGGCTTGTCGGCCACCTGTGGTCTGCACAGCACAGTGATGGCCGGAGCCCACCGGTAGCTCCCTGCCCTGTTGCTCCACAGTGCCGTCCAACCTCGCTTTATCTTCCCGTCCCTCCTACCTCAGTCACTGTGCTCACACTCTCTCTCACTCTCCCCTCTCTCCGCCGCGACGAGATCCGCCGACCCAACACAGCTGGCCGCCGCCGGCGCGAGCTGCTGGGTGCGGTCGACGGCCCCTTCCTCCAACATTTCCTCAGGCGCCGTACAAGGTCAGGACACTCTCCCTCTTCCTACAAGGCGTCTCCTCAGATCTGAATATTGGGGACGATTCCGGTTTCATACGATTATTACAAGCTCAGACTTGTTTAGGTACAAAATCTCTGATACTAATTTGTTTCCTGTTTAGGGGATCCGATTGGTTTAGTACAAAGAACTGAGTTTTTTTAAGCTATGATGATGGAGGCTCCGATTTGTCTAGCGCAAAACTTTGATTTTGGACAGTGCAGTACAAATTAAGCTCAGCCTTTTTTTTGAAGTAGCCTTCATTTGTGTGGTAAGTACTCCTAGGAAGGAAGGGATGGTTGATGTTGTACAAATTAATCTCACATCTTCGATTTACACATTACAAGGCTCCGATTTGTTTAGTAGTACAAAGCCTTGGTTTTAATTTGTGCAATACAAAAATTAAGCTCAGATCCTTTCAGCAGAAATCAGATCTTTCATTTGTGTAATCAGAAATCAGATTTTTTCTTTTCTGCATGTTTTCAGCAACAGCAGCTCAGGCAACTCATGGCGGGAGTTCTGAATGCCTTGGCATCCTACGTGACCAAGATGCTCGCCGACATGGCCAGAGACGAGGTGGCCATGCTGATCGGAGTATCCGGTCAGATAGATGACTTGAGCCTCAAGCTCAGGGACCTCAACAACTTCCTTGAAGATGCTGATAGGAGGAACATCACCGACAAGAGTGTGTGTGCCTGGGTGGAGGACCTGAAGCGTGCCATGTACCTTGCCACTGACATCCTCGACCTTTGTCGTCTCAAGGCCATGGAGCAAGGTCCATCCATGGACATGGGCTGCCTTAACCCCCTCCTCTTCTGCATGCGGAATCCCCTCCACGCCCATGACATCGGCACCCGCATCAAGGTGCTCAACCAGCAACTGGATGACATCTGCAAGAGGGGGCGTAGTTTCAACTTTATCAGGCTAGAAGGCTACCAAGAACGGAAGACGAACCACCCTCCTCCTGTTGACCGCAAGACCCATCCAGTGTTGGATCTATCAGGTGTGGTCGGGGAGAAGATCGAAGACGATACAAGAGCCCTTGTCCAGCTCCTCACGAAGGAGGCAAGTGACAATAGTGATAACATCATGGTGTTCGCCATTGTTGGTGTTGGTGGGATCGGCAAGACGACCCTCAGCAAGAAGGTCTTCAATGATGAGGCCATGCAGGCCAAGTTCTCAAAAAGGATATGGTTAAGTATCACACAAGAGTTCAGTGAGGTCGAGTTACTGAGGACAGCCATCAGTGCCGCCGATGGAAACCTTCCTGGGCCTGGGGGCGGGTCTCAAGATAAAGCCTTACTTGTGCCGGCTCTTGTCAGCGCAATCAAGGACAAGAAGTTCTTTCTTGTGTTGGACGACATGTGGGGTGTCAATGAGTGGAATAGGTTGTTGATGACACCCTTTAGCCACGGTGCCCCCGGTAGCCGGGTCTTGGCCACCACAAGGCATGAAGCTGTTGCACGGGGAATAAGAGCCATGGAGCCGTACCATCATGTTGACAAATTAGGACCCGGTGATGCTTGGTCATTGCTCGGGAAGCAGGTGAGTACATAACTATAACTACCAGTAACTTATATTCTATCTCAAGTAAAAAATAGTCTATGCATTAATAAACACAGACGTATTTTGATGTACTTCAGTGCTTGCTTACTACCTTAATTGCTTCTACTGCTTAGTGTATCAGTGTTGCTTGATGAACATTAGTAGTACTAATAATACATAGTAAACAAGGAAAATGTATACACCAAACAGAAAATTACACTTTAGTTCTTGGTTAGCTACACAGTTAACTAGACTATCCCCTTATTATTCTTTCTAAAAAATAGTTAATGCATGTAGAGTACATGCTGTTGGTGTGGCCTATGTGTAACTTTATGCCGAGAGTGACTAGCTAATTAGATCATTTTATGTGTTAAAAGAATGACAAGGACATCAACGCATCACGAAATCTGCATAGTCATAGATTCAAAATAATTATTAACCAATGGGTTATTTTTTGCTTGTTCTCTTGCCAACCTAGTTTACGTAGCAGACCACCACCACTAGCAACTTAATAATGTTATGTATTTCTTATTGTCCATATGGGCTTCAACTACTTGCAGATTCATGGAATGGACAAAAGTGAACCAGCGATTGATATGCTAAAGGATATCGGATTGCAAATTGTAGAAAAATGTGATGGGTTACCACTTGCTATAAAAGTGATGGGAGGACTCCTATGCCAGAAGGAGAAAGAACGGCTTGTTTGGGAAAAGGTTCTGAATGATGCTATATGGTCAGTATCTCAAATGCCAGAGGAGCTAAATAATGCAATATATCTTAGCTATGAGGACTTGTCCCCTTGTTTAAAACAATGCTTCTTGCATTTTTCACTTAAACCTAAAAAGACATTGTTCCAAGATATCGAATATGTTGGCATGTGGATTGGTGAAGGATTTGTTCATGGTGACTCAGATAGATTGGAAGAACTTGGAATTGAGTACCATAAGGAGCTAGTACTAAGGAACCTTATAGAGCCAGATACATCATATGTTGGTCCACATTTTTGCAACATGCATGATGTTGTCCGTTCATTTGCTCAATATGTCAGTAGAAATGAATCACTAGTACTGAACAATGGAGAATCTACTAGTAATACATTTAGTATGCAAAGATATCTTCGGTTGTCTATAGAAATAAAAGGAGTAGAATCAGATACATTTGAGTTGAGAAGTCTACAAGAGCAAAGATCACTAAGATCTATAATATTAATTGGCAATTTCAAGATTCAACCTGGTGATTCCATGACTATTTTTTCAAGTTTACGGACTCTACATATGGAGTCTATAGACTGTGTTTCATTGATTGAATCATTGCATGAACTGAAACACTTGAGGTATTTGGCAGTACAAAAGTGCAGTGATATAAATAGTTTGCCACAAGACATCCACAAGATAAAATTGTTGCAACATCTTAGTTTTGATGGTTGCGGGAATCTTATGAGCCTTCCAAATAGCATTGTGAAGTTACAAGAACTGCGATTTCTTGACCTTGATGGCACAGGTGTAATTAGTGTGCCCAGGGGGTTCCATGCTCTAAAAAAGCTGAGGACAATATTAGGGTTCCCTGCTCAAATGGATGGTGATTGGTGCAGTTTGGAAGAGCTTGGACCTCTTTCTCATCTTAGGTGCATTAGATTAGTGGATCTACAGAATGTATCTGCTGGCTCATTTGCCAGAAAGGCCAGGCTTGGTGAAAAGGTGCATCTCTCCATGCTGCGCTTATACTGCAGCAACATAATGGGTGATAACGGACTGAAGAAAGAAAATGTCACTGAGAAAGATCAAGAAGTAATTGAGGAGGTATTTGATGGTCTATGTCCTCCACCTTGCATACAGAATATTCAGATCAAAGGATATTATGGGTGCCAGCTCCCGAGATGGATGAGGGACACATCAACGACACTCCTCAAGTCCTTGAAGATTCTAATGCTGAGCGACCTGGCTTGCTGCACTCAACTCCCTGATGGACTGTGTCGACTCCCTTGTTTGGAGTTCCTAGAGGTATACCGGGCTGTAGCAGTCAAGCGTGTGGGTCCTGAATTTGTGCAGCCCAGTAGTCACCATCATCATCCTTCATCCCGGGTTGTGGTTGCTTTTCCAAGACTGCACGAGCTGGTCTTGAATGGACTGGTGGAATGGGAGGAGTGGGAGTGGGAGGAGGAAGTGCATGCTATGCCTGTCTTGGAGGAGCTTTTTATTCAAGGTTGCAAATTGAGGTGTATCCCTCCTGGCCTTGCCACCCATGCAAGGGCTTTGAAAAAGTTAACCATAGCGAGCGTCCAGGGTCTCCAGGCTCTAGAGGGCTTCGCTTCTGTAGTCCAACTTGATCTATTTAACTTACCCAACCTGACCAATATCTCCAATTTACCCAAGTTGCAAAAGCTTGGGATTGATCGCTGCCAGAACCTTGAGTCCCTGCAGGGGATGGAACAACTCCGAAGACTCGTGTTGACAGTTTACTATGACACAGCACTCCCGTTATACCTGCAAACTGTAGAGCCAAGTCATTTGTTGTTGGACTGCGGCCCAGGGGCACTCGCTTGCATGGCTTTGGGAAAATCTGGTCCCGAGTGGGACAAGTTCGGTCATATTCAGCTTGTCGAGGCTTATGCAGATGATCTTGGTGAACATATTGAAAAGAAATGGCACCTATTGTACACAAGCGAGCCGTACAACATGGTGACAAACATCGATCCACAGGTAATATATATTGTTAACTCATTGCTCTTCCAGTATGTGTCGCTAATCTATTTTCCCAATCTACTATCGTTGATTCCATATAATCTTAGTAGTTCACTGGTACATACTGGAGCCTGAATATGCATTTCCCACTGTTTGGTTTTGCTTGGCAGGAGTTTGAATCAGGATCTGAAGACGAGGAGGATGTAGCTAGCGACTCTATTCTAGAGGAGGAAGGAGTGGTAGCAAATTAAGGAGGCAAGAGCATTGTTAATTTCCTGCTGCAAGATGAGAAACTTCAACCCCCAGGTAATATATATAGTTAATCTGTTTTCTGAATCTCTTGCTGTTGATTCCATTCCATGTTAGTAGTTCAGCGGTACATATGCTAGAGCCTGAATATGCACTTGCCACCATTTCGTTTTGCTTGGCAGGAGTGGTCATGTTCTAAAACAGAGTGTGAAGACGTCGAGGACTTGACTCTTGGAGTGGAAGGAGTGACAAGTTAAGGAAGCAGCAACATTCCATTGTTAACTTCCCGCTAGCTACATACGGTGCTGCTGACACAACTTGGCGTGCAGCAAGATTAGTCTGGACTAGTGGATACATAGCAGGCAGGTACACTAGTAGCTTGCTCCCTGTTTTGTATCCCTCCCAGTTTTCTTTGGTTCCTAGTACTAGCAGTGGTTATTTAATTTGGCATGTATGTATATAAGTTATTTAACTGCATGTACTACTGAATATGGTCTATCATTCGATAGATAAAGAAATAACCTTTTTGTACTATCAATTCTGACTCCAGGTTGACCTGTGAATGTATGACAGAATGATTGGTGTATATTTGTTTTTTGGAACATATGCATAGACAGAGCCCAGAACACAACTGCATATGCATAGTAGTCGTCAGTTTGTTTCTTGTACCGTGACTTTAGAACTATGAACTGAAGGCTACCATTACTTACCCTGGTTAACATCTTGAGCCAGCAAGAATTCGGGTTCTGAAAATGAACCTGTAACCAAATTCAGAAGTTTGGTTCTGAAACTTCACACTGATTGACAACAGTAGCATGTAACCAGATTCTACAACTGAATCCGTAACCAAATTCAGACAAGTAGGCAAAGCGAATTGGGTACTTGCTTACTTGTAGCAGAACGTAGTTGACGAAGTCGGCCAGGTTGAGCGACGTACGCCAGGTGGGCGCCACCTGGTGCTTCCCCGGTCGATGACCGAACCTGAGTTTTATTTGTTTGCTAGAGCTGGCTGAATCTGATTATATTTTGCTGGTGGGCCGCAAAACTGCTGCCGTTTCTTGTGCTATGTTAGTCAGTGTTGATAGTCAGTTTGTGTAGCTGAACTTGTAACAATGAACCGAGCAAGTGAACCTAATTTGCTAGTCACATGAGGAGGTAGAACAATTTGCTAGTCACGAACTAGATCCTCACAAAGGATCTATAACGCTGTGACTCCAAGATCAGGACGCCATTGCAACCGTTGACACCGGTGAGACATGGTGACCAACACAAGGAAACTGGGGGATGCGTTGGGTTTGTTAGTTACTGTACTGAACTACTGATTCAGCTTGAGAACCCATATTGGTTTGTTACTATGTACATGCATGGATCATAGAAGAGGAAAAGAGAAGGATGGGCTGATATCCTGGAGGTTCTAATTAAACTGGAAGTAAAGAAGCTACTAGTCGGGCCAGTTTCAGGTTCTGACAGAATTCAGATACATGGACCTGTAACTGTATTATATATATTCAGAATAAATTTTCTATGTTTTCCATGGTGCGTGCCTAGTTCCGTCCCCGGCCGGCACTTTTTTGCCTGTGTCCCCGAACCACCCGTTTCGGGTCCGAGTACTCATCCGTGTATGAGACGGGGACGAGTCGGTGGTTTTGCCCTGTTTTCCATGGCACCCATGGCACGTGTCTAGTTCGTCCCAGCTGGCAAGCATCGGGCACTTTTTATCCCTTGTCCCCGAACCACCCGTTTTGGGTCCGTGTACGAGTCGGGGACGGGCCGGTCGGATTCCATGGATGGAGTCAAGGTGGGTGAACAAGGGCCGGTCATAACAGCCAGCAGTTCTGAGTTGTTCCTTTGTTAGCGAGATGAGTTACTCTACAGAGTACATAAGCAGTAAGCTTCTATATTGTCACTGATGTTTGCTAGTGATTGCGTTTGAAGCAGAGGGGTATTTTGCTTGCCAAGTGGATGAACAGCGTACTAGAGCCAGGGCTCCGCCTCCTCCTCCTCCTCCAAAAAAGAAAGTTAGGATTCGTGCCTTTCGCCGACGTCGGCGCAGGTCCGCCTCGTCTCCGGTGGCCCTAAGGCCATGGAGGCGTGGTGGATCCTGGTAAGGGCATGCGGGAGGGCTTCGTATTTAGTCGTTTTTTCAATCTTGGTAGGGTTTGTGTCCTACTCTCAGGAAGGTGAGACGGCGGCGGCTCCCTGAAGATGAAATAAAGGTCTCCCTGCTTAGCCCCTGTTCCGGCGGTGCGTCTACCATCGTTGGTGGGTGTGTGGAGGTGTGTCTTCGGTAGATCTATCTTTGATGGATTTGCTCGGATATTGTCGTTGTTCGTATACGTTCGTGTCTCTTCGGTTTGGATCCTTCCGATCTACGTTATTTTTCATCGGCGGCGGTTGCTGTTCTAGGGTGCTGGTCCTATGGGGCCTTAGCACGATGACTTCCCGACTGTCTACTACAACAAGTTGTGCCCGGCTTCGGCGATGGAGGGGTGATGACAGTGGCGTGCCTTCGGCTCGCTTCGGTGCTTGTAGTCGTCGGTGGTCTACGAATCTGGATGTAATATTTATTTCTGGTATTCGTTGTACCGCCATAATTGAAGATGGATAAATTGGAAGTTTTTCAAAAAAAAAAAAAAAAAACAGTGTTAAGAGATTAAACAACTTCAGGAGTCAGACTTAAATCATATCTCACAGCAACAGGTAGATCACGTGTTGTGCCACTTTGTACCAATTTTTTGCGTTCACTTTCCACGTGCTCATGCGGACTAACATTGCATTTTGTGTCCGATGGCATGAAAAGAAAAAATGCATTGAAATATCTGCATCTCTCTAGAGAGAACGAGCAATTTTTCTACAGACAGAAGTTTTATTTAAATTTTATTTTCAAAAGTTTTTCCCAACATTAAGGCAGATGGAGATAATTACTCAGCACCCATCGCATATCATCTTTCCAGAATATCGTAGTCACACGATAAATACTGTGACCAACGCTAGGTGGGCGATGAGACATAGTGAACTATGAATCACTCTTTGCTCCCACACCCATAAAACACAATATCCTTGATGTAGATCGACACTGAAACTTTTTACAGTTGGATGCAGAACCATGTTTTTGGCTTGGCGGCTGACAGGCGCCGGCGCGCCGCCCCAAATTTGTGCCGGTCGCGCCCTATCAGTCAGATGCAGCCCCCGCGTAGCCGTCAGATCCCCTCCTTCCCATCGCTTCCACCCCAAGAGCACACGAGATCCACTGGGCAAATGGCAGCTGCATCTAGCTGTCGTGCTTCGCTACGCGCGTCCACCCTTTCCCGTTTTCCCTCACCGTCGACAGTTGCCGACGAGCCTGCCGTCGCCGCTCGCCGCTGATGCTTGCCGTTGACGCTCGCAACAGAAACACAATATGGTGGTAGCAAAAACAGACTACGATGGTAGCAAAAATGCAAGACGTCGGGGCTCGCTGCCGATGCTCGCCGTCGAAGCTTGCAACAAAATTACCCCGAGGTACCTCTGCCTCACCATCTCGTTGGATTCTTCAAAAAAATCTGGTTCCAGCAAAAACAGACTCTGGTGGTAGCAAATGACTGTTCCAGCAAAAATAACCTCAAAAGAACAAATCTGAAAAAGGTCGATTGTAGCAAATAAAAAGGTCAGTTCCAGCTAAACAAAACATCGCTTCCAGCAAGAAAATCTCAGCAGCAAAAACACTAGTAGTTGATTGTAACAACAAAAAACCCAGTTCCAGCAAAAATTACTAGTGGTTCCAGCCAAAAAAAAGCTCATCACCAAATATCAGTGTTGATTGTAGCAAACAAAAAAACTAGTTCCAGCAAATATCACCGCCGGATGCAGCTCCCCGTCGTCGCGGTTGCAGCTCCACCAACCCAAGGTTGTAAGTCCAGTCACTGCCGGTAGCATCAAGGCGTGGCACCTCGTCGCGGAAGCTAGGCCGCCAGTTGCATCCACTGCCTGTCCCCGCGCGCATGCGTTACTGCTCTGCTCGCGGAGCCGATGGTCACCGAGGCTGGCACCAGTGGTGGCCTCGTAGCACCCTTGGTAGTCGGCGTCTCCCATCGACGCCAGTGACCGCATCTGCAGCAGCCAAAAATGTGGGTGGGGAGAAGAACGAGGGAGGAGATGCAGAGAAAGGAGTGGCTGAGAAATCTCCCCGTGAAGAGATAAGGTAAGGCCCAGGCCCAGGCAAAGCGGTGAGCGGTTAGTGGAGTAACAGGGACAGTTGATTTGCATCTGATCTACGACGTGCGCTCAGTTCCAAACGTTTCCCTTTTGGCTTAGTTGGGTGCACGAGGAGCATGTTTCTTGAGTCACACTGATATTACAGTAGAAGTGGGATACACCGGGACCACGAGTGAAAGACCTATTCTTTCAGAGGGTCAAATTCCTGGTTGGTAATGGGATGTCAACAAGATTTTGGGAGGATACATAGTTAGGAGAGACGCCCTTGGCCGTACAATATCCTACCCTATATAACATTGTGTAACGTAAGAAAGATTATGTAGGCACTGTTTTACATACGATCCCATTAAATATTCAATTTAGACGAGCACTAGTTGGTGAGCGATGGAATGCATGGATGCACCTGGTTCGGAGATTGATAGATGTTCAACTCTCCGACCAACCGGACTCCAGGCAATGGAAACTAGCTAAGAATGGGACTTTTACGGTAAAATCATTTTATATGGATTTGATTAATTCTGGCCCAGTCTCGAGATCGTTGCATATTTGGAAGATTAAGGTTCCTTTGCGCATTAAAATCTTTATGTGGTTTGTCCACAAACAAGTAATTCTTACAAAGGACAACTTAATAAAAAGGTGATGGGTAGGTAATCCACGATGTTGCTTTTGTGATCATGATGAAACAATAAAACATTTATTTCTTGAATGCCCTTTAGCCAAATTGCTTTGGAGAACGATTCATATAGCCTTCAACATTACCCCGCCAGTTGACATTGCATCATTGTTTGGAATGTGGCTAACTGGAGTCGAACATACTATGGCGGCATGTATTCGGATTGGAATATGTGCGCTCTTGCGAGCTATATGAAATTGCAGGAATGATTTAATATTTAACAGACAACACAATTTAACTTTCTTGCAGGTGATCTTCGGAGCTACCGTTTGGATCCGTACCAGGGGCGGAGACGGGGGGCGAGCAGGGGCTAGACCCCTGCCAATCGCTCGCCACCCCATGGATTTGCAGCGGGCTGTACTAGTTATTTTACTGCAGATGTGCTAATGGCCGGAAGTAATTAACTTAATTAGCCCAATGCTTGCTTTATCAATCGCATAAAAATAAGGAATCGCAGCCCATGTTACCCATAAGCCATTGCGGCCTCGCACATGTGTGGTCGTTTTTGCCGGCTGTGCACACATATCAATCAGATTTGCCTAAAGAAAAATCAATCAGATCCATCGGCGTATACCTGCGTCTCCCTACTAGGTCTCGGCGTCTAGGGCGCTTTCGGCCGCCGCCGCTTGCCGCCATGACGAAATCCACAACAACAGAACAAGCACACAGCCAGACACTAGGATAATGCATACTGGAGACCGGTGTCCAGCGAGTGCATATAATCATTTCAATCCGAAGATGCAGTGATGCTGCAACGGCCGCCTCTTATTCTTATCGTCGGTTTTCTCGACGCCTGTACTTGTTCAGAAAACTCTCCCGGATCTTTTCTTCAAGGTACATGTTTATAGCTAATCTACTTTCGTATGATGCAACTAGTGTCTAATAACTCAGTAATACTACTTGCTAATTTTATGTAGACATGCTAATTTTATGTAGACAGTTGGAAGAAATAGATCTAACGTATCATTTGCTTTTGTTTAGTTGTACTTTTCTAGTTTAAAGCAAAGATAAATTAAGATTTTAGGACATTATTAACTCGAGTACATTGTTACAGGTAAATGCAAACCTAAATCTGAAGAGCCAGTTTAACAATGTGTCAGAATATAAACTTGTATGATGTCACAATTTTATGATACATGTTTATAAATCTTAGACAAATTATACTAATGTTGTGTTTATATATGTCAGGAAAATTAGACATGTAACAACACTACATATATATATTGTTCCAGAGGGTTGGTTCTTGTCTTTTCGCCCCCCC
>LR738716.1:1711344-1726458 GCA_902687465.1 Secale cereale
TTTCGCCCCCCCCCCCCCTATGTTCAAATCCTGGCTCCGCCCCTGATCCGTACGTGGTCCTTACTCACTCCTATGGAATCCTAGGAGCCTTTGATTACTGGGTGCAACCAGTGGAAGATGGTAGCATGGGCTATATTCAACCGGTTCGGATGGCGGTCGCATAACAGGATATGAGTCTAGGGAGCTTATCCATCTTATTGTCGTTCCGGTTGTGATTGTCAGAATGAACTTTGATTTCTTTATATTTTTGTGCTCCACTTGCGAGCTGTAATACTTTGGCGACTCTGTGATACTCTGCGAACTTTCAATAAAATGGATGCATGCATCACTATGATGCAGAGGCCGGGGGCACGCCTCCATTTCTAAAAAAAAAAAACCGGGACCACGAGTTTCAGTGACAGAGAAAAACCATGAGTTCGAATTAAAGCATGATGAGAGATGATGGCAACTTTAGCTTGTAACGTGGAGGTGGCCGTGAAGCTAAAGTTGAAAAATAATCCACGACTTTGGCAGTATTTCTAACTTCTACAAGTCAAACCCTGCAACGATATCACAAACAAATGTTTCAATTAGAGTTTATGAAGTTTTTACTCATGCCTCTCTTTGTGAGAAAAGGTTCGATTGTTTGCATAATAGAACCTAATATTTGACAAGATGTCTAGTTCACATTTACTATACCGTCACAAGATGTTTAACTGGTTAAGTAGGTGCAGGTATAGATCTTCAAGAATAAAATTGGACGTGTGGGCCCTTCTTTGGGAAAATCCATTGGTTATTTGAAGCATCAAAGATACTACCTCCTTTCCGGTTTATAAGGCTTGCGCGTATCCATAGATCTATAATTTGACCAACAAAAAATGAGTTGTATAGTCTAAAAATTACACCATTAGAACGTAGAAGATCTAAAGTTTCTAATGATATATTTTTTGTGACAGATAACTTGTATTACGTTGGTTTATTTTTCAACCTAGATATACTTGCAAGCCTTATAAACCGGAAAGGTGGTAGTATCTTAGATTTATGAAATGAAGACAAAGCATAATAACATTGCACCCACATTACACAAGGTCTACCTTCAACAAGTGCTTCAGTTTTGGCCTCCTTGTTTATATGACTTCCCTTACAGTAAAGAGCTTGCTAAAGTAATCGACTTTGACATATAATATATAAAGTCATGAATTTTCCCATTATAGCCAAGCTAACATTACTCCGGACTATGCGTTCCTTAGATGTTCGTTGTGGTCAATGGTACGAGTTACACAAGCACGTAAACAATATCCACAACTCATTGGAAAATTGTGATCTTGGAAATACTAAACGCAAGGAGAAGCTCTTGAAGCCAAGATAAAAAAATAAAATGAAAGGGGTTTTCCCCCATTATTAAGTCAAGACACAAACCACGTGTCCAACAATTTAAAGTATTCGGTGCAACCAAAATCTAGCTGCAGCAGATTCCAACCTATAGTTCATCAAGAGCAACTCCAATGCCGATCGCCAGCTACCTCCAGGCAATCCTAAGCAACTCCCCTCGCCGATGGTCGAGCAGCCTTACACACCGGTTTTTTGTTCGTGGCGACCGTCGCTTGGCCGTGGGAGTAGGTTTTGGGCCCTTGGGGCCGCGGACGACGAAGACTCCGACGCAGACTCCGACGACTCTTGCGGCGGATCTGGCGAGCTTTCTCCGACGCCGAGTGACAAGGTGTGCGAGGTCCTCGGGGCTGGATACACGGAAGAGGAAGTCGCCGAATGCGTGGATGGAATCGTGCCCAAGGAGGATCATGCATGGGTTGGGCTGGCAAGATCGGACAAGGTGGAGGTTCTCCGGCGAGTAGTTCACCGGCGAACGGCACCGACGGCGATCCGGCCTTGGAAGGGTCCTCTTCCCAAGGTTCGTCTTCCTTCCCTCACCTTTGGAGATTTCCTTGGCTCTTGGAAAGTTGTGCAAGGTCGCCGGAAGCCAGGCAAGCCGCCGGCGGCGAAGGATCCAGCGTGGTCGGCGCTCGGGATCCGTGATCTACGACAGTTTCGTTTGAATCATCTTCTGGGCCAAGATGGGCTGGATAGTGCGGTTATGGGCCAAGCGAACGATGGGACGGGGCAAGTGGCCCACGTAGCGATCCAGAGGGATCAACTACGACGTCCTGAAGGAGATCGCATCGCTTGTCCGAGGCCTAGGGTTTTTTGTTCGTGGCGACCGTCGCTCCTAGCGCTAGGAGCAGGACGGGCTCGTAGGGTTTCTTCCAGGGGAGGAGTGCCTTGCGCGGCGACCTCCGGAGCCCCAGGCATGGCGGGCAGAGGTTCGGGGCCTCAGGCCAAGACGGGCTCAGCCGGCCAGGAGTAGGTCCCCCAGGCGAGCGCGCCGGCTGGGATCGGTGCTGGACGGGGCGGGGCGCCGCCGGTGATGGCCGCTGGGAGGGGCGGAGCTCAGCAAGTGCAGCGGGGCGGAGCCCAGGCAGGTGGGCGGCCCGGCTTCCCCAATGCCGGCCGCGGAGGTGCACCTCTCGTCGGGCGAGGGGGTGCCCATGGAGGTGGGCGTGGTGGTTTCGCGCAGCATGAGGGACAGTTTGATGGTCACAGCGGCGGACCTCGTTTCAATCGTTATGGTTCCTGGGGTGACGACGGATACAACGCCTACGGTGACGGCCAGCACCGCGGGTCATCTTCAGGCGGAGGTCGGAACTCTGGATGGAACAATGGCAATGGTCAGGGTCGTGGTTTTCAAGGACCGCCTGGATCGTTCGTTGAGGGTGTTGGTGGCCCTTCTAACCATCCGCAGCGGGGGGGCCATCGTGCGTTCCGAGGCGGGCGTGGTGGGGGACGACGTCCTCTTCCACCAAGACAGCCCACGCCCCCTGCGGCTGCTGTTACTGCGGATGTGTCGCCTGCGGTTGCTCAGGCCAATCCTCCCGTGCTACCGCAAGCGGCGGTTGATGCTGTCCAGGCTTTGGCAGCGGTGAGTATACCGGAGGTGCAGGCTGTTGTTGGGGGTACTGACAAGGCGGTGGATAAACGCAATGGTGACAAACTGTCTAAATGGGCCATTAAGAAGAAGAAGCTGCCTTGCTATCGTTGCGGTGAGGCCGGACATTTTGTGGCTGAGTGTACCACGACGCTTTGTGACTATTGTTGCAGATCCCAGCATGTTTCCAGCAATTGTCCATTGCTTGTGGGCCCTAAGCCGGTCTGTACTATTTATGGCGTATGTTGCCAGGAGCTGATGTTTTTCGAGTCACCAGATATGGCACCTTCTGTTCAGATGCCAAATAGCTCGTTTCCGGCAGTAGTCAAGGTGGCCAATGGGTGCTTGACAGAGGCTCAGATTGTGCGTCAACTGCAGGATTTGGTTCCAGGGAATCATCAGTGGGACATTGTCAAGTTAGAGGACCAGACCTTCAAGGTAGACTTCCCCACAAAGGAAGATCAACTGTATATGCTTAAGTGGGGTATGTGCAGATATCCTAGCACCAGTATTTATCTCACTTTCGATGAATGGAAGGAGAAAGATCCAGTTGGCACACCGTTGGAGAAGGTTTGGGTTCGTTTTTATGGGGCGCCTCGTCGATTCATTAATAACTTTCTGATTGCTTGGAGCTTGGGTTCTCTCATTGGGAAGACCGAGGAAGTGGATATGCCGTTTACTCGGTCTCATGGCGCGGCTCGACTACTAGTGAGTGTTGTTAGCGTGGAATATGTACCGGATGTGGTCAAGTGGACTCACGCTGGAACTACATATGTGCTTGAACTTGAGATTGAGGATACGCCCATAGCTGAGGATGGCGAGGGTGGGGACATAGTTGATATGGATACGACAGAGGGTGGCGGAGGTGCTGGCAATCAGAATATGGGGACTGAGGGCTCGCAGCATGATATGGCGAAAGGGCCGCTTCCTCCGTCTGGCACTTCGGCCGGGACGGCCTCGGAGCCACATACTACTTCGACACCTGCCAAATCTCTTCGGATCGGGTCTTTTGAGTTACATTCGGCGCCGAGTCGCCTCTGGAGCGCTAGGGTGGAGTCGGAGGATCCGGTGGAGTCTGTGCTACCACCGCTTCTGGACTTGACTGACTGTGAGGGCCAGACAGAGGCTCTCGGCTTGGTGGCCACACCTCCCAGGTCCGAGGGAGGTGAGTGTGGAGAGGGCGGGCAGGTGACCCACGATCCTCATTCCCCGACGGCCGGTGTGGACTTGGTTTGTTCTCGGGAGGATGTTGCTTCCAGTCACCCACGATCTCCGGGGATACCGACTGCCCTAGTTCTGGACAGAGGGGAGATGGTTCTTGACGTGAGTCCGGAGCGCCCTGGTGTGGCGGTGGTGGCAGATCCTGGTGTGACAGAGCTGCGGTCGCAGGTTTCGGCGCATGATGGTGCATTGCTTATGAGCCCGGTGGGAGGGATGGCTGGCGGCCTGGCTCCCGGCGGCGTTTCCCGCGATGAGGTCATCTCCTTTGGTGGGATTCCGGATCCAGTGTCTGCAGGGCGGCGGATGAGCTGTCGCTTGCAGGATCTGCCGGATGTCGATGATATGCAGCTTCGATGTGCCAAGCGAGTGGCCAAGCTTCATAATATTCAGACCACTACTGGTATGTCCGTTAACACTTCCAATTCCATTTTGCATTTTTCTGCGGATGAGATTATTAATAATGCCACTCAACTGGGGATATCGTTGGGTAGGAGTGACAAAGAAGTAGCTAATTCCGTTAATGATATTTTGGATCTGGAGGCAGATCGTGCTATTGATATTCTTAATAACTTAGCAGCTATTCAACCTTTGAATGATTCGGAGGTGGCTAAGTTGGGTATAAACACAATTGGTACCCTTTGCATGGATCTTGATCCTACCTCCCTGGAAACGGAGGATGAGGAGGACTCATCGTCTCCAAGACTGGAGAGGGGGGACTCGACCTGGAAGAGGGGGCGTGGGAATGTCGGTAGTGAAGGTGGTCATGAAGTTGGACCGGAGGATGAAGTTAGATCGAAACGTAAGTGGACGCGTAAGATCTACCCAACTTCGGCTGTGCGTAGAAGCGTTAGAATTCGTACTTCTAAAAAATTTCATGATGAAAAATGAAAGGCATTTTCTGGAACAGCAGTGGTCTTAAAGACTTGGCTAAGAAAAGGTTCCTTGCTGATGCGTCCATTGAGCATAAGCTCGATTTTATAGCTCTTTCGGAGACGGGACGGGATAATTTCTCCCCTCAGTTTCTTAGATCACTGTCGGGAGGGGTGGAGTTTGATTGGCATTGTTTACCACCAAGAGGAAGAACCGGTGGGATTTTACTTGGGGTTAAATGTGATTCGTTGGAAGTGAGAAGTGTCATCATGGGTGACTTTGCGGTTAAATTTCGAGTCAGGTCGAAGGTGGACGGTTTCGATTGGGCGCTCGTGGCAGTTTATGGGGCTGCGCAGCCAGAGTTAAAACCGGATTTCCTGGCTGATTTAGTTCGCATTTGTGGGAACGAGCATCTCCCTCTCTTGGTTGGGGGTGATTTTAATATTATTTGTCGCCGGGATGAGAAAAATAATGATAATTTTGACGGCAGATGGCCATTTTTGTTCAATACTATCATTGAAAGCCTGGACCTTCGCGAGATTGAGTTATCGGGTAGGAAATTTACATGGGCCAATAATCTTCCTAATCCTACTTATGAAAAGTTAGATCGGGTTCTTACGAGTGTTGAGTGGGAACAGAAGTTCCCTCTGGTGACGGTACAAGCACTGTCACGGGAAATCTCAGATCACACCCCATTACTAGTTGATTCGGGGGAAGCCACGAACTTTGGTAATAGGCGCCCCTTCTCTTTCGAAACCGCATGGTTTGATAGAGAAGGATTTATGGATCTGATTGCTAGGGAATGGGCGAAGGATGTCGGAGGACGATCCAACATCGATCGGTGGCAAAATAAGATTAGGCACCTCCGACGATTTCTCAGGGGGTGGGCTAAGCACACTGAAGGTATCTATAAGGCAGAAAAAGAAAGACTTCTTCTGCTGACGAAGCATCTTGACATCAAAGCGGAGCAGTCAATCTTAGATGCCAATGAGTTGGAAGCTAAGAGAATGGCTGAGTTAAAGCTCAAAGAATTACTTCGTGAAGAGGAATTAAAATGGGCTTTGAGGGCGAAGGTGCGCAAAATCGTTGAGGGAGACGATAACACGCAGTTCTTTCACATGATTGCGAATGGCAAACATCGAAAGAAGAAAATATTCCAACTTGAACAAGATGAAGGCACGATTGTGGGACAGGACAATCTTAAGACCTACATCACAAATTACTATAAACAATTATTCGGGCCTCCCGACGATAATTTTGTTTCTTTGGATGAATCACGAATTCATGATGTACCTCAGTTGGTTAACGAGGAGAATGAGATTTTGACTGCCCCGTTTTCAGAGAAAGAGGTCTTTGATGCAATCTCCCAAATGAAAAACGGTAAAGCCCCGGGTCCGGATGGGTTCCCGGCGGAGTTTTACAAAAAATGTTGGCATATCATCAAGGGGGATTTGCTTCCGATGTTCAAGGACTTCTTCTTGGGACATCTGCAAGTGTTCCATCTTAATTTTGGAACGATTACGTTGCTTCCAAAGAAATCTGAGGCAGTTCGTATTGAGCATTTCAGACCTATTTGCCTGCTAAATGTCAGTTTCAAGATCTTCACAAAGGTTGGAACGAACAGGCTTTCGCAAATTGCGCATTCTGTGGTACATCCGTCTCAATCAGCGTTCATGCCAGACAGAAACATTCTGGATGGCGTTGTGGTACTACATGAAACGTTGCATGAAATTCACACCAAAAAACTTGACGGCGTGGTTTTTAAAGTGGATTTCGAAAAGGCGTATGACAAGGTGAAATGGCCTTTTTTGCAGCAGGCGCTGCGCATGAAAGGTTTTGATCAATCTTGGAGAGAACAGATTGCTTCGTTAACTCAGAAAGGGAGTGTTGGTATAAGGGTCAATGATGACATAGGACATTATTTTCAAACCCACAAAGGTCTGCGACAAGGAGATCCAATGTCGCCAATCTTATTCAATATCGTCATTGACATGTTGGCAATTCTCATTGGTAGGGCGAAGGAGGCAGGTCAGATCGAAGGCCTAGTGCCTCATTTAGTGCAAGGGGGTGTTTCTATCTTGCAATACGCAGATGATACTATCCTTTTCATGGAGCACGATTTGGCAAAAGCTAGGAATATGAAGCTAGTGTTATGTCTGTTTGAGCAACTGTCGGGCTTAAAAATCAATTTTCACAAGAGTGAAGTATTTTGCTTTGGGAGGGCTAAAGAAGATCAACAAGCCTACAAAGAGTTGTTTGGCTGTGACGTGGGGTCTTTGCCATTCACCTATCTGGGCATTCCGATTCATCACAGAAAGCTCACAAATAGTGAATGGAAAACTATCGAAGACCGTTTTGAGAAAAAACTAAGCTGCTGGAAGGGTAAGCTTATGTCATACGGAGGTCGATTAATTCTCATTAATTCGGTTTTAACCAGTATGCCTATGTTTCTCCTCTCCTTTTTCGAAGTTCCGGTTGGTGTGCGGAAAAGGTTAGATTTTTACCGATCTCGATTCTTTTGGCAGAGCGATGAATCCAAAAAGAAATATAGGCTTGCTAAGTGGGACATTATTTGCAGACCGAAAGACCAAGGCGGTCTTGGGATTGAAAACCTAGAGGTGAAGAATAGATGCTTACTCAGTAAGTGGTTGTTCAAGTTAGCTGGCGACACGGATGCAACTTGGGCACAGATCCTCCGTAATAAGTACCTGCAGTCAAAAACCTTGTCCCAGGTGACGTTAAGACCGACGGATTCTCCCTTTTGGAAGGGGCTAATGAGAGTGAAATCCGCTTTCTTCAACAGAGTAAAATTCATTGTCGGAGATGGTACGTCTATTAGATTTTGGGAAGATACGTGGCTAGGGGAGACTCCTCTGGCACTACAATACCCAACACTTTATAATATTGTTCAACGGAGAGATGCTTATGTTGCTACAATATTCAATACCATTCCGCTTAATATCCGGTTCCGTAGGGCTTTGGTAGGGAATCGTTGGGAAGCGTGGCTCCATTTAGTGAGACGGTTGATGGATGTCCAACTGTCTCATAATCCGGACCAGATGCAATGGAGACTAGCCAAAAACGGGGTTTTCTCTGTGAAGTCCATGTACCTGGATATTATCAACACTAGTGTGATTCCTAGCTCGAAGCACGTTTGGAAAGTTAAGGTACCTCTTAAAATCAAAGTGTTTATGTGGTTCGTTCATAAACAAGTTATTCTGACTAAAGATAATTTGACTAAAAGGAATTGGTTAGGATCTAAACGATGTAATTTTTGTGATCATGATGAATCTATTAGACATCTGTTCCTTGATTGTCCTATGGCCAAACTCTTATGGAGGTCAGTTCAAATAGCCTTTAATATCAATCCACCTAGTTCGATTAATATGTTATTCGGGACTTGGTTGTATGGGATTGATCCGGTAATAGCAAAACATATCCGAGTGGGAGTATGTGCTTTACTATGGGCAATTTGGAACTGTAGAAATGATTTGGTTTTTAACAGAACAACAAACATTCATTTCTTGCAGGTTATCTTCAGAACCACTACTCTTATCCGTATGTGGTCGCTACTCACTCAAACGGAGGCCAGGGAGCATTTGGTTACTGCGTCTACCCGTTGGGAGATGGTAGCTCGGGATATCTACAACCGGTTTGGATGGCGGTCATGTAATAGGATAGGTGTTTAGCAGCTTATCTTACTTTTGCCGGCCGGTTGTGGCGATCCTGCTTTTTGCCTTTTTTTCATAATTTTTGCTCAGATTTTGTAAGACCTTTGATGGACGGTTTCCTTTCTAATAAGATGGCCGTATGCATCATTTTGATGCAGAGGCCGGAGCCCAAGCTCCTTTTCTAAAAAAAACACCGGAGAAGCAGAGAACCCTACGCATCCGAGCAAATTATCTTCCATTGTTGGACCAGATAACCAACCAGGTCCGGGATACACACCGGAGAAGCAGCCTTACACACCGGAGAAGCAGAGAACCCTACGCATGCCTCACCATCTTTGCCCCTGGAAAACAAAGTCATTTCGAAGCAACCATAAGTCCCATAAGGTAGCAGATGTAACTAAATTCGCACCTTCAATCTTGTTCTTTTGGAACAAAGGTATTAGAGATTAAAATGAAACAGGTATATGAATGCACAAACACTAAGCAACAACCGACCAGATTTCCTTAGCAATAATGCAATCAAAAAACAGATGTTGGATAGTTTCTGCTTCACGGCAAAAGACACAAGAGACATCATCAGCATGTCTTCTCTTAGCTAAATTATCCCAAGTCAAACTTTTGTTGGACAAAATAAGCCAAAGAAAAAACTATATCGTTGGGGGAACTTTATTTTTTCAGATAAGATTACCCACATCAGAAGCACTCCCCAAAGTTCTTGAAGCCAAGATATGTTATAAAGAACGAATCACGGAGATGGCTCTGTCATGGATGATGCCACAGAAATAGCAAGCCCGTCCATACAAGCAGATGTACTTGAAGGTCTTCGGCCAACAGTGTATCATAATGAATTGAAGAGCAAAGTTACAAAGGCTCAAGGTGTCCCAGTTGGATGGTGGATACACAGAGGAGTGCAATACACCACTTGAGTTTATTCATGGAACCAACTTGTTTATGGCCGGATATTTTTTCTTCCAAGACCGGATTTTCTTAATGGATGTTAGATTGTTAGTGTTCTTGTGCTCCACCGCTGCAACTAGGACACCTTACCCTACAATATGGAAGACCTCACGTGCTAGCCGCACCTTGTCTACTACTCCATCTAAGATGAGATCATTCTGGAACACAATGCCATTCATTCCGCTGATGTAAACAATGAAGTTGATACTTGGGAAACATCAGCTTCTCCACCTTTGTATTCCTGGCGCTAGTGGCAGGATATGGTTGTCACGTCCACAATCTCAGCTCCTGCTACTTTGTTACCCGTTGAACCTATGTTCCCAATGCATCTCATCTCTATCACAATATTAGTGCCAAACATATCCTCCTCTTCACCTACATGTAGCTAGCTAACACCTCATTTCATATCCAACCAAAACGAAACAACTATAACCAAATATGAATTCTGAAATAAAAAATTTAAGTGGAAAACTGCAATATGCAGGTTATTTGGTTGTGTTTGTGTGTGCACGCGCACGCTCACGCAAAGTGTGCTTCGAGTATAGGTGGTATGCCACTAGGGACCTGCTGATGGAGTATATATCCTGTGACTATGATATTGTAAAGAGACATGTCATCAAAATGCCCACTTTTTCCCTTTAGACTAAGAACTGGTACAATGGCACCAGCATGTGCGTGGGCGAACAACATCTTTAATTTGACATAGATGGTGGTGGGGTAATACCCCTGATAATGTACGACTGAGCATGCCGAGTGTGAATGATGGTGGGTTTCATTTCTATCTTGCCTTCTATGAAGTAGAAATGTGCCTGATTATGGCACTTGTGGGTGAATCTGCTCTTCTAGTGCTATTATGTTGTCAAATTAAGTGTTATTTAGGCAGTTGTGGCTCTTAATTTGTCTGTGTTATTTTCTGCAACGAAATTTCATGATTTATGCCCTCTTCTACCCTTCAAGACGATCTTGCTACTGTACCTGGTATGCCTCAGGTTACTGTTTTTGAAGTGATCGCGGATGCATGATTTCTTTTGTCAATGATAGGAATTATTGTGTTTTTCTTTTCGAGAATGACGGGGGGCAAAACTCACCGGTTGTTATATTACCTTGTGTGAGGATTAGAGAGGAGATTCGTGTAATTGTTGTTATATTGCTGAGCACCATGGACGAGTGTATATTCTTTATATGTCTTCGAGGAAAAGAAATCATTGTAGAGATAATGTAATACAGAGAAATGAATCCTATCCTATCAAATACGCATTTTCTTATCTTAGGTGATTAGTCAATTACTTGCAAATAGGTTTAAGGGATTATATCGGCATCATCGTTTGCTTCGTCCCCCTCTACACTTTCATCTTTTTTTCTTTTCAAGAACACCTCGAAAGGGGCAGGGGGTTTCTGCATTTCATTGAGAAGAAGAGAGTTGGTCCAATTTATAAGGAAAACCGGACCCGAAAACCTAACATTCTCAGCTAATCAGGGAAAACCAAAAGAAAACCCAAAAAGAAAGAAAAAAAAAGAAAACGAGAAAAAAGGCACTAGAACTTGGGGACATGGACAAGACAACTGCAGCATCAAGGGACATCATCAGAGCCAGACACCAAAGCACCCAAGCCCAAGGCAGTTAGACGAGGCTCAAGTGCAACCAAAATGATTGCCACTCGCCGAAGGGAAACTGTCCATACCGAAAGACTCTTCTGACTCGGCCTGAAAGAATCATGTGCTAACATTATCAGGTGGAAAACATCCTGACAGGTCCAACTTTGACTTCCCAGCGATCCTCGCCAAAGAGCTCAACGCCTCGATCACATGCGGTGAGAGCGGTTTTTTGTACATGTCCAGGTATGCTTGCTTCTTTTGCTCTGGCCCCTTTGCTTTGCTGACCTCCGGCAACTCATCAAAAGCCTCCAACATTCTATACTCTGCACGCTTGGATGTCGAGATGTTGCACGCCTTGTTCTTCTTATCCAGACGCCCGCTCCATCGCCCGCCATTCTTCTCCCCATGCGAAGGCACTGGGGTCCCCAGCAGAGGTTGTGGGAGCGAACAAGTAAGCTTGCTGAGAAAATCCTCCAGAGATAGTGGTGTCGCTTTAGTTTGCGCCACCTTCGCAACAACATTGCACACCTCATCCATAGGTTCAACCAGAACATCAGGCGCGTTGAAACCGAGCGGCTCCTCCGTACTCGGCATCAGACGTACAAGGGAGTGCACCACAGAAGACGGGGAGGAGCCTCCATGGTGTGGCGACAGAAGAGTAGCCTCCGAGCACATAGGATCAACATATTCCTCACTCCCTACGGACGAGGCACCATGGCTGAACCACATCACATCGCCCCAAGCGGAGCAGTCCCTAGGACGAAGGATGACAGGCAAAACCTGAGGGGAAGGCGCCATTGCTTCATCAAGCATAGGATCATTAGGCCACGGATCGATGCCCACCGGCGTAGCTGAGAGCATAGCAGCAAGGAGATCCTGCTCAACCGGAGCGAGAGGGAAGACGCAGCCGTCCACACTACGAGCCAAGTGATCTCCAAGGGGTGGCGCTAAGAGAGCCTCGGCGTATGAGCGCTGCCTAGAAGCATGGCTGGCCGACGTGTCACAGCGATCCCCAACACCAAGTCGAGGACCGTGGGAAGGCACCGTCGAGGAGAGCTTCGACGAAGGGCCAGGGCCCTGACTGGCAAGATGGAAATCTTTGTAGCAACGCCAGCACTTTAGCGGCTCCTCGCAATCCTTGGCGAAATGCTTGCGGCTGAGACACCAAAAGCATCGTCCGTCCATCCATCTGAGGTAGGCGGCGCGCTCAGACGGACTAACCACCGGCCGTGCCTTCGGCGGCACAGCCGGACCGCTGCTGGAAATATTTGCACATCCCTTGCTCCCACGCACTTCAATCCATCCTCCATGGTCTGAGGCAGGGGAGGAATCCCCTCCCTCCGGAGCCAAGGCTGCGTCCCGGATTACCACAGATTTGGGGCTAGTCCGTGAAGAGGAGGGCGGAGCAGCAACAACAGCATCAACATCCGGGAAAGCCTACACGCAGCAGGCAGACCGCGGCACTCCAGCAGCGACCCGTGCAACAGCGGAATGGCCGTCAGCACAAATCCCGGCGACGGGCACCCGGACCACAATGGATCGAAGACGAGGCGGGGGCGGAGAGGCTTCAGTCGATGGAGCCGAGTCGCCGGACGGTGGGGGCGAACCGGCGACCATCCCGGAGGACGAGCGGGAGAGCCCCGGATGCGGCGATGGCGACGGCGCATCTGGATCGGGAATCACGCCCGATGCCGACGCGGAGGAGAGGCGCCGCGGTGCGGACGGGCCGGATGCAGGGGTGGCGAGGGTGGTGGGCTTGAACGGGGGCGGAGGGAGGGCAAGCGGCGGGGGCGGCAGAGGCGGCGGCGGCAGCGGCGGCGCACGCGCGTGGGGCGCGGGCGTCGCGAGAGCGCTGGACATATCCTCCGGTCAATTCTTCTACACTTTCATCTGCGTTTCTCCTGATGCATCAGGCAGAAATGACAGTGATATCAGCATCATCGTCTGCTTCTTTCCCCTCTACAGTTGTGGTTGCCTCTGCGACGCTGCGCGGTTGCACACGCCATTCGGTGGGGAGGCGATCCAAATGTTGGCGATCTTTCGAAGCACACAACGGCAGCAGCAGCAGCATTTACGTAGCTAGTCTCAGATGCATGCATGGCTGCATGTCGGCACGGCAGAAAGTAAAAAATCTTTTTTACTAGCAAGAGCAGCAGGCGTGCCTTAGTAGCTAAGTAGTAGGAGGTCAGCAGTGACATAATTCACTTGTTTGACGTCAGCCTATGCGTAGTATAGTCGGTTCATTACACTATGTATAGGACCGATGCCCATCGTTGTAAGCCAGGCCATTCTAGTACAATAACAATCAGCTTCAAGAGCTCTCTCATATGTGTGTGTGTTCAGTGTAGAAGCATTGTTCAGCCACTAGTACTAGTAGTCTAGTACGTGAGCTCCGCTCCAACTCGATTGTGTGTGTAGCACCCAGTTCGTGTCCTCCTGTGCTAGTATAGCTAGACATCCGGCAGTAGTTCATCTCTGGTCTCAGTAGTTCTGGGCTAACACACAGGGTTTGAGGTACTTGAACCGAATCCACTGTGTTTCCTCAGTTCAGTTGAGTCCAATAGCAAAGATCACAGCCACAGGGTTTTGGAATCTACTGTCAAGTGAGCAAGCAGAGTAGAGAAAATATCAGAGCCAGGTTAATTATTTCAGGCGAGGACTGAAGCCAGGTTGTTTGAGCTACTTAAACTGCCTGTTATTTCTTCAATGCAATCAAATTAAGTTTAGTCAACTCTTTCTCTCTTTATTCTACAGGGAAATATGTCACGTTGCAGGCCCTCAAACTAGTATTACTAACTATGGGCTGTTAGTTTGTCCTTATAATCACTTTGTTGGAACCGACGCGTCCGGCTCGCCCCCATACACGAGCTGGTCGAGCCAAGCTCGCCAGCACGGCTTATTCACCCAACATATTATATAGGGAAATATGTCAAGCTTCAGGTTCTCAAACTAGTATTACTAACTATCAGAGGAACCCTAAGAAAAAACTATCTGAGGAAAGAGAGCAAAAACAGAGCATGGGTGCAGATGGCGCATCAGAGGAAGAAGATTTTGTCGAAACAACAAAAAACCAGATGCCGTTAGGGGACGTCGGCGCAAACTTCAGATTTTGCTTCACTGCTTTTTATTGAAAGCATAACAGAGGTCCCTACCCTATGGGCTGTTAGTCTGTCCTTTTAATCACTTTGTTGGAACCTTTGCTTTATCACCATGCATGCTCATAATTACTACTCCCTCCGTCCCAAAATTCTTGTCTTAGATTTCTCTAGGGACGGAGGGAGTACATTCGAGTTCCTTTTTCCTTTTCGATATGCAGTAAGCTACAGGCGCAACATTCCTAGCAATATGTAGCTCGAAAATCGTAAGTATATGATAGCATTCCATGTACTTTGTGCATTTTCTGCATGCACAATATTCTGTAGGAAAATGGTTGTGTACTCCTGGGAGTATGTACTCACGCTCCTCATATACCATATAGATGAATCTTTTATACCTCTTTATTATTTTTAATATACTTCATTACTAATAATTAGATACCCCAAAATGATTTTCATAAAAATCCATGCGAGTCTACATATTTTTAAATGTTTACGTATATACTGATGTGTTTGTACATGAAAAGGGTATATTACAAAAAGTACGTCGCAGATGATATTTTTTCAACAAAACTTGTATTGGGGTATCTTAGAATATTTAATGAAGGGGTTTGTCTATGTCACATCTAGATGTGAGATATTATCTCACATCTAACTCTCTCATCCATAGACTTTTTCATCCTTGATTTTTTTTTGAAGTCTCCCATGGATTTTCTTTTTTATCTCTAAAGGTGAGGGAGTTAGA
>LR738716.1:1726652-1737975 GCA_902687465.1 Secale cereale
TATATATATACACACACAACATTGTGCATGCAGAAAATATTCGCCGCCATCTGGAAGAACAGCGAGACAAAAGGCAAGGAAAGTTGGAACCAAATCAGTGGAACATTCAAGATATAACGATGGTGAAGTCGAAATATGATAAAATTCAATTCTTGGTGTGGCGTCTCGGCCAGGGAAAGAAGACGAGGCTGTTCTTTCTTGGGTACAATCAAATTAAGTTTAGGCAGCTGGATTAATTCTGGAAGGTCAGGTTCACAAACTGGGTGTGCTCTTTTTTAGTTCACACCAAGACAAGTGAGTACGTACTAGGCGGCAAAAACTGAGCAACAGATGAGAGGAAGAGGCATAGCCTAGCCCAAGACAG
The DNA here is from genome assembly GCA_902687465.1 of Secale cereale. Taxonomy (NCBI): domain Eukaryota; kingdom Viridiplantae; phylum Streptophyta; class Magnoliopsida; order Poales; family Poaceae; genus Secale; species Secale cereale. Next base: position 1,727,017 of record LR738716.1, read on the forward strand.
TTTCCTCGCTGACGCCGGCGGCTTCAGCAAAGACTGCCAAAAAACAAGACGGACCAAGCAAGATTACAAACACAGGAAGGAAGGAATCCCTTTCTTGCGCTGCCAAAAAACGCCGGTGGTGCTTTGCCAGCGTTCCAAGTAAAGAAAGGCATCATCTTTTGCTTCCTTCAAGCTAAGTATCAACCCATTCAACTACAAACAAGGAGCACTACTGCATTGCAGCTTTACGCCTTTCAATCCACACCATTCCACCAAACGTCCCCTGAGAGCAAGGAGAAGAAATTAATCATGGCGATGGTGCTGGACGCCTTCGCGTCCTACCTCGGCGACCTGCTCAAGCAGGCGGCCGAGGAGGAGCTGGGGATGATGCTCGGCGTCTCCGGCGACATTGACAAGATGGGCGTGAAGCTCGGGGATCTCAAGAACCTCCTTGCTGATGCCGAGAGGAGGCGCATCACAGATGATAGCGTGCAGCAATGGGTGACCGAGCTCAAGCGCGCCATGTACGAAGCCACCGACATCCTCGACCTCTGCCAGCTCAAAATCATGGAGAGGGGATCATCTCTGCCTGATATGGGGTGCTGCAACCCCTTGCTCTTCTGCCTGCGACATCCCCGGTTCTCCCATGAAATCGGTGGCCGTATCAAGAAGCTCAACCAGACGCTCGACTCCATCAAAGAGCGAAGCGCTGCCTTTAGCTTCCTCAATCTCACTTCCTATGAAGATCGGACGAGAGTCCGACCCAGTGCTGCTTCCCGGAAGACAGATCCGGTGCTGGAGTGGTCGGGTGTGGTGGGAGACAAGATTGAAGATGATACAAGAACCCTGGTGGAAAAGCTCACTAACAAAAATGATATTGATGATATCATGGTGGTGGCCATTGTGGGTGTGGGTGGGATCGGCAAGACCACCCTTGCAAAGAAGGTCTTTAATGATGAGGCTATCCAACACCGGTTCAATACGAAGATATGGTTGAGTGTCACAAAAGAATTCAGCGAGGCTGAGCTGCTCAAGACTGCCATCATCGCCGCCAAAGGAAAGCTCCCAGACGGCGGGGCTCAAGATAAATCTCTACTTGTGCCGGCTCTTGCCGTCGCCATAAGAGACAAAAAGTTCTTTCTTGTCTTGGATGACATGTGGGGAGACAATGAATGGAACAACTTGCTGAAGGACCCGTTCAGCTATGGCGCTCCTGGTAGCCGAGTCCTTGTCACCACAAGACATGGGACTGTTGCCCGAGGCCTAAAAGCCGTGCATCCGTATCACCATGTTGACAAATTGGGACCTGAAGATGCATGGTCATTACTCACGAAGCAGGTGAGAGTAACATCTGCTCTATCTCAAGTAAATAATACAATGGTTATTTATTAATAGTTTAACGACTCAAAAAATTTATTGGTTCACTATTGACTCTGGGCTTAAACTGATTGCAGATACTGACAACGGAGAAAAGTGAACCAACGATTGATATGCTAAAAGATATCGGATTGCAAATTATAGAAAAATGTGATGGGTTACCTCTTGCCATAAAAGTGATGGGAGGACTCCTATGCCAGAAGGAGAAATCACGCCATGCTTGGGGAAAGCTCTTGAATGATGCTGCATGGTCAGTATCCCAAATGCCTGAAGAGCTAAATTATGCAATATATCTTAGCTACGAGGATTTGCCCCCTTGTTTAAAACAATGCTTCTTGCATTTTTCACTTAAACCTAAAAAGGTACTGTTTGAAGATATTGAATATGTCGGTATGTGGATTGGGGAAGGATTTGTTCATGGGGACTCGGATAGATTGGAAGAACTTGGAATTGAGTACCATAAGGAGCTGGTACTAAGGAACCTTATAGAGCCAGATACTTCATACCCTGGTCAAAAAATTTGCAGCATGCATGATGTTGTCCGTTCATTTGCGCAATTTGTCAGTAGAAATGAATCACTAGTACTGAACAGTGGAGAATCTACTAGTAATACATTTAGTATGCAAAGATATCTTCGGTTGTCTATAGAAACAAAAGGAGTAGAATCAGATACATTTGAGTTGAGAAGTCTAGAAGAGCAAAAATCACTAAGGTCCATAATATTAATTGGCAATTTCAAGATTCAGCCTGGTGATTCCTTGACTATTTTTTCAAGTTTACGGACTCTACATATGGAGTTTATAGACTGTGTTGCATTGCTTGAATCTTTGCATCAACTGAAACACTTGAGGTACTTGGCAGTAAAAAATTGCACTGGTATAAATAGCTTGCCACAAGACATCCACAAGATAAAATTGTTGCTACATGTTAGTTTTTGTGGTTGTCAGAATCTTTTGGAACTACCTGATAGCATTGTGAAACTACAAGAACTGAGATTTCTTGACATTGATCGCACATATGTAACTGATGTGCCTAGGGGTTTCGGTGCTCTAGAACATCTGAGGACAATATATGGGTTCCCAGCTCAAATGGACGGTGATTGGTGCAGTTTGGAAGAGCTTGGGCCTCTTTCTCAGCTTAGATGCATTAGATTACTGGGTCTACAGAATGTATCTGCTAGTTCATTCGCCAGGAAGGCCAGGCTTGGTGAAAAGGTGCATCTCTCCATGCTGCGCTTACACTGCAGCCGTGGATTTGGCGATGATGGACAGAAGAAAGAAAATGTCACCGAGAAAGATCAAAGAGTGATAGAGGAGGTATTTGATGGTCTATGTCCTCCACCTTGCATACAGGATATTTATATCCAAGGATATTATGGGTGCCAGCTCCCAAGATGGATGAGGGACACATCAACGACACTCCTCAAGTCCTTGAAGATTCTAATGCTGAGCGAACTGTCTTGCTGCACTCAACTACCTGATGGACTGTGTCAGCTCCCTTGTTTGGAGGTCCTACAGGTATTCTGGGCTGTAGCAATTAAGCGTGTGGGTCCTGAGTTTGTGCAGCCGTATAGTCACTGTCATCATCCTTCATCCCGGGTTGTGGTTGCATTTTCAAGACTGCATGAGCTGGTCTTGAATGGACTGGTGGAATGGGAGGAGTGGGAGTGGGAGGAAGAAGTGCATGCTATGCCTGTCTTGGAGGAGCTTCTTATTCAGAGTTGCAAATTGAGGTGCATCCCCCCGGGCCTTGCCACACATGCGAGGTCTTTGAAGAAGTTAACCATATGGAGTGTCCAGGGTCTCCAGGCTCTAGAGGGCTTCGCTTCTGTAGTCCAGCTTGATCTATTTAAGTTACCCAAGCTGACTAATATCTCCAATTTCCCCAAGTTGCAAAAGCTTGAGATCGATCGCTGCCAGAAGCTTGAATCACTGCAGGGGATGGAACAACTCCGAAGACTCGTGTTGACAGTTTACTACAACAGACCACTCCCGTCATACCTGCAAGCTGTAAAACCAAGTCATTTGTTGTTGGACTGCGGCCCAGAGGCACTCGCTTGCATGGCTTTGGGAAAATCTAGTCCGGAGTGGGACAAGTTCGGTCATATTCAGCATGTCGAGGCTTATGCAGATGATGTTGGTGAACATATTGAAAAGAAATGGCACCTATTTTATACAAGTGAGCCGTACAGCATGGTGACAAACATCGACCCACAGGTAATATATATTGTTAACTCATTGCTCTTCCAGTATGTGTAGCTAATCTATTTTCCCAATCTACTATCGTGGATTCCATCTCATCTTAGTAGTTCACTGGTACATGCTAGAGCCTGAATATGCACCTCCCACTGTTTGGTTTTGCTTGGCAGGAGTGGTCGTGGTCTGAAACAGAATGTGAAGACGTCGAGGATGTAGAGGACATCCAAGACCAATGACCCTGCCTCGACTCTTGGAGAGGAAGGAGTTAAGGAGGCAGCTACATACAGATACAGTGCTGCTCACACAACTAGGCGTGCAGCAAGATTAGTCTGGACCACTAATTAATGTGATCAACGGCTCAGATTTACTACATACTCTTACCTCTCATGTGAAAAGAGGGGGTAAGAGGGACCATGCTAAAACTGCTCCCGGCGGAAATATATGGCCATCGCCGTCCCCATGGTGCGCCACAAGCAAGCTGCCCAACCTGCCAAGAATTATTTTTTTAGTGCTCGGTTTTCAGTTTCGACGGTCTCAGGATGTATAACTGGAGATATCAGTACGATGCACACGGTGAAACCAAATCATGAACAGTAAGGAACGTAATATCATGGACATGGATGCATAAAAAAACAGACACCTACTTGTAACTTGTAAGCCTTTATTTGGTGGCCAAGGAAGGAACTGACTTTGTGGGCTGATGGAGCTAATGAGGGGGTCGCAAAGTAAGCTTCTCATCCACCTTTCCAACTTCTTCATCGACCCGACTACAGACAGAAATCGGTAGCGTTTGTTGGCGCAGCCCTAGACTAGCTCTCTCTCAGCAGGACGGAGGTAGAAGACGCACAGTTTTTTTTTCCGGCCGCACATACAGCATTTCCTTTATCTCAAACTGGCTAGCACTTGCCCACTCAACAGACTACAGCACCGGGGTTTAAATCCCTGGCTCACTCACGCACAGGGCCTTGCCCACCCTCCTACTCTGCGCATCCATGATCTGCATGGCGCCCGTGCTCACAATGCAACTAACGCGCACACCGCGGCCACTCCAACAGATCACCAACGACCTAGCCTAGCTACCGTGGACACTACGCCACACACATATGCGCACACACGCACGCCATACACGCACACACGCCACACTTCCGCTGCGTTCCGCACATCCCGCGCGCATCCGACGCGTCCGATGTTGGCCCAGACCACGTCGCCGAGTACTTTCCGACGACAGGCGACGACCGATGACGACGAACGAAGACGATAGCCAAGCGACACTAACGAACTCGACGAAGTGCTTTACGCCGAGTTGCACCGTGCACCGCAGTGCAAAGCTAGCCTAGCTAGCAACCTGATCGATCTCACGATTGATCAATTCCGGCCGATACTCAATACGCACGCACACGAAGCCGGCGTATTGCCATAGGCTCGTATCGAGCCTGCTCTGATTTGTATTACTTCACAAACCCACGGTACAAGTTACATGGCTGATTACACGCATATAAATAGTACTAGCACCTAGCTATCCAGGACAATACTACTCAGAGACCAAGTCTTGTACTACTCGGATACATGCATGCAAGCCAACCTGAACACGTACCGGCTAACAGGGGATTGAGTCGTGTTTAACTCCAACAATCACCCCCCTAAACACGACGTCGTCACGTCACAGCTCCGACGTCGATCCTTCTTCGCTTCTCCAAGAGCTTCTCTCGATCCAAAGTCTTGGTTAGCATATCCGCCAGTTGATCATCGGTGCAAATGTAGTTGACCTTCATCTTACCTTCTTCCACGCAGTCCTTTATGTACCGATACACCGTATCAATGTGCTTGCCACTATCATACCGCACTGGATCCTCGCGTAGAAAAATTGTCGACTCGCCATCAACATTGAGCACCACTTGTTCTGGATCTCGATACATGAGATCACTGTGTAGCCTCCCTTGCCACACACCTTGACACTCTGCTTCACTTGAAGTCGATGTCGCCACTTTCTGTCTTCGTGATAGCCAGCTTACTATGCTTCCGCCAAGGAAATATGCCACGTCCGAGGTACTCTTACGGTCGTCGACAATCCCTTCCTTGTGATTACCACTATAGCTGAGTAGTTTCACCATCTTCTTCTTGTTCAGCTCAAGATGAGGTTTCATTGAAGCAACAATGTGATTGCAATCTTTCATGCCATTGCTTTCAAGTACCTTCCTTGCATTTGCCTCCTGGCATAGTTTGATCCCCTCCGGCTTTTGATGTTCCTCCATCCTGAGGTAGTAACTCAAAACACCAAGATCATCCATCTTGAAAAGCTCCTTCATTTGTAGCTTGAACTTTGCAATCACCTCTTCATCTGCTCCAGTTATCAACAGACCGTCGACATAGATGCCAACTAGTAGACGATCCCTTCCTTCACCTCGCTTGTACATCGCATGCTCTAGTGGGGCCTTCTCAAATCCAAGAGAAATCATCGCTTGATCAAGTTTGATGTTCCACGCCCGAGAGCCTTGTCGTAGTCCGTACAAGACTTTGTGTAGCTTCAGTACCTTGTGTTCCTCTCCTTCTTTGATGAATTCCGGTGACTGATTCACATACACATCTCCTTCTAACTCCTCATTCAAAAACGCGGATTTTACATCCATGTGATGTATCTTCCATGATTCCTGAACTGCGAGAGCGATGAGTAGTCTCACCGATTCCATCCTTTCAATGGGAACAAACACTTCTTCGAAGTCCACATCTTCCTCTTGCACGTACTCTACGGCTACTAGCCTCGCTTTGTGCTTCATGCACCCTTCAACATCTTTCTTGACCTTAAATTCCCACTTGAGCTCCATGGCTTCATGGTTGTTGGGAAGATCCACGAGCTCCCATGCATTGTTGTCGTAAATCGCCCCCAACTCTTCTTCCATAGCCTGACGCCAACACTCTGTCGAATTTGCGTCGTCAAAATTCGCCGGTTCCTCGGCAGTTGCTAGACACCATCGCCCATGCCCTTTCACTTTTACCGGGTCAATTGTCCGAAGAGTCTTCTCCGGATATGGGTGTAACACTGGTTGTAGCAGTAGAGGTGTAGGTGGTGTTGTCCTCGTCTCTTGTGCCTTCGGAGACGACATTATTTGCATGGCTCCTTGTACCTTCAGGAGTAACTCCTCGTCGTTTGCTTCGCACATTGCTTTTGACAAAGCTAGACTTTCATCCCCGGATACGGACGTTACCTTGCCGTTCCCATCTTCTTGCATTATAGTGGCCAAGCATGGCAAAACTGTACGTACATGCGCTGGTAATGGACCTTGCATATCTCCTGGATCACTTGCAACGTCACTAGGTGTAGATGGCCCTAGCTCACCACGTGAGCCACCAAGCCCTCCTGCTGGACTTGTTTGTAGCCCACCCTGCGAGCCTTGTCTTCTGGCTAGGCCACCACACGTAGTTGTCTTGGAGGCTCCTTGTGCAGCACTCGTTGCTGGCTGCGAAGCGCCCTTACTCCGCACAAGGGATCCAGCATTGGTGCCCGTGGCCTGCACTTTTGGCCTACTCAGCGAGACACCATGTCCAGTGCTATTTTTATGGCCACCTACGGACCTCTGAACAGCACAAAGATTACTTCTCCATGATCGCGCACACGCAGCTATCGCTTTATCCGCTCCAGCAAAGTTGGCACTTACATCCATAGCACTGACATAAGTTTCGGAATCACCCCCCGCATCTGTAGCACCGACGCGAGTTTCCGAACCATGATCATGATAGCAAACTTTTTCTTCCGCAAGCTCGACAATTTCTTCAGTCAACGCTTGTGAGTCTGGATCCTCCTCGTCCACAAGTTTACACATCAATATTATGTCACCATCATCTCCTTGCTGGGCCATGAGCGCCTTCTGCTTCGGTGCTTCCTCGCAGTCAGCCTTGAAGTGACCGAGGAGACCACAGTTATAACACCTCACTTTCCTGATGTCAAACTTTCTCCTCGGTGGTGGTGCAGTCTCATCGTCTGAGTCGTCATCCGAGTCGGCGAAGTTCTTTCTCGCCGAACGCTGCTTCCCCTTCTTCTTGCTGCTGCTTTTGGATCCGCCTTGCATTTCCTTTGACAAAGCAACCCACTGCGCCCTTGTGAGCATCATAAGCTCGTCGTTCCTCCCATCCCCAAGACTGTACCGCATCCGCTCATCGTGAGCCTTGTACCGTCCGACAAGATCGTCGATGGAGAGAGTCGCGAGATCGACGCACTGCTCGATCGCCGTGACAATTTGCAAGTACCGGGGAGGGGCTGCACGCAAGAACCGCCGGACAACCGAGGCCTCCGTGAGGTTTTCTCCAAGCGCGCGAATCCGATTGACGAGAGTAGCCACCCGTGAAGCAAACGCATCCACAGACTCATCGTCTCCCATGACCAAAGTCTCGTAGTTCCTTAGGAGAGTTTGGAGATTGGCTTGCTTGACGCGGGTGTGTCCCTCGAACTGGAGCTTCAGCGTATCCCACACCTCCTTCGCCGTTGCTTTGGCGATCAGGTGCTGAAGGACATCCATCGGCATCACCGAGTAAATCGCCGACGCCGCCTGCCGATCCTTCCGGTGCTCGGCTCCCTCCTTCTTATACGCGTCGCCTCCTGGATCCACCGCGTCCCATAGCTCGTTGGCACGGAGACCACACTCCATGAGGGCTTTCCAGATCCCGAAGTTCTCGCGATCAAACCGTGGGTACGATGAACTCGCCGGAGCAGCAATTACTTTAGCCGCAATGGAGTATTCCGCCAGCTGCTTGTTCTTCTCGTCGTCCGACATGACCTCCCGTTACTAGAAGATCAACCAAGCTCTAGATACCAATTGTTGGCCCAGACCACGTCGCCGAGTACTTTCCGACGACAGGCGACGACCGATGACGACGAACGAAGACGATAGCCAAGCGACACTAACGAACTCGACGAAGTGCTTTACGCCGAGTTGCACCGTGCACCGCAGTGCAAAGCTAGCCTAGCTAGCAACCTGATCGATCTCACGATTGATCAATTCCGGCCGATACTCAATACGCACGCACACGAAGCCGGCGTATTGCCATAGGCTCGTATCGAGCCTGCTCTGATTTGTATTACTTCACAAACCCACGGTACAAGTTACATGGCTGATTACACGCATATAAATAGTACTAGCACCTTGCTATCCAGGACAATACTACTCAGAGACCAAGTCTTGTACTACTCGGATACATGCATGCAAGCCAACCTGAACACGTACCGGCTAACAGGGGATTGAGTCGTGTTTAACTCCAACATCCGACGAGCCCGACTGCACCAGTGCGTCCCGCACATCCCGCGCGAATCCGTTGCGCCCGACGAGCCCGACTGCACCAGTGCATCCCGCACCTCCCGCGCGAATCTGTGGCGCCCGACGAGCCCGACTGCACCAGTGCGTCCCGCACATCCCGCGTGAATCCGTCGCGCCCGACTGCACCGGTGCATCCCGCACATCCCGCGCGAATCCGTTGCGCCCGACGAGCCCGACTGCACCAGTGCGTCCCGCACATCCCGCGCGAATCCTTCGCGCCCGACGAGCCCGACTACACACGCCGTGGCTTATTCCAACAGCGTTAGGGCCGGTGCTCTGTTACAAAGAAAAAAAACTACATTATAGCACGGTAAATGAATGACAAAGTGAAGAATTCAACGAATAACCAAATCAAACTATATGAGAGAGCCGTATGGTCAGTAGTTGTAGACTGAATGACAGAGACCAGACAGTTTCTGATGATTGCTGGCCCAGTTTTCGGCAAAGGTGGTTCAGGGTTGATGAGCAAACTCAACTGGTTTGGTTAGTTAGGTGCTTATGGGTGGCAACTAGCTGGAAAACAACAACAATTTTTTTCATTATCCATCTGTAATAGCAAGAGAAGTTTTATCATTTTCCTTTTGTTCGTTTCAACATCAGCTGCAATTACGGTGGAATGTTTTTCTTTCCCTCCTATAGTTTGGGCAAGTCACAAGATTTCATCCATGATAAGCAGAGCACTCCTATATATTGGAGCACCATGTTGTTCCACTTATCTATGAGACTGTAACTTAATTGTTTTGTACTTTCAACCCCCCTTCCCTTTCTATGCATTGTAAATGTACTATTTTATCTTTTAATGAAATGGTTCAGGCTGGCGTAAGCCCGCCGTAGTGCCGTCAAAAAAACATAAGCAGAGCACATAGAGAAGCTTCACAAAATGGAAGCAAAGGTTTGTGTCGCACATAGCACTCGTCGGAGCAACCTGAGAAATGATGTGCTACAGAGGAACTCACAGACGGCAGAGGTTCGATTCCTACGAGCATGGAAGTTTTGAGCTCTAGGTATCTTCTTCATAGCCTTCCCTCTTGGTGCAGCTCGGCTGGATATTGCCGGTGGAATAGGAAGGTAACATCTTTCGCTGTCGCTGCCTGAACAAGTACCAACCGGACTGTCAGATAGGAAGGTAACATCCTTACCACAGAGCTCTAGCAGCAGCAACTTCTGTCTGCAAAACCGAACTTTTCTAGTATTTGTTTTGATTTTTTTTTATTCAGCACCGGTGCAGATGAGCCTGGAAGCCAAAACGCCTCACTCCAGTTTTTGTGTCATTTTACAATGAATATTTTGAGTTGCGTTCCCAATCGGCATGTCGTCTGATCTTGCACGATTGATATAGGCACATATCATGCTTTTCGAGGGTAGTACCTTGGCGTATCTTTGCTCTTTGATGAGGATATATTTGGTTTGTATCGTTGGGGTTGGTCACTCACTAGTGCTATTCCAATTATTCATTTATTTTGTAACCACATGATAGACTATTGATTGACCATCCACACAATGTCTTTATAAGGCATTCACTACCAGAATCGACCCCTATGCCGACGGCCAGGGCCGTCGGCATAGCCCTGAGTCCCGTCGGGACAGACCTATGCCGACGGCCCTCGTCGGCATAGGGCCGTCGGCAACATATACGTCGGCATAGCCTGGTCGGCCGTCGGCATAGAAAAGCCGTCGGCATATATGCTATGCCGACGGCGGCCGTACATCAATGCCGACGGCCAAGACCGTCAGCAAAGTCCGTGCCTAACGGCGCCCACAGCCGTCAAGTTCGCCCAGCGACGGGCCGCCACGTGGCATATGGCTATGCCGACGGCCTGCCGTCGGCATAGGGCTGCCACGTGGCGGCCAGTCGCTGCTCGTGGACCAGGTCTACGCCGACGGCCAGCCGTCGGCATAGTCAGCCACGTGGCGGCCCGGCGTTGCTCGCGGACCAGGGCTATGCCGACGGCCGTCGTCGGCATAGGCCTGCCACGTGGCTGCCTGCCGTTGGTCCTGGACCAGGCCTATGCCGACGGCCAGGCCGTCGGCATATATTTAATTATAAGCCGACGGCTATGTCGTCGGCTTACCCATTCATACGCAGCTCCCAGTAGCTG
>LR738716.1:1745773-1778330 GCA_902687465.1 Secale cereale
GGCGCAGGCGGCGGCGGGCTCGTGGCGGCGCGAGGTCGGGGCGGGGAGGCGCAGGCGGCGGCGGGCGTCGGAGGTGGTGGGCGGCGGCGCGGGCCGGTGTGGGTCGGGGAGAAAGGAGGGGAATGGGTGGTCGGGGCGAACCGCTAGGGGATAAGGTCGCCCCTATGCCGACGGCCTGGCCGTCGGCATAGGCCTGCCCTTTGCCACGTCATCGATCCGTGGACATATGCACAGATATGCCGACGGCCTTGCCGTCGGCATAGGTGTATTTTACTTTTTTTATTTATTTTCACTTTGCTTTGTTATTTTTCCTTTATTTTAGTTTGTGTTTTTTTTATTTTCACTTTGCTTTGTTATTTTGCCCCTTTGCTTTGTTATTTTGCCACGCGTCCGTTTCCCCCCTCCCGGTGCCGGCGGCGGCGCCGTCCGTGAGGGGGGGCACACACCGGACACGCGTCCCGCCTCTTCGGACATGCCACCACACCACCACGCATGTATGAGGTCCCGGTGCGACGCTCCGGTGGCATTGCTACCCCCCCAGTGCCCCCGTCCCGCCTAACCCTGTAGCGTTGGACCACGGGATCTAGCCCTTTGACTTTGCGCGGACGGGCTTTGACCAGTGGACCTCCCCGCCCGGTTGTGTTAGGTCAGCCCATAGGAACAGCCTGGAGAAACATCCGGGACAGATCCACAGCAAGATCCCCTCCGTGTAGACCCCACGCGTCCGTTTCCCCCCTCCAGGTGCCGGCGGCGGCGCCGTCCGTGAGGGGGGGCACACACCGGACGTTCGTTACCGGGGGGGGGGGCGGCAATCGATATACATCGGGATTTTTTTTAGATAAGGCATAATTATCTTATGCAAAACAAAAACTAAAATAAAGTAAAAACAACAAAGCAAAGTAAAAACAACAAAGCAAACTAAAAATAAAAATAAAGTAAAGTACACCTATGCCGACGGCCCGGCCGTCGGCATACCATTACACCCCACGCAGGTTGTGCCGCGGATCGATGCCGTGGCGTGGGCGCAGGGATCGATGACGTGGCGAGTGAGCCTATGCCGACGGCCGTGCCGTCGGCATACCTCTGCCACAGATAACATAAATGGAATTAAAAAAATAATTAAAATAAATGTATGCCGACGGCCAGGCCGTCGGCATATCAGCCTTCGTCTCACGGATCGATGACGTGGCTTGGCGCACGGATCGTGGACGTGGCAGAGGGGCCTATGCCGACGGCCGGACCGTCGGCATACCTCTGCCACAGATATGCCGACGGGCGCCGTTACGGCCCGTCGGCGTAGGGTCAACGCCGTCACGTGGTCTGCGCTGACCGGGCAGGTGGGCCAGGTCTATGCCGACGGCCTGTCCTATGCCGACGGCACCCGTAGGCGTAGCTCGTGTGGTCCCGACGGCCTCCTCTATGCCGACGGGGCCGTCGGCATAGATGGATGTATGCCGACGGCCTTTGTACGCCTACGGCCTACCCTTGGCCGTCGGCATAGGTCTCTATATGCCGACGGCAGCCGTCGGCATATATTTGGCCGTCGGCAAACCCTGTTTTTCTGGTAGTGATTGTTCGGAGGCAACACCTCAAGAAAATTGGCAGAAATTGGACATAACAGTAGTCACCCTTGTTTTCATGCAGTTTGGATGAAAATCGTAGGCGTATGAGGTTTCGTGAATTTACTAGTTAGGTGCTCTTGTGGATGCTCTGGTCCGCGTCTTGAGGGCAAAATGCCTTCACCATGTTAGTCATCTAGGTTGTTGTGCAGTTTGGAACCGCCTACCAGATGATCTTGGGAACCTGTTGCCTGATCTTTCCTTCCAGGTTGAACAGATCTACGATTTGTTCCTAGCATACTCACCCCATCTCGGCGATGAGCATGTTCACAGGCGCATCGCTCGCAAGTAAGCCCTTTTCCGACAGGGCGCTGTCGCGCAATTTTTTCTCCACCCCGTAGGACAACGTGTATCCCATGAGGATGGACGGCTAACATGAGACACTGTATGACCAGGCATTGCCGCCTCGCTCGGTCAACCTAGTGATGACCTTCTCTATGGTGACGGAGCAGAACGAAGCGCATCAGCTGACGATGCCGCTGCTATTTTCATTCTTCCACATTGTCGCCTGCACATTGCAACCTCTCAGGGTGAAATTATTTGAGTCCCACCAAAGGATGTATGGAAATATCACCTTGCAACAGTAGGGCTCCTGCTCTGAAGCTCTATCATCGGTGGATCACCGGCCTCTAGCCACCGAGATTAGTAGGGTGAGCATCGCTACAATGCATACCCAGATGGTTAGAAGCACAGCGGGATCCAGATGAATCATCTGTCTGTACCTATGTTTGTCTGGATCGAGCTACTCTCTCCTTCCTTGTATATAGGGCCTAATGCGTTTTTCGAGGCTAACTTTGACCATATGTTAGAGCAATAATAAATGACATGCAAGTCACACAAAGCACATAATCAAATTCGTACGTGGAAGGAGCTTCTAATGGAGTATAATTTTCACATTATACATCTCATATATTATTAATCTTATCAATAGTGAACGGCGACCTTCAAAAATGTATTAGGCCCTATATATATGGAATGAGGGAGTAGCTAGTACTCTGATTGTGACTTTGGAGCCGCAGCCGAAAGCAAATGTCAAGTCGATAACTGCATGCAAAGGTGCTGACAACCAAGACTAGTACCCAAAAAAATATTTCAATGAAGTCAATATAAAGTTTGACTCGTCCATTCATCGAACCGAACACATATTTTGGATAGCTCTATGTCCATTTTAAAATCTAGCCCATATATATTAATTAGTTTTTTTAACATACTTTGTAAACTTTCATCAAGTTTATATAAAAATAGTTAGTTTCATTTTCCTTCACCGACAATTCAATTTGGAGATAAACTTTCATCAAGTTTTTTTTAGTTGCACGAATAATCTTTCTGGAACTTCTTAACACAAAATCTCCACCTCGACCACGGCTCCACCACACACGCTCTCGGCTACCTCGACAAAGGGCACAAAGGCCTACTGCATTGCTTGAGCAACCTCGTAGGTTTCCACTTCAGTCACGCATTCCGCGATGCATCGACCGTTATGACTATATGGAGTGTCCATTGGCTTGCCTTCAGATTCTTCTCTAGTCTCGACGCCTGCGTCGCTACCGTTGTGACTGCGAGGTTAGGATAGTGTAGGATATTATTCTACCTTGCCTTGTACTCCAAGATGATCATGTACTCCTATATATATGCCCACGAGGCTCAAGCAATAAACATCGAATCCATCATATTCCGCACCAATCCCTCTCTATCCCTTCTAACACATAAAAATTTCCATCATGTTCGCTGCAGGTAAAAGACGGTAAATAGACTTGGACGTAACATGCGCGCATGACCGGCAATGGCATACCCGACTAACATGCGTGGCATGGCCGGCAATGCGCGCATGCGCGGACCAGCCATAGAGCACTAACCAAAACATGAACAACCGAGAACCATCCAGAGAGAGGAACGTCCAGTCCGATCCCGAGATGATGTGTCTGAAGTAGATCAAATGAAACAGACACGCGGTCAAATGTGGACGGTGCTGCAATGACAAGGAGACATGCATGATAAGAGGAAGGCAAGAGATGAGCGACTAGGTCGGCGAGGACGTTGCGATGCAGTTGACGGTGAGATCTGGGGTGGCTGATGGTGAGGCAAGGGGAGAAGGGGAGAGTGGTATGCGGGCGATTGAATTAGGGAGGAGGGGTTACGCGCGAAGGGTGGGGTTAGCTCCTGACCGAGGGGATTTTTATTTTTCATACGAAGAAAAATCTCTAATCGTGAGATTCGGATGTTCCTATTACACTCGTAGTCTCTGAAGGATGAGAACCCACTATGTAGCATCTACATCGATAATTCAAGCATTGTATATGTCATTAGTCCGATTCTTTGTAGGAACTACCCGTAATAACAAACTTGCAAAATGGATTTGTTTATCATAAAGAGATTCGTGAAATGGAATCAACAGTAGTGGACTGGTCGTCTCCTATATCAGACCATAGATAAGTGTTTCCCTATATATTATATAGTGATCAAGCAAATAAGTGTTGCATATATGGGACTGCAGCAAGAACTACAATATCCGGATCTTATTGCAGATTGATTCTTCAACTGTACATACATGAAGTAATTGTTACTTTGGAATACATAGATCAGCTGCATGAGTAGAGCAACAACTTAAGCCCTTATCTACTCCTTGTTTGTATCATCTTGCCAACACTGCCTGCATGGAAAGGTGAGAAGGCATCCCGCTGCTGCCAGTCCTTGCGCCATCGCTGCCGTGGGATCTCTCGACCATGCTTGCTCGCTAGGGTACGATTCGGTCACAGTGTCTGGACGAATGACATGCAGGGAATTCTGCTGGTCGGATTGCGTTAATCTGTGCAGGGAGAGAGAGAGAGAGAGAGAGAGAGAGAGAGAGAGAGAGAGTATGGAAGAAAAGGGGACACGAATAACTGAATCAGCGAGAGGTGAATACCATAGAGTGGCAGGTAACTATGGGACACGCATTTTGTCATGGGGGTCCCTAGTGCCGACATGCATATCCTAGAGTTGCCCGCCATTCTACGGTCCCCAGTGTGGACAAGAATCCAGTTCGTTGTTCCGGTTAAGGCGATGAGGCACTCTAGTGTACATCCTGAACTGACTGTGGCCAGAGCAGCGAAGCCTCGGCAGGCTGCTAAGCAAAGAAGCGATAATGGACCAAAGGCCACCTAGGCCAGTTTCTCGAGCAACGGCCCGAGCGGGTAGGACTACTAGTGGAGGCCAGATGGAAGGATATGTATGTGTTGTCCCCTCTGCTACTACTTTTCCACTAGACTTTCTGTCTGCTGTATATTGCTAGTACCTAGCTTTTTCTGCACCAGAACATTTCGATTCTAGTTGGTTATAGACCCAAAAAAAGGACAAGGGGATGTCTCATTACGAAATTTGATTGGTCATCAGACCTTAGCAATCAAGAGATTATAAATGAATACGTTCAACAATGCACAGTATGGTTTTGGCATTCTTTGGATGATAAATGAACAGTACTGAAGTCTGAGGCTGCATTATTACTCAACATGAACATTCAGACACTTTGTGACCTCCCGTGCAGTGGTGCCAATGATTTTTTTTTGTCAAGTCCACTTTACCATTCCTTTTCTAGCTAGCGAATCATCGTCTTGTAAGCTAGCGAAGGTGTCAAGAAAATTAGGATGTAACTAGTGTAGAGCAGTACATCGTTGTACACGGTGATTAATTTTGTAGTATTCGTATGTTAGGTCGATGGATGAATTATATAACATTGTCAGCACGGCCAAAAAAAAATGCTTGAACAGACCCGCTCAGTTCTTGGTTGCTCTGCTGTTGCTTTTTGGCTGAAAGGTTTTCGTCGGAAGCTAGAAACAGCAGAAAGAGCCAGCGGTGATTCAGGATCTAAACCTTGTGCAGTGCAATTTCAATGGTTGATGTTGCTCTCTGGAAATTAAATAAACCAATGAGATTGGTTTTGCTGCAGGTTCTGAATGAAGCAAATTGCTGCATGCATGCGCCCTAAACTTCTTCAGGTTCTGTACGCGTGATAAACCACAGGGACAATCGACAAGAGTGATTCAAACAGCACATTGGTGTGTAACGAACTGTATATCACCACTACATTATGATTCATACATTGCATACATGGCTGTCGCTGTTCTGAAACCACTACATGATCGAGCTCGCTTCCTTGGTTCGGTTCAGTCCAAGATGACGATGGACTGATGACTGGCTGCAGGTAGAGGAATCATCTGTGCGTCAGCCTGCCTAGCTAAATGCAAGTAATAAACAGATAATTTAACTTGCTGTAGAAAAACAAAATAAATCAGTCGATGACACGGACTAGCTAATTGAATCCTGGAGTTTGTCTGATCTGATCTGGTTGTTAGGTAATCCAAATATAAGTTAATTTTATTACTAGGTAAGTTCTAGTTATGTGCAAGCTAGCAGGCTGCGTGAGACACAGGGTTGAGTCCGGTTAAGATTAGTAGCGTGATCAGCGTTGCCGTGTAATTAGCAATATACGGCCGTGTCCTAGTAGGCTTTGCCTTTGGCTGTGTCCGTGTTGCTTTTGTAGTTCAGTCCTAGTACGTATAGGTTAAGAAGTGTCCGGCTAGTTTTGTTGGTCGGTCATGGTCTGGTGTGTGTATATAATATACAGGCACTAGGGTCAAGGTTTGTAACATCGAGAAAACAAGAAAAGCAATAAACAGGAATTAAAGGGTACGAGACGTACCCTCGGCTATCAGTTTTGTGTGCGCGCACGTGCGTTCGTGTTATTTTGATATGATCGATCCTGTGGGCATATATTCAACAATTGGTATCTAGAGCAAGGTCGATTTGAAGCTGCGCTTGCCCCGAGGTGGCGTCCTGACTAGCGCCTCGGGGCGGGCGATACTGTCGCTGGTATAGCGACAAGGAGGAGCGGGCGATACTGTCGCTGGTGTAGCGACAAGGAGGAGCGGGTGATATAGTCGCCGGTGTTGTGACAACAAGGAGCAGGCGATATAGTTGTTGGGATGCAACGACGAGGAGGAGGAGGCTATTGTCGTTCGAGCGGCAACAAGGAGAATCAGCCAGTTGTCGTTCGGCGGAGCGGCGACAAGAAGGCGGCAAGGACGCTGTCGCAAGCGAGATGACGGGTGATTGTCGTTCGACGAAACGACCTGGAGGAGGTTGACGGGAGCGGTAGTGCCGAGGTGCGGTGCTAGAAGATCTCATCAGGATTGTCCTTCGGGGGGTGTGAGGAAGAAGTGACAAAGTTGTGAGCTGTCGTCAAGGTGTGCACATGAGTTCTTGTAAGATGCGTCCAAGAGCTCAGGTGTGTGTGTCTTCTGCTGCAGTTGAGATGCGTCACTGGCGGAGGAGAATTGCGAGCGAGAGCGGATGGAAAAAGTAGTGTGTGCCTTGCGGTTCTGTTTGTTGTCGCGGAGTTTCGGCGAGTTCATATACGATAGAGATGAGTTGCACGTATATGACGAGTTGTGTAGCCGCTGAACATGAGGTGTCGTTTGGTAAGTTGTGTCACCAACGACAAAGAAAAAAGATGTGGCGGGTGAAGAGATGTGTCTCCCTGTGTGCAAGCAATCGATGTGAAGATGAAGATCAACGTGAAGATGGAGGCGGACCAGTTAAGTCGAGTTCCTGCATGAGGCTATGCGTTTAGTCTGCATGTAGCACACTAAGATGTGCCAGCGTGGCTGGTAGTCCGGGTAATCGTTGATTTTAGTCTACAAATCGGCATGAAAAAGAAAAGACAATGAAGAAGTGGTGGCCATCGTTGCAAGAAGGGAGAAGTAGTGGTCCGGTAAGCCGCGTCACCGGATGCAGTCGATGTGACAAGATGAACCGTTGATCGTCTGCGTGTCTCATCAAGTAAGAAGTCGGATGTTTGGATTAGGGGGTGATTGTTAGGTAACTGTTGGGGAACGTTGCATGGGAAACAAAAATTTTCCTACGCTCACCAAGATCAATCTAGGAGATGCATCTACGAGGGAAGAGTCGGATCCACATACCCTTGTAGATCGCTAAGCGGAAGCGTTCAAGAACGCGGTTGATGGAGTCGTACTCGCCGCGATTCAAATCGCCGAAGATCCCAGCACCGAACGGACGGTGCCTCCGCGTTCAACACACGTGCAGCTCGGGGACGTCTCCTCCTTCTTGATCCAGCAAGGGGGAAGGAGAAGTTGACGGAGAAACCCAGCAGCACGACGGCGTGGTGGAGATGGTGGTGAAGGAATTTCAGCAGGGCTTCGCCAAGCACTGCAAACTAGACGAAGATATTCGTGGAGAGGGAGGGCAATGCCGAGGCCCGAACTTGTATTGCTGCCCTCCCTCTACCTCTCTTTATATAGGGGTGAGAGAGAGGAGGGGGCGCCCCTAGGGTTCCCCTTAGGGGGCGGCGGCCAAGGGGAGGGGCTGCGGCCAGGGTTAGGGTTCCCCCCCCCCCCCAGGCGCCTTGCCCCCCAAGTCCTAGGGGTGCGGCTGCCCTAGGGGGGCCCAGCCCCTTAGGCGCAGGTGGAGGAGCCTAGGGAGGGCGCACAGCCCTTGTGTGGGCTGTTGCGTCTCCCCACTTATGGCCCATAGGGCCCGTAACATTTACCGTGGCCCCTGAAACACCTTTCGGTTCTCCGATTCCTTCCCGATGTTCCCCGGAACAATTCCGGACTCCGTTTACTCTCATCCCATATATCAATCTTCGTCCCCGGACCATTCCGGAGACCCTCGTCACATCCGGGATCTCATCCGGGACTCCGAACAACCTTCGGTTACCATGCACTGTTCTCACTAACAACCCTAGCGTCACCGAACCTTAAGTGTGTAGACCCTGCGGGTTCGGAAACTATGCAGACATGACCGAGATAATCCCAGGTCAATAACCAATAGCGGGATCTGGATACCCATATTGGTTCCCACACGTTCCTCGATGATCTCATCGGATGAACCACAATGTCAAGGATTCAGGTAATCCCGTATACAGTTCCCTTTGTCTCGTCGGTATGTTACTTGCCCGAGATTCGATCGTCGGTATCTCTATACCTAGTTCAATCTCGTTACCGGCAAGTCTCTTTACTCGTTCCGTAATACATAATCCCGTGACTAACTACTTAGTCACTTTGAGCTCATTGAGATGACGTTTTACCGAGTGGGCCCGGAGATACCTCTCCGTCACACGGAGTGACAAATCCCAGTCTCGATCCATGTCAACTCAACAGACACCTTCGGAGATACCTGTAGAGTACCTTTATAGTCACCCAGTTACGTTGCGACGTTTGGCACACACAAGGCACTCCTACGGTGTCAGTGAGTTACATGATCTCATGGTCATAGGAACTTATACTTGACATGCAGAAAACTATAGCGATAACTGATACGATCAAAAGCTATGTTTAACGTTTGGGTCTCGTCCATCACATCATTCTCCTAATGATGTGATCCCGTTATCAAATGACAACTCATGTCTATGACCTGGAAACCGCGGTCATCTTTGATCAACGAGCTAGTCCCGAAGAGGCTTACTAGGGACACAAAGTTTGTCTATTTATCCACACATGTATTTAAGTTTCCAATCAATACAATTATAGCATGGATAATAAACGATTATCATGAACAAGGAAATATAATAATAACTCTTATATTATTGCCTCTAGGGCATATTTCCAACAGTCTCCCACTTGCACTAGAGTCATTAATCTAGCATTACAGGGTAATGAATCTAACACCCATAGAGTCTTGGTGTTGATCATGCTTAGCCCGTGGAAGAGGCTTTGTCAATGGATCTGCAACATTCAAATCCGTGTGTACTTTGCAAATGCTTATGTCCTCCTCCTTGACTGAATCGCGGATGGAATTGAAGCGTCGCTTTATGTGTCTGGTCCTCTTGTGAAACCTTGGTTCCTTGGCTAGAGCAATGGCACCAGTGTTGTCACAAAACAGAGTCATTGGGTTCAATGCACTAGGCACAACTCCAAGATCTGTTATGAACTCCTTCATCCAGACACCTTCCTTTGCCGCCTCCGAGGCAGCTATGTACTCGGCTTCGCATGTAGAATCGGCTACCACGCTTTGCTTGGAACTGCACCAGCTTACCGCTCCCCCGTTGAGAATATATACGTATCCGGTTTGAGACTTAGAGTCATCCGGATCAGTGTCAAAGCTTGCATCGACGTAACCCTTTACGACGAGCTCTTGATCACCTCCATAAACGAGAAACATTTCCTTAGTCCTTTTCAGGTACTTCAGGATATTCTTGACCGCTGTCCAGTGATCCAAACCAGGATTACTTTGAAACCTTCCGGCCATACTTATGGCAAGGCTGACATCTGGTCTTGTGCACAGCATTGCATACATGATAGAGCCTATGGCTGAAGCATAGGAGATGACACTCATCTTTTCTCTATCTTCCGCAGTCACCGGGCATTGAGTCTTACTCAACTTTGTACCTTGCAATACCGGCAAGAACCCCTTCTTGGATTGATCCATTTTGAACTTCTTCAAAACTTTATCAAGGTATGTACTTTGTGAAAGTCCTATCAAGCGTCTCGATCTATCTCTATAGATCTTGATGCCCAATATGAAAGCAGCTTCACCGAGGTCCTTCATCGAAAAACTCTTGTTCAAATACCCCTTCACGCTATCCAAAAGTTATATATTGTTTCCAATCAGCAATATGTCATCCACATATAATATTAGAAACGCTATAGAGCTCCCACTCACTTTCTTGTAAATACAAGCTTCTCCGTAAACTTGTACAAACCCAAACGCTTTGATCACCTCATCAAAGCGAAGATTCCAACTCCGAGATGCTTGCACCAGCCCATAAATGGAACGCTGGAGTTTGCAAACTTTGTCAGCATTCTCTGGATCGACAAAACCTTCCGGTTGTATCATATACAACTCTTCCTTAAGAAAACCGTTAAGGAACGCTGTTTTGACATCCATCTGCCAAATTTCATAATCGAAATATGCAGCTATTGCTAACATGATTCGGACGGATTTAAGCATCGCTACGGGTGAGAAAGTCTCATCGTAGTCAACTCCTTGAACTTGTGAAAAACCCTTTGCCACAAGTTGAGCTTTATACACGGTGACATTGCCGTCAGCGTCCGTCTTTCTCTTAAAAATCCATTTATTCTGAATGGCCTTCCGCCCTTCAGGTAATACTTCCAAAGTCCATACTTTGTTTTCATACATGGATCCCATCTCGGATTTCATGGCCTCTAACCATTTGTCGGAATCCGGGCCCACCATCGCTTCTCCATAGCTCGCAGGTTCACTGTTGTCCAACAACATGACCTCCAAGACAGGGTTACCATACCACTCAGGTGCAGTGCGTACCCTTGTCGACCTACGAGGTTCGGTAGTAACTTGATCAGAAGCTTCTTGATCATCATCATTGGCTTCCTCTTCAACCGTTGCAGGCTCCACAAAAACATCTTTCTGTGCTGCGCTACTCTCTGGTTGAAGCAGAGGTTCAATAACCTCATCAAGTTCTACCTTCCTCCCACTCAATTCTTTCGAGAGAAACTCTTTCTCGAGAAAGGACCCGTTCTTAGCGACAAACACTTTGCCCTCGGATCTGAGATATAAGGTGTACCCAACGGTCTCTTTTGGGTATCCTATGAAGACACATTTGTCCGCTTTGGGTTCGAGCTTTTCTGGCTGAAGCCTTTTGACATAAGCATCGCAACCCCAAACTTTGAGAAAAGACAACTTAGGTTTCTTACCAAACCACAGTTCATACGGTGTTGTCTCAACGGACTTGGATGGAGCCCTATTTAAAGTGAATGCAGCCGTCTCTAACGCATATCCCCAAAATGATAGTGGCAAATCGGCAAGAGACATCATAGAACGCACCATATCCAATAGGGTTCGATTACGACGTTCGGACACACCATTACGCTGTGGTGTTCCAGGTGGCGTCAACTGTGAAACAATTCCACATTGTCTTAAGTGATTGCCAAACTCATAACTCAGATACTCTCCCCCTCGATCAGATCGTAGGAACTTGATCTTCTTGTTACGATGATTCTCAACTTCACTCTGAAATTGCTTGAACTTTTCAAACGTTTCAGACTTATGCTTCATCAAGTAAATATACCCATATCTACTTAAGTCGTCAGTGAAGGTGAGAAAATAACGATATCCACCGCGCGCCGTGACACTCATCGGGCCACACACATCAGTATGTATGATTTCCAATAAGTCACTTGCCCGTTCCATTGTTCCTGAAAACGGGGTCTTAGTCATCTTGCCCATGAGGCACGGCTAGCATGTGTCAAGTGATTCAAAATCAAGAGACTCCAAAAGTCCATCAGCATGGAGCTTCCTCATGCGTTTCACGCCGATATGACCCAGACGGCAGTGCCACAAGAAAGTGGTACTATTGTTATCAACTCTACATCTTTTGGCATCAATGTTATGAACATGTGTATCATCACTATCGAGATTCAATAAGAATAAACCCCCTACTTCGGGTGCATGACCATAAAAGATATTACCCATATAAATAGAACAACCTTTATTCTCTGATTTAAATGAGTAACCGTCTCGCATTAAACAAGATCCAGATATAATGTTCATGCTCAACGCATGCACTAAATAACAATTATTCAGGTTCATAACTAATCCCGATGGTAATCGAAGAGCGAGCGTGCCGACGGCGATCACATCAACCTTGGAACCATTCCCCACGCGCATCGTCACTTCGTCCTTCGCCAGCCTCCGTCTATTCCGTAGTTCCTGTTTAGAGTTGCAAATGTGAGCAACCGAACCGGTATCAAATACCCAGGCACTACAACGAGAGTTGGTAAGGTACACATCAATAACATGTATATCACATATACCTTGCTTGTTGTTGTTGTTGGCCCCCTTCTTGTCTGCCAGATACTTGGGGCAGTTCCGCTTCCAGTGGCCGTTCCCCTTGCAATAGAAACACTCAGTCTCTGGCTTGGGCCCAGCCTTGGGTTTCTTCATTGGATGAGCAACTGCCTTGCCACCCTTCTTAGAGTTACCCTTCTTGCCCTTGCCATTCTTCTTGAAACTGGTAGTTTTATTGACCATCAACACTTGATGCTCCTTCAGCATTATAACTGGATGTCTGACTCAGCGACTTTCAGCATCGCAAACAGCTCGGCGATGGTTTTGTTCATCCCTTGCATGTTATAATGCTGCACGAAGCTCTTGTAGCTAGGTGGGAGTGACTGGAGAATTCTGTCAATGATAGCCTCCTCCGGGAACACAAGTCCCAGATCAGCTATGCGGGTATAGTACCCAGACATCTTCAGTAAGTGCTCACTGACAGACGAATTCTCCTCCATCTTGCAAGCAAAGAATTTATCGGAGGTCTCATACCTCTCGATCTTGGCATTCTTCTCAAAGATGAACTTCAACTCCTGGAACATCTCATATGCTCCATGACGTTCAAAACGCCTTTGAAGTCCTCCTTCCAAGCTATACAACATGGCACACTGTACTACTGAGTAGTCATCCGCACGTGACTGCCAGGCGTTCATAACGTCCACAGAGGCCGGAGCGGGGGGTTCACCTAGCGGTGCATTTAGGACATAAACCTTTTGGGCAGCTGTGAGGATGATCCTCAGATTGCGGAGCCAGTCCACAAAGTTGCTCCCATCATCTTTCAGCTTAGTTTTCTCTAGGAACGCATTAAAATTCAGGGGAGCTACTGCGGGAGCCATCTACAACAAAAGATTTGCAAAGACATCTTAGACTATTGTTCATGATAAGTGAGTTTTAACTAATCAAATTACTTATAACTCCCACTCAAATTGACATCCCTCTGGTCATCCGAGCGTGACATGATCCAAATCCACCAACCCAAGTCCGATCATCACGTGAGATGAGGTGGTGTCAATGGTGAACATCTTCATGTTGATCATATCTACTATATGACTCATGCTCGACCTTTCGGTCTTCCGTGTTCCGAGGCCATGTCTGTACATGCCAGGCCCGTCAAGTCTAACCCGAGTGTTCTGCATGTGCAAAACTGGCTTGCACCCGTTGTATGCGAACGTAGAGTCTATCACACCCGATCATCACGTGGTGCTTCGAAACGACGAACCTTCGCAACGGCGCACACTCGGGGGGAACACAATTTTATCTTGAAATTTTAGTGAGGGATCATCTTATAATGCTACCGTCGTCCTAAGCAAAATAAGATGCATACAAGGATTAACATCACATGCAAATCATAAGTGACATGATATGGCCATCAACTCGTGCTTTTGATCTCCATCTCCAAAGCACCGGCATGATCTCCATCGTCACCGGCGTAACACCATGATCCCCATCATCATGATCTCCATCATCGTGTCGCCATCGGGGTTGTCGCGCGCCCACCATGCTCTTACTACTATTGCTACCGTTTAGCGATAAAGTAAAGCATTACATAGCGCTTAATGATTGACACGCAGGTCATACAAAAATTAAAGACAACCCTATGGCTCCTGCCGGTTGCCGTATACATCGACATGCAAGTCGATATTAACTATTATAACATGATCATCTCATACATCAAATATATCTCATCATGTCATTGGCCATATCATATCACATACATACCCTGCAAAAACAAGTTAGACGTCCTCTAAATTGTTGTTGCATGTTTTACGTGGCTGCTATGGGTATCTAGCAAGAACGCTTCTTACCTACGCAAAGCCACAACGGTGATATTTAAGTTGCTATTTAACCTTCTACAAGGACCGCCTTCGTCGAATCCGATTCAACTAAGATAGGAGAGACAGACACCCGCCAGCCATCTTATGCAACAAAAGTCGCATGTCTGTCGATGGAACCGGTCTCATGTACGTGGACATGTAAAGTTGGTCCGGGCCGCTTCATCCCATAATACCGCTGAATCAAGAAAGACCAAAGAGGGAAGCAATCTAAACATCAACGCCCACAAACCCCTTTGTGTTCTACTCGTGAAAGCATCTACGCAAGATCCTAGCTCTGATACCACTGTTGGGGAACGTTGCATGGGAAACAAAAATTTTCCTACGCTCACCAAGATCAATCTAGGAGATGCATCTACGAGGGAAGAGTCGGATCCACATACCCTTGTAGATCGCTAAGCGGAAGCGTTCAAGAACGCGGTTGATGGAGTCGTACTCGCCGCGATTCAAATCGCCGAAGATCCCAGCACCGAACGGACGGTGCCTCCGCGTTCAACACACGTGCAGCTCGGGGACGTCTCCTCCTTCTTGATCCAGCAAGGGGGAAGGAGAAGTTGACAGAGAAACCCAGCAGCACGACGGCGTGGTGGAGATGGTGGTGAAGGAATTTCAGCAGGGCTTCGCCAAGCACTGCAAACTAGACGAAGATATTCGTGGAGAGGGAGGGCAATGCCGAGGCCCGAACTTGTATTGCTGCCCTCCCTCTACCTCTCTTTATATAGGGGGGAGAGAGAGGAGGGGGCGCCCCTAGGGTTCCCCTTAGGGGGCGGCGGCCAAGGGGAGGGGCTGCGGCCAGGGTTAGGGTTCCCCCCCCCCCCAGGCGCCTTGCCCCCCAAGTCCTAGGGGTGCGGCTGCCCTAGGGGGGCCCAGCCCCTTAGGCGCAGGTGGAGGAGCCTAGGGAGGGCGCACAGCCCTTGTGTGGGCTGTTGCGTCTCCCCACTTATGGCCCATAGGGCCCGTAACATTTACCGTGGCCCCCGAAACACCTTTCGGTTCTCCGATTCCTTCCCGATGTTCCCCGGAACAATTCCGGACTCCGTTTACTCTCATCCCATATATCAATCTTCGTCCCCGGACCATTCCGGAGACCCTCGACACGTCCGGGATCTCATCCGGGACTCCGAACAACCTTCGGTTACCATGCACTGTTCTCACTAACAACCCTAGCGTCACCGAACCTTAAGTGTGTAGACCCTGCGGGTTCGGAAACTATGCAGACATGACCGAGATAATCCCAGGTCAATAACCAATAGCGGGATCTGGATACCCATATTGGTTCCCACACGTTCCTCGATGATCTCATCGGATGAACCACAATGTCAATGATTCAGGTAATCCCGTATACAGTTCCCTTTGTCTCGTCGGTATGTTACTTGCCCGAGATTCGATCGTCGGTATCTCTATACCTAGTTCAATCTCGTTACCGGCAAGTCTCTTTACTCGTTCCGTAATACATAATCCCGTGACTAACTACTTAGTCACTTTGAGCTCATTGAGATGACATATTACCGAGTGGGCCCGGAGATACCTCTCCGTCACACGGAGTGACAAATCCCAGTCTCGATCCATGTCAACTCAACAGACACCTTCGGAGATACCTGTAGAGTACCTTTATAGTCACCCAGCTACGTTGCGATGTTTGGCACACACAAGGCACTCCTACGGTGTCAGTGAGTTACATGATCTCATGGTCATAGGAACTTATACTTGACATGCAGAAAACTATAGCGATAACTGATACGATCAAAAGCTATGTTTAACGTTTGGGTCTCGTCCATCACATCATTCTCCTAATGATGTGATCCCGTTATCAAATGACAACTCATGTCTATGACCTGGAAACCGCGGTCATCTTTGATCAACGAGCTAGTCCCGAAGAGGCTTACTAGGGACACAAAGTTTGTCTATTTATCCACACATGTATTTAAGTTTCCAATCAATACAATTATAGCATGGATAATAAACGATTATCATGAACAAGGAAATATAATAATAACTCTTATATTATTGCCTCTAGGGCATATTTCCAACAGTAACTCCCAGATGGCTTGTGCAGGCTCCCGTATTTGGAGTGGCTAAAAGTGGACAGCGCTCCAGTAATCAAGTGTATTGGTCCTGAATTCGTCCAACAGTACAATCAGCTCCACGGTCCTTCTTATCAGTTGGCTGCTACATTTCCCAAACTCCAGAAGTTGTTTTTCTATGGAATGCAGCGATGGGAGGAGTGGGTTTGGGAGACGGAAGTGAAAGCTATGCCCTTATTGGAGGAACTTCGCATCAGTGGTTGCAAACTGGGTCGTATTCCAGCAGGACTCATGTATCATGCAATGGCTTTGAAGAAGCTATTAATACGGAGAGTTAAGGGTCTCAACTCTATAGAGAACTTTGTTTCTGTAGTTGAGCTCACCTTGTTGAACATACCTGAGTTGGCCAAGATCTCCAATCTTCCCAAATTACAAAAGCTTCAAATCGAAGACTGCCCAAAGCTCGAGATGCTGCAGGACATGGATGCACTCCGCAGACTCGAGCTGAAAGTTTCCCACTGGGAAAATCAACTTCCGGTCTACCTGCGGACTGTAAGGCCTAGTCATTTGCTGCTGACATGCAACCTAGCCGTACTCACTTCCATGGCTGAGGGTGAATCTGGCTCCGAGTGGGACAAGTTCAGTCATATCAAGCAAGTCGAGGCTTATGCAGAGGATGGAGAAGATGAGAAGAAATGGCACGTGCTCTACACATCTGAATCCTGCAACATACAGACAAATATTCATCAGGTAATACTTTGGTCTCTCTCTCTTTCAATCTAGCTAATAATAATATGCTTCCTTAATGTTGTCTGTTCCATGCATATATATTTTCATCAGTATGATATAGGATAGCTGAATATATCTCCCACTGTTTTGTTTTGCTTGCCAGGATCGATTGGTGGAAGAAGAGGACTAGGCTGAAACTCCAGCGGAATGAGGAAGGACCATATAAGTACGTCTGCTGTTACAACTTCTACTAGTTTTGAGTATTCTTACCTAATGTCATGACCGTTGGCATCTCATGTTTATATGATGATCAAATCCATGCAGGGATACGGGGATAGCATCAGCCATAATGCCATATACACTTACGTGCAGAGATTCAGACACCACACTAATTTCTTGAGTAGTGTGACATATACACTTATGAATTTAGAGATGTAAACTTCTTGGCGGACTATCTAGCTGGTGCA
This sequence comes from Secale cereale, assembly GCA_902687465.1. Lineage (NCBI taxonomy): Eukaryota > Viridiplantae > Streptophyta > Magnoliopsida > Poales > Poaceae > Secale > Secale cereale. The sequence continues at coordinate 1,763,248 of LR738716.1, forward strand.
GAAATATGGTGATCTTGGCAAGTCTGTCGTTTGTGTAGTGCAAGCAACTAATGGAGTTTATGCTACTCTGCTCTGTTCTCTGAAAACAGCTCAGGTTGCAGCTTCTCCATTGTGGCGTTTTTCTTTTTCTTTTCCGCGGGTCTCTTGTGTTGGCTCTCTGAAAACCTATGCTTTTTTTGATAGATCAGTCAATAGTGTACTGGTATTTCAGCTTTTAATTTGTACTGCAACAACACAAATGACTGTCAGAAAGTGGAGTTTATTCAAGCTCCCGGCTGCTGAATTGTAGTTGTGTGTCATAGGAATTCAATGTGATGTATACCGGACCAAACAAATGTTGGTGAGATCCTGGCTAAATATGCTCAAATTCGTGACTCATGGGTCCACAAAGAACACGATCATGACCTGCTGGCCGGATGGTCTAGCTATCTGTTGTTTTTTCAATCAGTGCAATCAAATTAAGTTCAGGTTTGTTCTGGGGTTTGTTCAGGTTTGGGTTACAAGTTTGACTCTGGAACATTAAATGTAGGCAAATTTTGACATGCTCCCTCTTACCCCTTATTTTTACATATGAGGTAAGAAGGTAAGAGTTAATCCGACCACTAATTAATGTGATCAAGGGCTCAGATCTACTACATACTCTTACCTCTCATGTGAAAAGAGGGGGTAAGAGGGACCATGCTAAAACTGCTCTTAAATGTAAGCTGTGCGGTACTATGTTAGTAAACTAAACGCATTTCACTACTGTTGTACTCTTGATATGATGAATTATTCAGTGCCCCCATTCTTACAAGCAATTCCCAGTCTTGCTCGACCACTTTGTTTACCCTATGTATTTTGCCGACTATTCAAGACAAGAAAGGCATCATCCTTTTTTTGGCAGGTTCAAGCTAAGTATTATTTTTCCTTTAAAAGAGAGGCATCGGAGTTGAGTGACCCGCGTCTCAGACTTGGCCCCCGCGTCCCTCCCGCAGGGGCGACTCGAGCGGCGGGCCCTCTCCCCCACTTCTCCACTCCCTCGTCGCCACCGGAGGTGGCCGCCGGCTCGCCGCTCGGCCGCCGGTGAAGGTGGCTCGATGACTTCCGCAACATGCAACTCCAATTCCATCTTCTCCTCCTCAGTTTTTTCCAATTTCTTCTTCAAGTCCCTATTTAACTTTTCAACTAAATTTAACCTCTCCACAAGTGGGTTGGTTGGAATTTTCGGTTCACATACCTCTTTGATAAAAACATCTATGTCACGTTGCTCGGCATAATTGTCATAAACACTAAAACAAATAGTTATAAAAGATAATATACTCCTTTCAAAAAAATAAAGTATAATATACCACATCCGAATCATAGACAGGACGAGGGCCGACGTGGGCGTATACCAAAACCATCGCACTATATAATAACAAACAATAATAAATGTAAGAAAATTATACAAATATCTTTCTAAATCATACAAGTAAGGATTTTTATTTTATTTTAAAAAGAAGATAAGAACAAGAGGCTCACCACGGTGGTGTCGGCGACGAGATCAGCGCGGGCGAATAACAGCGGTCAGGACAGAGACGGGAAAGGAGGGTCCGGCAAACCTAGAAAAATCTTGAGCAAAATGGAGCTTGCACAAGGAGCTTCGAGAGGAGAAAGCTTAAGTAGTGTGGCTCAGGCATTTCATCGAACACCTCATGTGCATAGGAGGTGAGCTAGAGCACCACAAAGAAGTGGACTGCTCTGCTCACGGGCTGGGGGTATATATAGGCACCTCATTGGTCCCAGTTCGTGGCTAGAACCGGGACTAAAGGACCACCTTTGGTCCCGGTTCCAGGCACCAACCAGGAACAATAGTTGTGGTTCAAGAGCAAGGCCCATCGGTCCCGGTTCGCGTATGGAACCTGGACCAATGGGGCCAGACCAACTGGGACCAATGGACACCAAGGCTCGGCCGCCCCCCTGGCCTCACGAACCGGGACAGATGCCCCATGGGTCCCGGTTCGTGAGTGAACCGGGTCTAATGGGCCTCCCTGGCCTGGACCAAAGCTCTGTTTTCTACTAGTGTTGTACATATACAATTGCAAAACTTGGTGCAACAGTATAACTAAACGCACCCTATACAGAAACAGGAAATTGTGTCTATCTAGTGTAAACTAGCATGTGCAACTTGTTCCATCGACAATAGTGTATATTACCATATACTCGTCCCAGCCATGCGAAATTCTTAATTATCTCCGTCAAGGGAAAGGCAACATATAACTATCTCGCCGTTGACAATTGCAATACACATTCTCATGTATATATGTACTTTTTTTTTGTAAGCACAGTACAAACACAGACCTTCACATACACTCACCCTGTGAATGTAAGACACACACACACACACACACACACACACACACACACACACACTATCCTTAAGATTGTGCCCGCACATCTCCGTATGAGCATGTCCGAGAGACTGTGCCGGCACATCTTGAGATTGATGATGTTCTTTGTTGTAGACAAATCTGGTATGTGCAAAACCTGTTGATGACTGCTGCTAAATTTGCAGTGTATTATTGATGTTTAATTAACTTTGCTATGTACAAGTGGGTACGTGATGTTTGTACTTAGGTGAGAGAGATGGTATCATGTTGACTTAATTAACTACTACATTGATGTTTGCGAGCAGCCGGCGAAACTAATCCCATCATGTGCTGGCACATTCATCCGTTTGTTTTTAGCAGTATAAGGCTGGTCACAATGGGGTGGAACTTAGGAGTAACATCACATATTTCAATACAATGTTACTTATGTGGCACATATTTAATGAAGAGTGAGGTGCTTGTGGTAACTAGCTAAGTTACCGGAACATCACACACTTCAAGAAACAATGAGTCTATAAGCTAATAAATACATCGTTGCATGACACTACCTACATGTTCCTACCCACTGTGGAGGTAGTAACATAGTCTAGATAAGTGTGTATGTTACTACCTTATGTTCCTGCCCATTGTGACCAGCCTAAGTTCGACCTGTCACGGAGGGCGTTCCTCTCCATTCAGCGAGCATCTTTTTTACACCATCCAAGACAAGGGCACTGACCATGGATGGCGTTTGTCCCCCAACAAGAGCCAATAGATGGCCCCGATCTAAGCGTTTGCACACCGACCCACGCACCCCCACGGTGAAATTCCGTATGGGCGGCGAGTGTCTGCATTTTAAAATCTGCAACTTGCGTGCAGAAAAGGAGCGAGCAACAGCCGGCTGCTATACAAAAGTTTTCATAAGCTGCATCGGCAAGATGTATCCCCAAATACATTTATGAACACGATGATACATAGGCCCTGTTTGGATCCTCCCGTTCCAATCCCCTCGTCTCCCTGTGGCCCGTCTGCCCGGCGGTAAGCAGTCGCGGCTCCAAATGATTGAGAAAGAGCATTTATTGTCAATCTAACCCTGCCATCCAAACACCACTTTGGTTAAAGGTAGTTTAGGGTCAGTTTCGAGTTAGAATCTAACTCTAACCTCTAACTGAGTTAGAGTATACAAACAGGGCCATAGTGCAGAAAGGTAGTAGTAATATTCAGAATAGACAAGCTGTCCATAAATCTAGTCGACAGGGACTTCTGTCAATTTGTGCTTTTATAGATGAACACGGGCAATTATTTTTAGCAAGAAAAAATTTCAAAGCACGTAGGAGTGGAGCACAGTTATCTTCTACTCACAACCGGCACATGGCACTAATCAGCAGCACAGTGAGGAATGGCTAGAAGAAAGCACGGCGTTTTAGTCATAGATTCAAATAGCCCGCGAAATTGCCGCGATAGCTGCCCAAGAGCCTCGCCGCTACGCTATGGCTGCTGCCGCGAAATCCTCCACCACTCCCTCTAAATGGCTCTACAATGAGCAAAACCCTTTCAGAAATCATCCTCTCATCAGAAAAAATTTCGCTATTTGCCGCGATTGCCCGCTATGGCGGCCGCTATAGCTGCTAGGAGAGGCCGCCGCGAAATCGTTTCTCCCGCGATTTTAATCTATGGTTTTAGTTAAGGCTGAACTGGGCCAGCGTCCTCATCGAATTCCAGTGGCCCCAAACCGCTATAGGGTCCTCGAGACGTTCTATGCGCTGCCTTCTTCCACTGATACTATCTCGCATCTGCGGAATCAGAGCTCACATGCTCTCTCATGAAAAGTAAAATTTGTTTAGGCAGCAGTTGTTGATCTTAATTTATCTGGAAGGAGGGAAGAACAAGTTTGTTTCAGGTCCGCAAAGTGAATGCACTGCAGGACAGAGCAGAGCAGCATGTCAAGTGAAGAGCAGAGCAGCATGTATAATTTGAAGGTAATGTGCAGTTCCATTGCTCTGTTGAGTATAAAATAATCTCCTAAGACCGGTTCCACCATAGTTTCAAACGTATGCTAGCTAGAGATAGCTCAATCCGAATATATGTCAGTTACTGTAATTTGTTAATTTCCTGATACTCGCTAGGTATAGTTGGTGCAATGCATGATTTGCGATAGATATCATGGTTATTAGCTATGCATGATTTGTGATTTGTTGACATGCTTGGCAGAATATGTATGATGCCTGCTTAATCTGCGATGGTCAATGATTAATGTATCATTTTGCTTATCGTGGCAGAATATGACAGAGAACATAGCAGAAATGCGTACATATATCCGTGCATCATATTGTCCTTTTTTGGATATCGATGCCAGCCTAGTCGTCCGATTCTTCCTGGCAAGGAAACCGAACAGTGGGAGATATATTCAGTTAGCCTCTATCATGCTGATGAAATTAAGATTAACTAGATTGAAAAAGAGGTACCAAAGTATTACCTGAAGATTAATGTCTATATTTGTCTCCATGGTGTAGGGTTTGGATGTGTAGTTTACGTGCCATTTTTTCTCATCTTCTCCATCCTTTGCATAAGCCTCGACTTGCTTTATATGACTGAACTTGTCCCACTCGGAGCTAGATTCTCCCGCAGCCATCAAAGTGAGTAACTCAAAGTTGCAGGTGAGCAGCAAATGACTAGGCTTTACAGTCTGTAGGTAGACCGGAAGTTGATTTTCCCAGCTGAAAACTCTCAGTTCGAGTCTCCGAAGTGCAGCCATCTCCTGCAGCGTCTCAAGCTTTTGACAGTACTTGATTTCAAGTTTTTGTAATTTTGGAAGATTGGAGATCTTGGCCAATTCAGGTATGTCATACAAGTCGAGCTCAACTACAGAAACCAAGTTTTCTAGAGAGTGGAGACGTTGGACACGCCATATTAAAAGCTTCTTCAAAGCCATTGCATGAGACATAAGTCCCGGGGGCATACAGCCCAATTTGCAAGAATGGATACGGAGTTGCTCCAATAAGGGCATAGCTTTCACTTCTGCCTCCCAAACCCACTCCTCCCATTCCTCCATTCCTTCAAAATTCAACTTCTGGAGTCTGGGAAACGTAGCAGCCACCTGAGACTGAGATGAGGGACGGTGCCCCCGGTTGTACTGTTGCACGAATTCAGGACCGACACACTTGATTACTGGAGCCTTGTACACTTTTAGCCATTCCAAATACGGGAGGCTCCACAAGCCATCTGGGAGTTGGGTGCAGCAGGGCAGCTGTTCGAGACATAAAATCTTCAAGCTCTCGAGGGGCACCATAGTTGTTGACGTCAACCATCTTGGTAGCCGACGACCAAAATATCCTTCTATTTCTATGTGTTCTATGCAAGGCTGAGGACATAGGACATCAACCACCGCTTCAATTATTTGCTCCTCGGACCCAGACTCTGAGACTCCTCCTTGGACCAACCCATCTTCCACTTTGACACCACAATTTAAAATAAGTGTTTTAAGATCTTTCTTTGCATTTACCTTCGCTTTTGCAGCCAACAAGGCACTAGATACATTTTTTAGACATTTTACTGAAAGGTAATTGAGTTGGGAAAGAGCCCCTAACTCTTCCAAACTACACCAATCACCATCAATATAGGCTGGAAACCCACTTAGTAACCTCAGATTTGTAAGAGCCTGGAAACCCCTCGGAATACTATTTACACGTGTTCCATAAATATCAAGAAATCTCAAACCTTGCAGCTTGATAATGCCATCAGGAAGTTTCACAAAACTTTCACAATCTTCAAGGCAAATATGTTGTAGGAATTTCATCTCATGGATGTTCTCTGGAAGTCTGCACATATCAGTCCTCTTTAGTGTCAAATATCTCAGGTGCTTGAGTTGATGCACACATTCAACTAGTGCAGCAATACTTGCAGATTCTATATGTAGAAGACGTAGACTTGGGAAGTTAGTCAATGAATCACCAGGCTCAATTTTGAGGTTTGCAGTTAATATTAATGTCCTAAGCAATTTCTGCTCTCTTAAATATCTCCACTCAACTTCATCTGATCCCACTCCTTTGGTTTCTATTGACAATCTAAGAAAATTGGATGATCTAAGGGTTCTTTTAGCGGCATCTCCGTTGTGAGCTACTAGTGTTTCATCCCTAGCAATAAATTGAGCAAATGAGCGAATAACATCATGCATGTTGCAGATAAGTTGGCTCGGGAATGTTGGATCTATCTCTATAAGGTTTCTTAATATTAGCTCTTTATAGTTCTTTTTCCCTTCTTCCAAACTATTTGAGCCTCCTTGAACCAATCCTTCACAAATCCACATGGACATGATTTCATTGACAGATAGCACTACCTTTTTGGGTTTAAGGGAGAAGTGCAGGAAGCATAGTTTTAAGTATGGGGGCAAGTCGTTGTAGCTAAGATAGATTGCATAGTTTAGTTCATCTGACATTGGAGATACCGACCATATATCATCATCCAGGACATCTTCCCAGTCACGCCGTGATTTCTCCTTACCACATAGAAGACCCCCCCATCACTTTTATAGCAAGTGGTAAACCGTCACATTTTGCTATAATTTGCAGCCCAATATCCTTTAGCACATCAACCTCATGTCCATTTTCCTCTGTGGTGAGTACCTACAAACAATTAAAATATTTAGCTTCAGTAAGGGGAACATAACATCCAACGATGATGATTAGCTAATGTAGTCATTTCATATACTAATAATACATCAGATCAACGAACAAACCAAAGTAATAAGCCTTCTAATCACAAATGAATCTTGGTTTGTATATGGACATAGTGTTCATGGTGAAACAAGCTTTCCCGATCAAATTCTACAAATATATGTTCTTTCAAATGAAGACAATACTAAGTACACTATGTTCTTCCATGGTGGATGTAGTAGTGTCAGTTTCATGTTATCAAAGTGGCTAAGTAAAAGAATCCATCATCCAGTCAATAACATAGGATTTTTAGGACATGACACAGCCCCGTTGGTACATTGAACATTGAGTTCTATACAGGCTTGTTGCCTCACATTATTTTGTAAAAGGTTTGTTGCCTGACTCTTTTTCAAACATATTATAGATCGTTGGGAAAATATAATAAAAAGAACATGATCATTGTAATGCTCCTTCCGATCCATATTAATTGATGCAGATGTAGTACAATGTTAGTACAACTTTGTACAAGACCTGCGTCAATTGATATGGATCAGAGGGAGTGCCTAAATTAAATTGCTAATAAAAAGTTATATCTTGGTCGATAGTTGGACGTGTATGATGTAATCTGAAACCTACATTTCAGTATATATTTTCATACATGTTATGACCTTTCCACGCATCACATGTGCATGGTTGACTATTACACACATGATAGATCGAATCATAAATTGAAGGAAGCATGGAAAGTGTATGAAGTTTAATGTGCTGGATATACCAATCCAACTGTTCACACGCAATAAATTTGTGCAGTGCTTGCACACAACAAATTAGTACTAGTACATGCTATAGCATTTATCCAACAATGGTGGAAAAATAATCAAAGTCGATTTAGGGTAGAAGTAAAGTAATGCTAGATTATCAATATTAAGTGTAGTGAGAGGTTACTATAAGTAAGTGGGTACACTCACCTGCTTCTTGAGCAATGACCATGCATCTTCAAGACCTAATTTTTCAACATGGTGGTAGTGCACAACTTTCATGCTTCGGGCAACAATGTCGTATCTTGTGGTGACAAGGACTCTGCTACCAGGGCCGCCGTAGCTAAAGGGAGCCATCAGCAGTTTATCCCATGCGTCGACACACCACATGTCGTCTAGTACAAGAAAGAACTTCTTGTCCATAATAGCATTCTTGAGAGCACCTAAAAGTAGGTCTCTGTCTCGAGCCCCACCATCTCCAGGTAGGTCTCCGCCAATGGTGATGATAGCCTTACTCAATAGCTCAACATCATTGAAATCTTGTGTGATGCTAAGCCATATCTTCTTAGCAAATTTGCCTTCGATACCGTCATCATTGAAGACCTTCTTGCTAAGGGTGGTCTTGCCAATCCCGCCGACACCAACAATGGCGACCACCATGAGCCGATCACTTTTGTCACCAGCTGCTTCTCTTGTAAGCACCTCCACAAGTGCCCTCGTGTCCTCCTCGATCTTCTCACCAACTGCACCTGACCGCTCCATCAATGAATCAGTTTTGCGGTTAGTGGCGAGAGACCGAGTCGTCTTTCTGTCTTCGTAGGCTTCTAGCTTGATGAAATTGAAGTGGCTGCCCCTCTTGCAAATAGCATCCAAATTTTGGTTGAGCAACTTGATTCGGGTGCCAATGTCGTGGGCGTGGAGGGGATTTCGCATGCAAAAGAGCAGAGGGTTAAGGCACCCCTTGCCCTTGGTTTGATCTTGCTCCATGGCCTTGAGCTGACATAGGTCGATGATGTCGGTGGCCAGGTACATGGCATGCTTCAGTTCCCCCACCCACCCCTGTACACTCTCATCGGTGATGTTCCTCCTATCAGCATCAGCGAGGAAATTCTTGAGGTCCCCAAGCTTGACGCTTAGGTCTTTGATCCCGTCGGACACGCCGATTAGCATGGCCACCTCTTCTCTGGCCATGTCGGCAAGCATCTTGGTCACGTAGGTTGCCAAAGCATCCAGAACCCCCGCCATTGTTGCAGGATTTGCTCACGACTGAGCTGGTACTGAAAACAAGCATACAAATCAAAATCACGGAGCTTCCTAGGTACGTACTGAAAGAAGATCTGAGCTCAACTTGCACAGCACGAATCAAAATCAAAGCTTTGTACGTACTCAACAAATCGGAGCTTTCTATGACTGACCAAACCCAGAACCATATCAAAGATTTGTAAGAAACAATTTAGTCTGAGCTTGCTACGGCCCCATTCAGATCAGATCTGAGGTTCCGCACCTTGCTAGGACCAGGAGAAGAGGAAGAGGGTCCTCACCTTCTTCAACTTGTATGGGCAACGTCGGCGGAAGCGGTCGTCGGCGTCGCGCTGTGCACGGCCAGCTGCGGCGTAGAGCTCTGGTTTAATCTTCGGGGGAGAAAGAAAGAGTGGGAGTGAGCAGAGTGAATTAGCAGACGGGAAGGGCGAATATAATCTCGGTGGCGTAGGCAATGAGCAGAGCAAAGGTGGCCGACCAGGGTCTGTAGCTTCACGAGGGCGGCTGAGGTCCCAATCAATCACCCAAAGGTGGTAGGCTCCGGCCACATCGCCGTCTCTGTCCACAACAGTGAGCTCTGCTTGATTGATATATTGATTGATTGAGGTCCCAGCGAGGGCCACCTTCCCCACCCGCCATCGTCTAACTTTATTGTTGCTAACCTGTCCTAACGGCCATACTGCCAGAGAGGGTCGCGGTAGGGTGTATTAAGAGCATCTCCAGCTGTTGCCCCAGGCGGCGCCTAAAATCGTCGCCTGGGGTGAGCCGGCGCAAAAAAACGTCCTGGGTGAGTTGGACGCGTCTAAATTTTTTCAAAAAAAAAAATTGTTCGGCGAAGTTCGGCTAAACACGTCTAAAATTCGGCAAACTTTGATATATATTAGACATGTTCGCGGCTTTTTACATAGCAAATATATTTAAAAAAAGAACTGGCTGAACGTGAAGTAGTCGCCGTCATCTTCACCGTCGTCGTCATCGTCGGCCTTCTCCTCCTTGACGCGGCCGTCCCTTGTGGACCCCTGACCGGCGTCGCCAACGCGGACTAGTGGCGGCGGTGCGTCGTCGTCGTCGCTGTCTTCGATGACGACAACTTCTCCTACGTCGCGGCCCCGGCGGCGTTGCTCCAACCGCCGCAGGGCGGCGCACTGGCGCTCCCTCGCCATCTTCAGGGCGTCCTTGCGCACCCATTCTAGGGCCGCGTCGTCGTTGAGCTCCACGTCACCGCGCTCCGTCTTCACGGCAGGGAGACCCGGCTCCGTTTTTGGCTTGACGAAGCGCGGAGGAGCCGACGAGGAGGCGTGCTGGCCGCCCTCGTTGATGACGATGCCGCCGATGCGAGTGCGTCGGCCGAGCGGCGTCTCCGCAGCGGGCTCGGCCTTGATGACGCCGAGCAGCGCCGGAGTGCCGGAGGAATGGGAAGAAGAGTGCGAGGCGGAAGACGAGGAGGAGCCGAACCTCCTGGGCATCCATTGCCCGGCGCGTCGGCGCTGGGCCAGGGCGGTCGCCCTCGCCGGGCGAGGGTACGCCAGCGGCGGGTTGTTGCCGCCCTCAAGGTGCGCCAGCACGCCATCGAGCGTGCGGCCGGAGACGCCTCACCACAGGTGGCACCCCCCGCTGTTCTTCGTGCCGCCCACCATCGGCGCCCCGTCGGTGGACGCCAGCCTCTGCTGCTGACAGCGCTCGAAGTACGCCGTCCACGCCGCGTGGTTGTCGGCAGCGTACCGGGGCAGGGAGAGCTGCTCGTCGGTGAGGGAGGAGCGCACGATCTCTACCTCGGCGGCGAAGTAGGCGGGGCGCGCCACGGCATTAGGCAACGAGGGAATGGGCACTAGGGCGAGCTGCTCGTCGGTGAGGGAGGAGCGCACGATCTCTACCTCGGCGGTGAAGTAGGCGGGGCGCGCCACGGCGTCAGGCAACGAGGGAATGGGCACTCCCCCGTTGCCGAGCCTCCACCCCGTCGGCTCGGCGCGCATGTCCGGCGGCATCGGGATGTTGGCCTCGACCAGGAGCCACGGCTCCTGTTCGCGGAGAGAGCGGCGGCCGAAGCCGTTGGCCGCCGCCTCGTCGCCGGGGAAACGTTCGGCCATCGGGAGAGGGAGAGGGAAGGCTCGGTGGCGGCGCACGAAAGAGATAGAGCTCGACGGCTAGGGCTGGTGTGGCCACCGGCTTATTATATAGCTGCGCCCGTGTGTACGCCACCCGTGAGGAATCAATGGCAAGGCTGACCGGTGGCGGCAGCGCGGTAGCCTTGGCATTGATTCCCGCGGAAACCGAGGCGACGGGGCGACGAAGTGCCCGTCTCGCTGGCTCGGCGGGCCCGCGGCTGTTTCGCGCCAAAACAACTCGCCCCGGCGCCTCCGGGTATGCCGGGTTCGGCCTGAGTCCGCCGGCGAAAATCGCGCTCCTGAAGACACGACTGGGCTGTTTTTTCGGCGCCGGCACGAAAAAATCGTCTGGAAATGTCTTTCTTGGGACGCGGCTAAAGATGCTCTAAGCTACCGCGGCACTACTTGGCATTAGCCTCCTCGTCGACCACAACGCCGTCGTGCCCCAACCAAGGTCAGCCGCCTCTCCCCACTACCTGCCGGCCACCATGCAGTCACGCCCCTCGCCGTTTACCTAGCCAGTAGGAGCAACCGCCGCTCCCCACGCCGTCGAGACCATTTGTCCTATGTGTTAGATGGAAAAATATGTATATAGAGCAAAGATGGAAAAAGTGAGGAATAAGTAATTCTTCTCCCTCCCGCGCAAAAAAAAAGTAATTCTTCTCCCTGGGTCTTAAATGTATATTCATTTCTCTACTCTGTGATTGCCCAAATCAATTGTCTCATTTAAAATTTTGTCCATGTCACAGAGAGCATTTCAAAGCTATATTCATTTGTCATCTGCCAAACCATTTGTCCAATGTGTTAGATCATTGCTTGGTAGCTGAATTGAAATTGAAATACAAACATGACAATGTGCTAGACCATCTTTGTTCCATCATTTCATTACATACTTGACAGTGAAGTACTACTGATCAAGTGCGCAATATCATTTCATTGCACATACAACCATCGCTGCTACCATCAACACACACACACAATCATTTTACACACCAAAATCAGGTCATCCATCCTTTTCACAAATCCAGTGCCATCATCGACTTGCTGCCTCTGATGCATTTGTAGTGACTCTACAGACTGCACCCTCCCTGCTTGTATTCTTCCTATGAGTGCATACGTAGCATCAACAAAAATTCCAATAGATGCCAAATACTCAACATAATTATTTGGACCATCCTGCCAGTTGTAAAACTCTCATCCCTGCGGCCCTTTCTGCTCACAGAAGCAAAAAATAGGAAAAATATGGAAATCAAGTTAGATAGAACAAGTGAGAGATTTTCTTACCCGATGATTGGGACACTTGTAGAAAATTCGACCTGGGTTCGCCTATGATTTGGAGACGAGGCAAATGGTGGTCCTCCACTTGCAGTGCACTGCACACCAGTGGGAGCGGCACCAGATAGGTTGCTCGTGGCGGCGGCGGAAGGACTAGAGGTGGAGCCCACGCCGGCCAGTTCCTGTTGCGTCTCGCCGTTGACGAGCTCGCATACGAACTTCCAGACATGGCACAGCGGTGGCAGAGGCGGAGTCCGCGCCCTCTCTCTCGCCACACGCCCTGGGTCCATGTGGCAAAGGTCCAAGCGCCACGTCAGCCAGTCAACGCAGCTCGAGAGAGTTTGGGACATGTGTTGTACGTCTTGAAAAGATTTGGGACCCAAATCTGCGCTTTTGAAGTATTAGAACTAGATTCACACAACTCGCATGGTTGTATGAGTTATGATGCATTTTACTCATTAGAAAATCCACAAATCAGAACCCTAACTGTAGCGCTATACAACTAACCTAGTATATGCCACTGTCAGAAGAGTTGATGTACACGAGGCTGGAGTCTGGTTTCGTCCTTGGAAACCCTGGTGCGGCAGGGCAACGGCGGGCGGTCACCCAAATTTCATGCCGGCAACAAATCCAGCGGCCGGCACATGAGCCAGCCTTCGAAATGGACAAGGTTTTGGGGCCGGCAACAAAGCCAGCGGCTGGCAGACGAGCCAGCCTTCCAAATGATAAGTTTTTGGCGCCGGCAACTGATACGTCCAAAACGTATCTATAATTTCTGCTTGCTCCATGCTTCTTTTTGTGTGATATTGCTATGATATTGATGCACTTCCATACACTTTTGATCATATTTGGACTAACCTATTAACTCAGTGCACCACAGTGCCAGTTCCTGTTTTTTACTGTTTTTCTATTTCAGGTTTCCCCCATATTAAAAGTGCTCCACAAATTCCAGGAAAAATATAGGAAAAATCAGCGTACAGGAAGCTTCGCGAAGAACCAAAGATGGGCCAGAGGGGAGCCAGGGGAGGCCCAGGCGGCCACCTGGCGTGGCCCCACCCCTGGCCGCGCCGGGGGGGCACCTGGGGCCCCTGCTCCGCCTCTGGCTGCCCCCCTTCGCCTATATATCCCTCTCGTCACGAAACCCTCGAGGACAGAACCCTTTTTCGCGATCTCGCCTCTGTTCCGCCGCCGCAGCGCTTCCAAGATCGGGAGCATCAGGAGAACTCTTCCCGGCACCATGCCGGAGGGGAGAACCACCACCGGGAGCTTCTCCACCACCATGGACGCTTCCAGGATGAGTCGTGAGTAGTCCACCTTGGACCATGGGTCCATGATCAGTAGCTATGTGATGTTCTCCTCCCCTCTTTGCTCTTCATGGTTTAGACCTCGTGAGCTGCCCTACATGATCGAGGCACATATGTAATCTTTCTGCTGTTGCTTTGCTGAGTTTGCTGGGATCTGATGGATTATCAGACTATGTTCAGATTGTGTTTGAGTAATATATTTGATTCACCTCTTTTATATCTTTGTTCTTGAGTAATTCTTGCATGTTCTCCGTTGCTGTTTATTGCTTTGGCCAAGTAGTAGGTAGTAACTCCAAGAGGGAGCGTTATGCTTGATTGTGGGTTCATGGACGCGCATGTCCGTGAAACCCTATTTGGCCTATGCAACTTTTTCGACGTCATCTCTCGGAAGTCTGTTGGCGTGAGGCAACTCAGAAGGCTACAGGAAGAGATCGTGGTGATACTATGCGAGCTTGAGATGTACTTCCCGCCCGCATTCTTCGACGTTATGGTGCATCTGCTGGTCCATATCGTGGACGATATGATCCAACTCGGGCCGACGTTCCTGCACAGCATGATGCCGTTCGAAAGGATGAATGGTGTCATCAAAGGATACGTTCGCAACATGTCACGTCCAGAGGGAAGCATAGCCAGGGGCTTTCTGACCGAAGAGTGCATCTCGTACTGCACGAATTATCTAGGCATCGAGAACCCCGTTGGTCTGCCCGTCAACAGGCACCTCGGCAGGATCGCTGGATCGGGTCACCGTGAGGGTCGCCGCGAAATGCATGTCGACTTCGAGGGTCGACTCGCCGACTTTGAAAGAGCAAACCTAGTCGCGCTACAACACATAGACGTGGTCGATCCTTGGGTGGTTCAGCACAAAACCTTTATTGAGAAGACATACAATGACCGTGGCCAACAGAGGACGGACGGAGATATAATCAAAGAGCACAACTCATGTTTCACGCGTTGGTTCAAGCAGAAGCTTCTGCCGTACCCTTTACATGATGATTCTTCCGCGGAAGAACAACTCATATCCGCCTTGTCACAGGGCGCCGAGCACAACCTGATGACCTATGAGGCGTACGATATCAACGGCTACACATTCTACACCGAGGCCAAGGACATGAAGAGCGATGGTTATCAGAACTCCGGGGTAACGATGGAATCCTACACCGGTAATGACAAGGACAGATACTACGGAAGGATCGAGGAGATCTGGGAGCTGAGCTACGCTGGAGAGAAGGTCCCGATGTTCCGTGTCAGATGGGCCAAGAGCGTCCTAAAAGAAGACCGGTATTTCACCACCATGGTTATACCCGAAGCCAAATCCAAGACCGCGGGCGCAAACGTCACCGCGAAAAATGAGCCATGGGTACTGGCTTCCCAAGTTGACCAATGCTTCTTCATTACCGACCCG
>LR738716.1:1787088-1800430 GCA_902687465.1 Secale cereale
TGGCGCATCACTCCCACGGTGCGCCATTAGTATTATTTTTTCATATTTTGTTTTTAATTTTTTTATTTTATTTTCAAAAAATACTAATGGCGCACCACTACCACGGTGCGTCATTAGTAACTTGGCCATTACTGCATCCCCCCGTGGACCGCCTTTTCCAGTTCAAAAAAAAAATAAAAGAAAATGACGTAAATGTCAAAAAAATAAAAGAAAATAAGTTTCCCATGTGATATGTGGTCTACTTGTTAGGATAATTTACAAATATGAATTTTGACTTTATTTGCAAAATATCTTTGGAATTTAGTAAAACGGGTATAACTTTTGCATACGAACTCGGATTAAAAAGTTTTTTATATGAAAAATCATCTACTCGAAAAGTTACATCCGAATTTAACTGGGGGAACCCCGTTAAACATTTTCAAAATCCCCAAAAACCTAATAGAAAAAAGTTACGGGGCTTTTAAGATCTACAGGCAAAAAAAATCAAAAAAATTCAAACTTACTAGTGGCGCACCGTTTGCTAGGTGCGCCACTAGTAACAGAAAAAAAAATTCGAAAAAAATATTTTATAATTTTTTTTCAAAAATATGATACGTAATATGACCGGGAAGTTTGAAATATATTTTCAAAATTTCATCATACTCATGAACATTAACAAACTCCTAGACATCAAGAAGGGTTAATAGAATTGATATGATAGATATATCAACAAGTGCGTGTGAAGTGAGAGTATGCCAAAGCACCTGGGTATAGATGGCCCCCTGCGAGGCATACTAATGGCGCACCGTGCACTATACTAATGGCGCACCAGTGGTGTGCCATTAGTATGCCAGATACTAATGGCGCACCAGAGGTGCGCCATTAGTAAATAATACTAATGGCGTGCTACTAATGGCGCACCAGTAGTGCGCCATTAATGGGCAAAACCGATGCGCCATTAGTAGCCCTTTTCCTAATAGTGTATGTTGCCGGCTCGGTTGTTGTTGTTGTGGTTGTTAAGGAAGGGCAAAACAAAAAACCTGGACCAGATGGGGCAATGGACAAGGGGAGACTGCTATGCTAGGTTCATGTAACTGTCGTTTCCATTCTTCCTTTCCTGTTTGTTTGTGTTGCAAGTTTACAACTGCAAGATGTTATTATGTGGGGAAAAAAGTGTGTTTAGTTGGGAAAAAAATCAAGGGAAAAATTCAGGTTCATAGTTTTTTTCCTTACAGTTAATAGAAGATCTCCGCAGAAATATTAATTCGTTCTGTGTCACTCATATTTTCTTGCAAAAAGGAATTAAAGAACCAGAGTAGTACCAATCCCTGACTAACTGAAATTTGCAATTCATCTGGTAGTCACATGAGGAGGTAGAACAACTGACAGCAACCGTATCTAATACTAGGCTCCGTCTACCTTTACATTGATAGAAATGAACCCATGAACCGATATAAGCAGCAGCAGGTTCAGTAGTACATGCAGTTTATTCCAGCAGCCCAACTCAATGAGTAGTCGTGCGTATTTTTCCACAAAGAAAATAATGTGTGGTCGTCGTTGGAGGGTTCATGCATGATGTTGGTTGAATCTTGATGGGGAAATGCATATCCTCCTCACATTATATTTCTTTTTCTATCTACACAAGCAAAATTAAGATCAAGCTACCCGGAGCAATTCCAAACACTAGGTAATGTTACTAATTAAGCTGTCGATGTAATTAATCAACCAAACTAGTCTTACGCCATCAAAAAAGAAGAACAAAGTTTAGTCCTCAGACACAATGGAAGGCACATCAATATTAATAAGTTTGTTCGGGGAAGCAATGAACATATTGTGTGGTCTGATTAAAAGATGGGTCGTGTTCACTTGCTCGGTTCATTGTTACAAGTTCAGCTACACAAACTGACTATCAACACTGACTGACATAGCACAAGAAACGGCAGCAGATTTGCGGCCCACCAGCAAAATATATTCAGATTCAGCCAGCTCTGGTATACAAATAAAACTCAGGTTCGGTCATCGACCGGGGAAGCACCAGGTGGTGCCCACCTGGCGTACATCGGTCAACCTGGCCGACTTCATCAACTCCGTTCTGCTACAAGTAAGTGAGGACCGAATTCGCTTTGCCTGCTTGTTTGAATTTGGTTACAGATTCAGTTGTAGAATCTGGTTACATGCCTATCTGAGTTTTGTTTAAGTGCTACTGTTGTCAATCAGTGTGAAGTTTCAGAACCAAACTTCTGAATTTTGTTTCAGGTTCATTTTCAGAACCCGAATTCTTGCTGGCTCAAGATGTTAACCAGGGTAAGTAATGCTAGCTTTCAGTTCATAGTTCTAAATTCACGGTACAAGAAATAAACTGACGACTACTATGCATATGCAGTTGTGTTCTGGGCTCTGTCTATGCATATGTTCCAACAAACAAATTGACACCAAGCATTCTGTCATACAGTCACAGCTCAACCTGGAGTCAGAATTCCTAGTACAAAAAGGTTCTTTCTGTATTGATCGAATGATAGACCATCTTCAGTAGTGCATGCAGCTAATGTCCCCAGCAGGTGTCTATAGCTAACATATATACATACATACAGGCCAAATTAAATAACCACTACTAGTACTAGGAACCAAAGAAAACTGAGTAGCTAGCGGGAAGTTAATAATGAAATGTTGCCGCCTCCTTAACTTGTCACTCCTTCCTCTCCAAGAGTCAAGTCAGGGTCATTGATCTTGGCTGTCTTCTACATCCTCGACGTCTTCACACTCTGTTTCAGACCATGACAACTCCTGCCAAGCAAAACGAAATGGTGGCAATGCATATTCAGGCTCTAGCATATGTACTGCTGAACTACTAAGATGGAATAGAATCAACATCAAGAGATTCAGAAAACAGATTAACTATATATATTACCTGGGGGTTGAAGTTTCTCATCTTGCTATTCCTCCACGTACTGTATGTAGCTAGCAGCAGGAAATTAACAATGCTCTTGCCTCCTTAATTTGCTACAACTCCTTGCTCATCTTCAGATCCTCATTCAAACTCCTGCCAAGCAAAACCAAACAGTGGGAAGTGCATATTCAGGCTCCAGCATGTACCAGTGAACTACTAAGATGAGATGGAATGAGTTAACAATATATATATTACCTGTGGGTCGATGTTTGTCACCATGCTGTACGGCTCGCTTGTGTACAATAGGTGCCATTTCTTTTCAATATGTTCACCAACATCATCTGCATAAGCCTCGACATGCTGAATATGACCGAACTTGTCCCACTCGGGACCAGATTTTCCCAAAGCCATGCAAGCGAGTGCCTCTGGACTGCAGTCCAACAACAAATGACTTGGCTTTACAGTTTGCAGGTATGACGGGATTGGTCTGTCATAGTGAACTGTCTACACGAGTCTTCGGAGTTGATCCATCCCCTGCAGAGACTCAAGCTTCTGGCAGCAATCGATCCCAAGCTTTTGCAACTTGGGGAAATTGGAGATCCTAGTCAGGTCAGGTAGTCCATGCAGGTTGAGCTCGACTACGGAAGCAAAGTTCTCTACAGATTGAAGGCGTTGGACCTTCGATATGGTTAACTTTTTCAAGGACCTTGCATGTGTGGATAGGCCAGGAGGGATACACCTCAATTTGCAACTCTGAATAAAAAGATCCTCCAAGACAGGCATAGCATGCACTTCCTCCTCCCACTCCCACTCCTCCCATTCCACCAGTCCATTCAAGACCAGCTCATGCAGTCTTGGAAACGTAACCATAGCCTGGGATGAAGGATGATGACGGTGACTATACGGCTGCACAAACTCAGGACCCACACGCTTGACTGCTATAGCCCGGAATACCCGTAGGTAATCCAAACAAGGGAGCTGGCACAGTCCATCAGGGAGTTGAGTGCAGCAAGCCAGGTCGCGCAGCATTAGAATCTTCAAGGACTTGAGGAGTGTCGTTGATGTGTCCCTCATCCATCTTGGGAGCTGGCACCCATAATAGTTGTAGATACGAATATCTTCTATGCAAGGTGGAGGATAGAGCCCATCAAACACCTCCTCAATCTTTCCTTGATCCTTCTCAGACACTCCATCTCTGACCAATTCATTGCTGCCATGTCGACTCCTGCAGTCGAGGATCACACTGATAAGATTGACCTTTTCACCAAGCCTGACCTTTGTGGCAAATGAGGCATCTGAAACATTCTGTAGATTTACTAATCCAATAGTCCTAAGATTGAAGAGAGGTCCAAGCTCTTCAAGACTACACCAATCACCATCCACATGGGCTGTGAACCCATATAGTGTCCTCAAATTCGTGAGAGCACGGAACCCCCTGGGTATACTATTTACACGTGTGCCATCAAGATCAATATGTCTCAGTTCATATAACCTCACAATGCTATCGGGAAGTTTCACAACACTCACACAATCTTCAAGACTAATGTGTTGTAGGAATTTCATCTTATGGATGTTCTCGGGCAGCCTATCTAACTCATTGCACTTTATTAATGCTAGATACCTCAAGTGTTTGAGTTGATACAGAGATTCAACCAAGACATCAAAATTGGTGGATTCTATATGTAACACCCGTAGGCTTGAAAATGTTTCCAATGAATCACCGGACTGAATCTTGAAATTCCCAATTAACATTAATGATCTAAGTGATTTACACTCTTGTAAACTTCTCCACTCACATTGATCTGATTCCATTCCTTTGGTTTCTATAGCCAACCTAAGAAACCCTCGCAAACTAAGTTTGGTGTTAATATTTTCTCCTTTATGAACTATCAGTGCATCATCTCTAGCTACAAATTGAGCAAATGAGCGAACAACATCATGCATGTTGCAGCAATGTTGACCAATATCATATGGAACTGGCTCTATAAGGTTTCTTAGTATTAGTTGCCTATAGTACTGACGTCCCAATTCTTCTAATCCATCTGGGTTTCCGTGTACAAACCCTTCACTGATCCACATGCCGACAATCACATCTGATGGTAAAACTATAGGTATCTTGGAGAAGTGCAGAAAGCATTGCCTCAAACAAGATGGTAAGTCCTCATAGCTAAGACATATTGCATAATTTAGCTCTTCTGACATTTGAGATACTGACCATAAATCTTCTTTTAGAACCTTTTGCCAAGCACGCTCATTTTTCTCCCTCTGGCATAGTAGCCCTCCCATCACCTTTACGGCAAGTGGTAGACCATCACACTTTTCTATAATCTGCAAGCCAATATCCTTTAGAATCTCAATCTCGGGTTCATCTTTTTCTGCTGTGACTACCTGCAAGGAGTTGAAATATATAGTTAATTTTTGCAAAAAAACAAAATATAGTTAATAACAGACACACACTGCATTTGCAGTGTCTAGTGGCACTGTTTTTTTCACGCAGTTGCTAGATCGTTGAGATATATTAACAAAAAGGTGGTCATTATAATACCTAATTTGAAGTGCTGAGAAAAAGTGATATCTTCGTCTATAGCTGCATATTTATGTTGTAACAATAAAGGTATATTTCAATATAGTTATTCAAATAAGTTGTTAACTTCACATAATGTATCACATGTGCATGGTCGACTGTTACACACGAGTGAATAAATCTAACAGTAGATTGAAGGAAGCATCGAAAGTGCAGGAAGTTTAATGTGTTGAACACACCAAGCCCACTGTTCACAAGCATCAGTTTGTGTACTGCCTATTCACAACAAATTAGCACTAGTACATGCTGTAGTATTTACCAAACAGTGCTGAACAAATAATGAAAGTGGATTTAGGACAGAAAGCAAGTTAATCTGCATGGAAGTAGACTACTGTTAGATTATTAAATATTAAGTGTAGTAAGAGGTGACTGCTAGTAAGTATGTATGCTGACCTGCTTCTTGAGCAATAACCATGCATCTTTAGCACTTAGTTTGTCAACATGGTGATAGTGCACAGCTTTCATGCTTAGGGCAACCGTGTCATGTCTTGTGGTGACAAGGACTTTGCTACTGGGACCACCGTAGCTAAAAGGAGCCATCAGTAATTTATCCCATGCATCGATACCCCACATGTCATCTAGTACAAGAAAGAACTTCTTGTCCCTGATGGCATTACTGAGAGCACCGACAAGTAGGTCTCTGTCTCGAGCTCCTCCAGCTGGAGGTAGGTCTCCACCAACGGCGATGATAGCCTTATTCAATAGCTCAACATCATTGAAATCTTTGGTGATGCTAAGCCATATCTTCTTAGTGAACTTGCCTTTGATACTATCATCATTGAAGACCTTCTTGCTGAGGGTGGTCTTCCCAATCCCGCCGACACCAACAATGGCGACCACCATGAAGCAATCACTCTTGTCACTAGCGGCCTCCCTTGTAAGTACATCCACAAGTGCCCTCATGTCCTCCTCGATCTTCTCACCAACTGCACCTGACCGCTCGATCAACGAATCAGTTTTGCGGTTAGTGGCGAGAGATCGGGTTGTATTTTGGTCTTCGTAGGCTTCTAGCTTGATAAATTTCAAACTCTTGCCCCTCTTGCAAATATCATCCAAATTTTGGTTGAGTTTCTTTATGCGGGTGCCAATGTCATGAGCATGGAGGGGATTCCGCATGCAAAAGAGCAGAGGGTTAAGGCACCCCCTGTCCTTGGTTTGACCTTGCTCCATGGCCTTGAGCTGACATAGGTCGACGATGTCGGTGGCGAGGTACATGGCACGCTTCAGTTCGCCCACCCACCCCCGCACACTCTCATCGGTGATGTTCCTCCTATCAGCATCAGCAAGGAAATTCTTGAGGTCCCCAAGCTTGATGCTCAGGTCTTTGATCCCATCGGATACGCCGATTAGCATGGCCACCTCCTCTTTGGCCACCTCGGCAAGCATGCTGGTCACGTAGGATGCCAAAGCATCCAGAACCCCCGCCATTGGCTGCAGGGTAAGCTCACGCTTGAGCTGGTACTGAAAACAAGCATGCAAATAAAAATTAGTGCTCTGTATTACTACCTCGCTTTTTCACATCAACAATCCAAAGCTAACAGCAAGGATAATCAGATTCAGTCACTAGAGACTAGCAACAAATCCCAAGGAAAAATGTGGCTTGCAAAGTAGAAGACAGTGCACACAAATTTGGCTTGAACAAACACCAGCAGTTCAAACCGAAATGCACAAGATCAACGGTTTCAAAGAGAGAAAGGTAGCTAGAAAGTGTGGTGCAGCTGGAATCAGCTAAGTACCTTGAATCGACCGGAGAGATCAGAGACGGATCTTGGGTTCACCCTTGGTCCAGAGCAAAAACTAGAAAGTGCTCTTCGGGAAGTAGGTGCAGGGTTTGCTCGCGCTTTCAGCTGGTACTGAAAAGAAACATGCAGTTAAAATGAGTCCTCTGTATTACAAGTTACGGCGCACCACATATTATACATTTCCAACAATGACTCCCTTTAGCTGGAAATCAGCTAAGTACCTTGAATCGACTGGAGAATCAGAGACAAATCTTGGTTCGCTCATGCTTTAGCTGGTACTAGATAGATCTCCCTTCCTCTCTGGGAGTTAGTTGCAGGATTCGCTCATGCTTTAGCTGGTACTGAAAATAAAGATGCAAACAAAATTAGTCCTTTTTACAACTGCCTTCCACACACGAACAATCCCATGCTAAAAATTGGTTCATCATGGAAAAGAAGGATAATCAAATTCCGTCACTAGAGGCTAGCAACAAATCCAAAGGCAAAAATATGTGGCGTGCAAACGAGAAGACTAGACACAAAATTGGCTTGAAATAAATCTGATGTGGTACCAAACACCAACGATTCTAAAAGAAATACATAAAAGCATCTCCTTCAGAGAGAAAAAAACAGAGCTAGAGTAAGCATGGCATGGTCGATCGAGCTGAAATTAATAAATTACCTTGAATCAACTGGTGAGATGAAAGATGAGAAACGGATCTTGTTTCAGTGGCTTGAGCTGGTACTGAAAAACTAGAAAGATCTCCCTTGCTATCTGAGAGGTAATTACAGGGTTCAGTTTCAGTGGCTTGAGCTGGTACTGAAAACAAGAATGCGAACAAAATTAGTCTCCTTTATTACTACCTTTCACATATAAATCAACAGCACACGCTAAAAAATGTTTCAATTGGAGAGATGAGCAATGGGTCTTCTTCCTTGATCCTTGCAGATTTTTAGAGCAAGCAGCTAGCTGGGAGGTGGAAGTGCGAAAACGTTTGTGTGAGCTTATGCATCGGGGCGCCTCTATCCTAGCCGCTCGTTTCATCTGAGTCACGATTGTCCTCACGTGGTCAAAAGCATTTCACAGAGCTGATGGGCCATATCCCAACCCGTTTAACAGGCTATATATGCCTGTGATGTGTCTACGGGAGACACTAGGGGCTACAGGAAACTCATAGCTCACTGTTCTTCTCGTGAGCTGCCTGCCCAAACACAAAGAGACAAGGACACATGCTATATTATATGGCAATACGAATTGAGGTGCTCTGGGCATAAAACTCACCGCATCCCATATGTGTGAGAGATGAGGGAGAGAGACGAGAAAGGTGATGAGAGAGAGCGCGCTTTTTTTTCCTTGAGATAGAGAGTTGTGTGTGAGAGAGAGTAGAAATGGCGGCGGAGAGAGAGAAGAGCTTTTCTTTCTTGAGATAGATAATTGTGTGTGAGAGAGAGAGCAAAAATGGCAGGGGAGAGAGAGCGCTTTTCTTTTCTTCAGACAAAGAATTGTGTGTGAGAGAGAGAGGAGCAATGGCAGGGGGGGAGAGAGTCTATTCGGCTTGCTGTGTAAGAGAGAAGAGAGGAAAAAGAACTGCCATGTTCCATGAGAGCGGTGGTGAGAGTCTTGGGTGGAGAGAGAGGGCCTATCTTCCTCCCGGCGAGACAGTGAGAGAATATGTGAGATACTCCGTAGAAGATAAACAAAAGAGCACATATGAGTGGTGAGAGGAGAGAGAGAAAAGAAAAGGCAAGAGAGAGGAAGCGGTGGAAAGAAACAAACTATACAGTACCCTAGCCCTGTAATGAGCCTGCAAAATTGCACAGAGTCATCGCACATCTCAATAACCAAGGCTCTGAACCAACGCACACGATAACGCGGCCGGGATGCCTATGCTCAAAAACTATGCGTCCGGTGGAAGTGGGGCTTTGAACCTTTGTAGACCGTCTGTATGTTCATGGTGGGGTATTTAGATACGAAAATGCCGAGGGTATTTCTTTTTTCCATTGACACAATTATGTTGCATATATGCTGCCCCGACAGAGAGAATTTGAGATATGGCAATCATCAGCGAAAAAAGAAGAAAATGCTTTCTGAATGGTACTGCCACTATCAGATTATTCAGAATCTGATTCACACAGGGTACCCCCTCCACTAGCAGATTATCCAGAATCTGATTCCGATTGCCACAGGCACATGCAAATGCTGCATTGCTGATCAAGACGCATTTCTGCTTGCCTCTGATTCCCCTCCCTTCCGTGAAAGAAGAAAGGGGGGATTTCATCCTGCCTAGCTTTTGCTATGTTTTACTTAGTTGCTTCCTTCCAGAATACAAACATCATTTGCTTGTACTGAAGAAAAACCATACAACACACTGGACCATCCAAATAGGTCTTACCGATACGCTGTGGATTTTACCGTCTAAACTTCGGCCTCGCCATCATTTCATCCTGGATATATTATCTCTGAACTTCTATGGCGTATATTTTTCTTAAATCAGGCTAGAACCGCGTACTCCAGGCAGGTTATTTTGACTAGTGAGCGAGATGAAAAAAAAAACAGATGGCCCCCGCGTCATCCCTGGGTCGCCTCCCTCTCCGGCTCCCCCGTCTCACCGCCTCCGGCTATAGGGTCGCAAGGGCAAAGCCCCTCACACTACATGGTGGCGGCAGGCAGCTTCCTCCTTCCGTCTCCTTCCCTCCTGCCATGGCCGCGGGAACCTTTCCCAAGTCTGCGACGATCGTCGCAGACGCGCCGGCACGCCGTGCTGCCTGGTCTTGGCTGGCCGGGGTGGATCTCCATTTTGGGATGCGGAGATTGTGGATCTGATCGCTTGAGTTTTTTTTCTCGCCTATGCATAGCTTTGGTCTTATGAATTTGCTAATTGTGGGTGTGTTTTTGTGTGCGTGCGTTGATGTTGGCTCTGTGCATCCTAGCTACGCAGAGGCCGGGTATGTGCTCTTTGGGTCTGTATCCTCTTGATGTTCCTTTTTTAGCTAATAAAATCCGCCCTTTTATCCAAAAATTGTTATTCATTGACAGACATGTATGAGCGGCATTTCCTAAATGGCGAGTTCATATACAGTGAAGTTGGTGTTCTGCAATTATCCAAGCATGAGTGAGGCGACTCAGGGGGCGACTGCGGGGGCGACCGCCGCCCGTGCTCGACCTCCGCCTCCTGCCCTCGGCTTGCGGCGGCGAGTCGGGGCCCGCGTCTGGGCGCTAGCTGACGACGACGCGGACGATTCAGATGGGGAGACGGACACAGACTCGCCGGAGTCTCCTCCATCGCCGACGCCTTCTGATCTAACATGTGAGTTTTTTCATTCAGGCTACGATGAGGAGGAGGTGGCATCGACAATAGACAAGGTGCTACCCCTAGACCTATATGATCCGGCAAGGATAGGTTTACATGCGGGGGAGAAGACGGAGATGATCCGGCGAGTCATTCACCGGAGGACGGCGGCGATGGCGATCAAGCCATGGAAAGGACCTTTACCTAAGGTACGTCTTCCATGTCTTACTCTTGGTGACTTTTTGGGCTCTTGGAGGGTCATTAAAGATCGTCGGAAGAAGAATCTGTAGATGGCGGCGCCGTCGCTGGCATTGGATCTCGGTAAGATCCGGGCTACATCGGAGGCTCGTTTGAAATCTCTGTTGGGCCAAGCTGGGCCTGGTTTGATGAGTGTGGACTTGGGCACAACAGAATCTGGGCAAGTGGCCTAGGTAGCGACCCAAGACAACGAGGCGAGCCGATCGACGCCTGTGGTATGTGACTTTGGCTCGCGAGCGGAGTTGGGTCACGTACAGCGCTGCACTAGGGTTCCCGTGTTCGCTACGCCAGGTTTCCCCAAGCTAGGATCGGGATGCGCGGCTCGAGTGCCTCCGCCGGCCGCGATCTCCCTGCAGGTGTCATCGCCCGGCGCGGAAGCCATGGCACGCCGGGGGGGGGGGGGGCGGACCGCCGCCAACGCAGAGGACGGATCTGCCGCCGCCGCAAGGAGCTCCACCACCCAGGCCACCAGCTCGTGCCGCGGCTAACCCTAATAGCTTTGGCCGGGGGCGCTACGCGGGCACGAGGCATGAGGATCGCGCTCGATGGCAGTGGGGGATGACGGCTATGACGCCTATGGGGAAGGGCAGCACCGCGGTTCTTCATCGACGGGAGGAGGCCGCGGATATGCATGGTAGAATGATGGTGGTGGCGGCAGCGAATTCTAGTGGCCCTCCGGGAGGCTTCGTGGAGGGGCCAGCAGGTCCCAACTACCAACTACCGGTATAACTGAGGAGGGAGGGGAGGTGGTGGACGACCGCCCCCGCCTAGGCCTCCGCCGCCACCGGCCCAGACGACAGTGGTGGAGATGACACTGACGACGGTTCATGGGGAGGCGGTAGCTAAGCCGACAGTACCGGCGGCTGCCATGAAGGCGGTCACGGCACTGGCAACTCTGCAGGTGCCTGCGGCTAAACAGACGGCGTCTAAGCCGCGGGACTCCGCTTCTGATAAGAGTTCTGACAAAGCCGATGGTGAACGCAAGGGTGCAGACAAACGCGATGGGGAAAAGTTATCCAAGTGGGCGCTTAAGAAGAAAAAGTTACCGTCTTACAAATGCGGTGAGCCGGGACATTTTGTGGGAGAGTGTACCACTAAGCTTTGTGACTATTGTAGTTGATCGCAGCATGTGTCTGCGGACTGCCCACTTCTTTCAGGCCCCAAACCGGTGGTTAACATTTATGGGGTCTGTTGCCAAGAGCTAATGTTTTTTGAGTCACCGGAAGTGGCACCTATTGGGCATGTGATGGAGAGTAGCTTTCCCGCAGTTGTAAAGGTTACTAATGGGGTTTTGACAGAGGCCCAGATTGTGCGGCAGTTGAAGGACCTGGTACCAGGCGATTATCTGTGGGACCTTATCAAGTTGGAGAACCAGACTTACAAGGTGGACTTTCCCACTAAGGAGGACTAGTTGCATGTTCTCAAGTATGGCTTGTGCAAAGTTCATAGCTCGAATATTGTCATTGCGTTTGATGAGTGGGAAGAGAAGAAGCCCGAGGGTACACCGTTAGAGAAGGTGTGGGTACGCTTCTTTGGGGCACCACGCAAATATATTAATCACTTTCTGGTTGCTTGGAGCTTGGGCTCACTCATTGGTAAGACGAAGCAGGTTGACATGCCTTTTACTCGTTCTCACGGAGCTGTGAGGTTACTTGTGAGCGTGGTCAGTTTGTAGCACGTGCCGGATGTGGTCAAGTGGACACATGTCAGGGTTACATATGTGCTCGAGATTGAGACTGAGGATACGTAGGTAGCGCAGTAGCGAGATGATCTTCAGGACATGAATACGACTGAGGGAGATGGAGCCTCCGGGAATCAGGACAAGGGGCCTGAGAGTAATCCACAGGACTTGGCCAAGGGGCCGGAGTCGCAGACGGATAAGGTGGTGATGGGCCTCGAACCCCTCGTTGGTTACCCCAAGTGGAAGGTGTAAGATGCAGTGTTGTGGAAGTGTTTTCCCTTAGCAAAGATGCCAAGGATCGAATCCCCACAGACTCCTAGGTTCAACAGGTAGGTGTCAACTGCTAACGGCGCAATTAGCAATCAACGTGGACCTGCACACAGATACAAATAACTTTGCTCCCAACGAGTACAGAGAGGTTGTCAATCCCTCCGGCCTTGTAGTTCACAAAGGATTAAAAGCAATGATAGTAGTGATAGATAGTGTTTTGCAATAGTAAGTAAATAGCGAAAAGTAAATAGCGGATGTGAACAATGATGGTAATATGGACCGGAGTCACATGATGTTCACTAGTGATGTCTCTCTCCCAAAAGACGATAAAACAGCTATGTGAGGTAAACGAATTACAGCTGGGCAATTGACAGGACCACGAACGCAAACCAATGCTGACTACATTGCAAGAAAGGTTGAGGTTCAAAGCATGGGCGGTACGCCAAAATAAGTAGACCGAAATCCATCAATATCTACTACTAATCATCCACCTTGAGATATCTATCCAGAACATCTCGCTGGTATTAAGTTGCGAGCCCCACCCATAGTGTAAACTCAATGCAACAGACAACTGCATTAAAAGAACTTTGCGTAAAGTAAACAATCCTTGCACCCGCGGGCACAAGCACCGTTGTTTTCCCCCTTGTGGCAACAGCACATCCCCTAGACTCA
>LR738716.1:1804960-1831682 GCA_902687465.1 Secale cereale
GACAAGTGATCTTGTGTCGTCTTCAATCTTCTCACCAACCACACCTGACCGCTCGAGCAGTGGATCCGTTTTATGGTTAAGAGCAGAAGGTCGAGTCATCTTCCTGTCCGGGTAGGCTTCCAACTTGATGAAATTGAAACTGCCACCCCTCTTACATATGCCATCCAACTTCTCGTTCAATGCCTTGATGCGGGTGCCAATGTCATGGGCATGAAGAGGGTTTCGCATGCAGAAGAGTAGTGGGTTAAGGCACCCCATGTCCATCGCCGAACCTTGATCCATGACCTTGAGATGACACAGGTCAAGGATGTCGGCGGCATCGTACATGGCACGCTTCAGTTCCTCCACCCACCCCCGCACGCTTTCGTCGGTGATGTTCCTCCTATCAGCATCAGCAAGGAAGTTCTTGAGTTCCCTCAGCTTCATGTCTAGTTGGTCAATTTCGACGGACACCCCGATCAACATGGCCACCTCTTCTTTGGCCATCTCTGTGAGCATGTTGGTCACGTAGGATCCCAAAGCATCCAGAACCCCTGCCATTGCAGGGAGCTATTTCTGCTGCGATGAAGAAATTAACGGGAAAGGGAAATTTTATTATTATTATTATTATCACCAACAAGCCCATTCATGCTGCGAAACTGAATGAAATACGAAAAAGATGTTCTCGATTTATTTGCTAGAGACTAGAGAAATGGATATGGTTTCATCCAATTTTTATTCAAGGTACTGGGTTCTTTTTCCGAGGGGAAAAACACCAAGACACAATTTTCTTAGAACAAAGCTATTTATCTGTGTGGCGGGATACAATTATATATGTCGCAAGCAGCAGCAGTAAATCTGATAGCAAAGCCTAGCAGTGGAGACATGCATGCATAATTCTCACAAAGTTGAGATATATATCTAAACAGAGATAAAAACTATAGGGCGTAAAATTACCTTCAATCAATTGAAGAAACAGACCAGATGGATGGATGGGTGGATGGCAACTACTGCTTGTGGACGGAGCACCTTTGTTTATATATAGACAAAAGGAAGTTGTGTTGTTCAACGAGCCCGGCGCGGCCTGGCCCGTCCCTTCAATCTAATGAGTCTAACAAATCAAAAATACAACAAATCATTTTGTTGCAAGTCCTACAGGTCGTACTCGTACGATGCTAGCTACATGACTCATTCGTTACAGTATGCTGGTATTAAAGTCTTATGTGAAGTACCAACGATTACCCTCTCCTCCCCCGAGCCGCTCCCGCGAGTGACCTCTGGGGCAACCCTAGCTTCCTCCTCCCCGTTCCCTCATCCCTGCCTCCCTCCGCCGCTGCCACCGCGAAGCGCCGCCGGGCAAAGCCCGGCCCGGCGTGGGTGGCGGCGGGGAGTCTCTCCCCCTCGGGGTGGTCGGCTGCTGGTGCGGGTGCGTCGGGGGGCCGCGGGCAGCATTAATACCGGTTCGTGGCGTGCTTTTAGTCTTGGTTCGTGTCACGAACCGGGACTAAAGGTGTGGTGGCAGACTTGTGTCAGGCATGGGCCCTCACTAGCACTTTTACACTAGTAGAAAAAAGCCCATTTGTCCCGGTTCCAGAGGGCCATTTGTCCCGATTGTGGAACCGTGACTAAAGTGTCGGGACTAAAGCCTTCAAACCTTTAGTCCCGGTTCGCTTACGAACCGGGACAGAAGGGGCTCCACGTGACCGCTATGAGGCGCCCAGGGAGGAGGACCTTTAGTCCCGGTTGGTAACACCAACCGGGACCAAAGGGCATCCACGCGTCAGTAACTGGCAGGAGCTAGGGTTTTTGCTTTTTTTTTAGTGGGGGAGGGTTTTAGGGGATTTTGGAGGATTAATTTAGGGGTTTCATATATTGTTTTAGCTAGCTAATAGAGAGAAGTGACCTCTCCTATCTCCGTGATTGGTCGACGCTAGCTACTAAATTTCTGTTGCGAGTTGGCTCTGGAGTGAGGCGTAGTAGCGGCTCCACATGGTGTGGTGTTGGAGCGCCTCTTACTTGAGCTCATTAGAAACTCAAGTCGCTTGGTAAGCCACCATCTTCATGTACCCGAGCCACTCGTAGGATGTCCCACCCACACGTTCACTCTCGGCCAACTTGTCTTGCCGCCAGCTCTTTCCCCTATTCCACTGTTCTTTCTGTTTTCTCTTGCTGGTAAATTCGTTCAAGTTCAACTGGTATTTCTGGTGCATCCCACTTCTAAACCCCTAGTACAATTCCTAAATCTCTCCATGGGCGACCATAAGTTTTTTCATACTGTTTCATTTCTTAGTTTGCCCTGTAGTAAGGGAAAGATAGATGTCAAGCTAGCTACTCATGGACGGGGTGAGATCCAAGGGTGTACAAGTATATATGTACAGAGGGAGTGCCTCTGTGTGCGATGGTCGTCAACCACCTATTGCGGCAACATTTAACATAAGAAGATGCTCCTACAATGTGAGGATCTTTAATTTATGTTATCTTACTTTAATGTTTAAGTTGAAAACAACACTAAAGCATGTGCATAATAATAGTTGGCCACCCACTCATATCTATCAAGATCTCCGGTGCATGGATATTTAAACAATTTGTGTTCAACTGCTTTCCAGCCAACTAGACAAAATAATATAAGTAGACTCTATATCTCCTATCACGTGCAGTACATCTAGCATTCTCCATATATCCTCAAAGGGGCATCTTTTGAAACTCGAAGACAAATTTTAATACACACATATAACGTCTTTATTTGTTTATAAATCACTGCTACTTTGTAGAAGAATAAGATTCAATTCATCATTGCAAGGACAGTTTTACTTTTTTAGATTGTTTTTCTTGCATTATCCCCTTT
The DNA here is from genome assembly GCA_902687465.1 of Secale cereale. Taxonomy (NCBI): domain Eukaryota; kingdom Viridiplantae; phylum Streptophyta; class Magnoliopsida; order Poales; family Poaceae; genus Secale; species Secale cereale. The sequence continues at coordinate 1,807,785 of LR738716.1, forward strand.
CTCTCCGGATTTTCTCCAGATTTTTCCTGGAATTTCTTCTATCAGTTTTTTTACTTTTAATCCTAGATTGTTCATTATATATTTTAAAAAATGTTGTAGTAGTCAGGGAAACAATGTTAAACATGTATACAAATTTTACTGATATATAGAAAACATGTATAATTTGTATGAAAAAAGTAGACATAAAAAGCATATATTTGACAAATTTTAATCATGTATTTACAAAATTGTCAACTGTTTATAATTTTTTTAATGTATACAAAAAAATTACAACGTATAAAATATATAGATATAAAACATGTATTTGTAAAAAAATATTAATCTATATTTTGATAAATGTTATACTTGTATAAAAATATCCCAGATGTATATAAAAATGCATAATGTCTACTGAAATAAGTAAATATGAAAACATGTATTAAAAAAATTAACCATGTATTGAAAAAATGGTAACTTGTATAAAGAAATGTTTTACATGTAAATAAAAAATGTACAATGTATGTCAAAAAAGTAGACATGAAAATATCATCCTATAATACTCATTGCTCAAACAAAAGTAACTAAGTATAGGTACATCCGTTTGAGCCAAAAGTATTTTCAGACAGAGGTAGTATTCAAAAATAAAATTAACCATGTATTTAACAAATGCTAAGTTGTATAAAGAAATGTTTATATATGAAATATATATACATTGCATGTGAAAAAACTGTACATGTGCTAGAAAAGAAAAAAGGGTAAAAAGAAAAAAGAAAAAGTCAGATCAAAGAAAATTGGAAATAAAACCAACAAAAAAGAACTGAAAAATTAAAGAAAATGAAATCCACATAAAACTGCTCCAAATAAAACGAGATTGGAAAAAACTCGAGCGCCGCAGCTACAGCAATGAACCTGCCCGATTGAAAACCCCGCCACCATGGCTTTGGCTTTGACGTGGGTGTTCGCCGTGATTTATTTTCCGGCAGCTCCTGTATGATGTCTTAAGCGTCACTTGAAGGAACCGAAAAAGGGAAGCGTTGCTAGCCAGGCCGCCGGCCGAAACGTTCCGCCGGTCGCGCTACGTGCGTTCGATCTATTTACATCCAACGGCTCGGCCTGGTGCCAGGTGTACCCCCCACGTCACGCACTCGCCAGATCGACCCAGTCGCCAGAATTGTTGCAACCGTATCGATGGAACGCACGCAGCGGTTTTCATTTGGGCGAGGCTGTGCGAGAGAGGAGCAAAGGCGATGGATCCGGCGACCAGAGGGGCGACGCGTGGCGCGCCTGAGATCTGGATCCGGCGACCGGAGGGGCGACGCGCAGCGGCGCCTGAGATCTCGCTCCCCTGACCCTGATGGAGCCACCAGCAGGTATTCCCCCCTCCCCCACCCCCTTCTGCCGTTTGCTCGGGCCCTGACCCCGACCCCAAATTGGTCCTCCTGACCCTGATCTCGCGCCCGTGCTCCCTTCTGCCGTTGGAGTGGCCGTTGCTCGGGCCCCAACTGGTCGCCGGATCCGTCCGTTCTCCCTAGTGGCGGAGGCAGGGGTGCTAGCAGGGGCCCCCGCCCAGGCTATCTTGCAGAATTTTTCACTAGATCCCTAAGTGATTAGCTGCTGATAATTTTATGTATTATCATGTTTTTGTTGGCTTTGGCCCTCCCCAACAAAATTTGCAGGGGGGTGCTAGCAGGGGCCCCGGCCCAGGCTAACTTGCAGAATTTTCCACTAGATAAGTGATTAGCTGCTGATAATTCTGTGTATTATCATGATTTTGTTGGCTTTGGCCCTCCCCAACAAAATTTAACATTAGTTGGCCCCCCTGATGAACTTTTCCTGGCTTTGCCACTGCCGCCCCCCAACTGGCCGTTTGCTCGGGCCAGTGTTTTGTTATGCGGCCTGTAGGATTTGCTTCCGTGGGGTAACAATTTGGGGGAGCATCTATTTGTCATACACTGCTGTATAGCGTTTGGGGTCATTGAGCTTGTGGTGGGTCGAAACAATTTGAGTTCTGTTTTTCGGCCATGCACAATGAATGCTATCTATAGATTCTAGAGTAGTTTTCTGTGAATTGTATTTAGGAGCTCCCCTGTTTTGAGCTACTTGTTATACACTGATGTATAGCGTTCTAGTTCAATGAGCTTGTGAAGCTCCCCTGTTTTTAGTTGTAGAGTGTTCGGAATTTATACTGGTTGCATTTAAGTTGTTGTCATACACTGCTGTATAGCGCCTAGGTCAATGAGCTTCTGCTTTTGTTACAATTATAGTGTGGAATGCACCAACTAGTGGACTAGATGGAGAATTGGAGGTGTTGATATGTCTGTTTTGTACTGTAGTAGATGATGACAAGCGATTCCGGCTGTGACCTGTGAACGGCTGAAATATTTGCAACGGCTATTTTTGTTGGTGGTAGCAAAAAACAGAAACTGCTCCAGCAAAAAAACATTATGGTTCCAGCAAAAATGCACCATCTTCGACGGTTGCAACACATATGTTCTTTTTTGCCACCTATTTTGATGATGCAGTTTGTAGGCTTTTATTGACTTGGTTTTTTCCTTTTTGTAGATGTTGCAGGACCCTCTGGTGAGAATGAGGGGATCAAGAAGGTTAAGAAGAAGATAAAGAAGAAAGGCAATCTATGTGGATTCAAGTCAAGGTTTAACTCAAAAAGGCTAGCTGAAATTGGGAAGCAAGTATAACCGGAGAAAAGGAGAATCATTAGGGAGGGACCGTTTGGAGACTTGTTGGACATCCGATCTTTCAAGGTGCCCCACGAGCTCATTGAGTTTGTTATGATGAACACGAATCACATACTCTTTGAGTTCAAATACAAGAACAAATCCATCAACTTCAGCAAGCTCATGGTGAAAAGGATTTTCAATGTGCCATCTGGTGATAGACCCGTGAAGCTTCTTAAGAAGAGTGATGAATATGATCTTCGCACCATATACAAGGATGGCAGCAGGGTTCCAATCGCCCATGTTGTCAAGTTGCTCGCTAGCTGCAGCGATGAGGATGTTGTTATGATAAATAGGACTTGGGCACTCCTTGCGTCGGCAACTGTTTTGTGCCCAGGCACTGGCAATATGGTGAATCTTGAGTATCTAGCTTCCTTGGAAGATATGGCTGCGGTGCATGAATTTGCTTGGGATGAGCACTTGTTGGCACGAGCGATGGAGGAGGTCACGGTCTTTCAAGAGAAGAAGAGGATGCGAGCAAATACAAAAAAGAGTTTCAGATCGCTTCATGCCTTCCCATGTTAGCATTATGCAACGCAGCATTATGAAATACCTCCATCTACTTTCTTTGCTGCATGAAACCTTTTTGCACATTATCTATAGCTTGCATATATGTTTTTGTTGGCTAATGTCTTTTTCCATTTCTAAGCAGATCATATACATGGATCATGTTGATATCCCGGCCGGCCTCCCAAGTGAGCATGTCATTGATTATTCCGTGCTGAGGATACGTGTTGTTTGTCAAGGATTTTGATTGGTTAGATAAAGTTGACAAGAACAAGCTCACTCTTGGGCAACCTTTCTACGAGAAACACACCTAAGTAATTGTGCTACATCCCGCCTCATATATTTCTTTTGCTAATGGAGTATTAACACTCCTATGTTTCTTTTGCGAACTAAATTTGCATGTAGCAATCTTTGCTTTTACATTTAGGTTATGGCAACGCTCTTATTTCCACCACTCATGTTTTGTTTTCCTAGATCCGGAATTTGTGCAACACCCCATACGGAGCACAACTCATGGGACAGGAAGTTGGTGCTGAAGCAGCCAGTGGGCAGGGAGTTGGTGCTGAAGCACCTAGTGGCCAAGGAAGCCAAATTCATGGTGCTGAATTTCAAGCAAATGACTCTCAGTCAAACGAGGCTCAACAAAATGTTGATGCTGAACCACACCTATCATCATCGCTGAATGATTGGCTGGATCAATCATTCCCTAGCATACAAGATCTAAGTGTATATACCTCTCCCTTCGCATTATTTTTGTTATACCCAGTTGCAAGTGTTTTTTTGCTGCATCCTTCATTCTGATATGCTACAACCATGTATTGTTGTTGCTTCATGTTTGGTTTAAGTTCATTCATCCATATGTTTAGTTTGCTACATCCATATGTTTAGTTTGCTTCATCCATATGTTTATTTTGCTACATCCATATGTTTTTATTTTGCTACATGCATATGTTTATTTTGCTACATCCATATGTTAGGTTGCTACATCCATATGTTGTAGCTTGCTACATGCATATGTTTAGCTTGCTACATGCATATGTTTATTTTGCTACAACTACATTCTATTTTCTGCTTCATCCATATCATAATTTTGCTACATCCATATCAGTAATTTGCTACCTTGATGTATAGATCATCTGGTTTTTTTTATTCATGCATGACATTAAAATGCTACAATTACATTGCTTTAATTTGATTCATAGTGACACAGCAACATACCTACTTTGTTTCTCACAATCATTTGTGCCTTTTTTTACATCCAGACTTTTTCAAAATCTTGATGTAGTAGATGACTAAAATGTTCAAATCTTCATCCTCTTGTAGGTACCAACTCAGTTTCAAATGCTGTACGGCAAGCACAAGGGTATTTTTGCATCGGAGGTTGATGCAGCAGTAGGCAAGCTTGGACAGTGTTTAAAGGGATTGTAGTGCAACCGGATGGCCGCTCTCCTTCGTGATGTTGGAGACGCCATCACAGCTACCAATGAGCCCAACTTTTCATTTGAAGCACCATCATCTAAAGCTGCAAATGATGGCAGTGGAGCTGAAGCTCAAGATGATGGTGCCGCTAAAGCTGCAAAAGATGGTAGTACTGTTGAAGCTCAAGATGATGGTGCCGCTAAAGCTGCAAATGATGGCAGTACTGCTGAAGCTCAAGATGATGGTGCTACTAAAGCTGCAAATGATGGCAGTGCTGCTCAAGCTCAAGATGATGGTACAACACCCAGCATGAACAAGGATGAAGTCACTGGATTGAACCTACAAGTTGAAACAGAGGTTGCTAAAACTCGTGAGCAACAAAGAGTGAGGTTCGAAATGGATGGCAACGTCTCACCTCACAGCCCCCCACTCTTCTATGATGCACCTAGGAGTGCGACAGCTGGCATTTGGGCTGACGAGCCATCATGTGAGTTGTTCCCAAAAGGCTCCGAAGACTATGAGTTGATGCATTGCACGGATGAGCCTACAATCAAAATGAAGTCAGTCAGCCCCATCTTTGCAAACATCCTCGTGTTTCCTGTTTCAGACAACGATGACAGCCCAAGTATGCATCCTTCCTCTTGCATTGCATTTATTTTTGTTATTCTTCATGTCATTTTTTCACATATGTGTGATTGCAGCAAATTCTTTGTTGTACAACCTCTTGCAAACTCATCCATTTCTTGTTTTGCTACAGCTGCCACGATGGTAGCTACAGAAGAGAAAATTGTTGATGTAAGTAGTGGCCCTAGCACACATGACAAGAACACTAGGAAGAAGAGGATGGCTAAAGTCCCGGCCATAAAAAATGCCAAGGCAAAGAAGCAAAAGGTTGATGAAGTTGCAGCTATGTATGAGAAGTATGTTAAGCATGGGAAACCATTTAAGAAATCACTACCCAATGAGCAAGTGTGAGTTACCTAAGCCCTACATGTTTTTTTTTATTTTTCTGCTCGAAACAAATGATTCATTTGATTGCAACTATGGTAATAGGACACCGTTCATCAAGATAGGTGGTTTTTACGCTGGTTACAAGAAATTCCTTGCATGCTTGAAGCCTCGCGGGGATATGAATGATGAGGTTATGTCATTATGTATTGAGATGAACAACCTCGCATCTCGTGCAACAAGCAATAGTGCTTTGAAGAAATACAATTTCTCAGTCCACGTGGGGGTAAGTTTTTGTAAAAACAAGGAATGCTTCATTCCTTTTTTCTTCACATTCTTGCTGCAACACACACTAACCATGGTGTTGTTTCTTTCAAGTAGATCCTACTAAAACAAGACCCATCAACCTTCCGAGCACCAGATCTCATGCCCGAGCTTGAAAGGGCTGTCACAAAGTTCAAGGTTCAAAAATTTGACCTCGTAAGTTTCCCGAGAGCCTTCTTTTGTTTCACACCACAAAACACTTTCAAATATGCATCCAATGATGCGACGCTGCTGTAACATTTTTAAAAAAGCTTCAACCATGCTTTCAATAAGCTTCAACCATGCTTTCAAGATGCTTCAACCATGTTTTAGAAAAGCTTTTAGAAAAGCTTCAACCATGTTTTCAAGATGCTTCAACCATGTTTTAAAAAAAGCTTCAACTATGCTTTCAATAAGCTTCATCCATGCTTTCAAGATGCTTCAACCATGTTTTAAAAAAGCTTCAAACATGCTTTCATTAAGCTTCATCCATGCTTTCAAGATGCTTCAACCATGTTTTAGAAAAGGTTCAACCATGCTTTAAAAAAGCTTCAACCATTCTTTAAAGATGCTTCATCCATGCTTTCAATATGCTTCAACCATGTTTTATAAAAGCTTCAACCATGCTTTAAAAAAGCTTCAACCATGCTTTAAAGATGCTTCAACCATGCTTCCAATCAGAGTCTAAAACAACTAACTTTAAAAGTGCTTCCACCTTTCTGACTTTCTTTTGTTTTTCCAGCTCTTTTTCACAATTGTTCATGATCGCCATTGGATACTTGTTTGCGCAAACTTGCTTCACAAACAGTGGAACGTTTTTGACTCAATCAATGGAAAAGGAAAACAATCTCCTTTGAAGAAGTAGGCCAATAACCTGGTAGGCTCGTGCTCTCTATTAAATTTCTGTTTTCCTTTTTGATTCATCTACATAAACGCCATGTTGTCATCTTTACACACCTCATTATATTTTTCAAACTTATGTGTGTGTTTTTTGTGGTAGATCACAAACTTTTCAAATCTCGCACAAGAGTGCAGCGAATTCAATGTCAATGTTGGATCTTTCACCCGTGTTGACCTAGAGGATTACACAAAGCAAAACAACCTGTGAGTTTTTCTTTTTTCTTTTTGCTTCAACCATGTGTTGCATTTCAACAATTTTGTTGTTTCCACTATGCATGGAACTATGATGGAGAACTTATTTTTTATCCCACAGGTGTGATTGTGGTTTTTTTGATCTCAAATACGTTGACAACTATGATGGAAAAGCCGTGAGGGACTTCAAGCAGGTACACATTTTTATTTTTTTGCCTTGTCATTTTTGTTACAATCTATTTTCTTTGTTTTTAATACTCATGCAGCAACATACTTGCTTACTTTTTGCATTCATATTACAGGAGGTGCTAGGCTTCTCGCCCCTCGTTGGTTACCCCAAGTGGAAGGTGTGAGATGTAGTGTTGCGGAAGTTTTTCCCTTGGCAAAGATACCAAGGATCGAATCAACAGAGACTCCTAGGTTCAACAAGAAGGTGTCAACTGCTACGGCGCCAGATAATAGCAATCAACGTGGACCTGCACACAGATACAAATAACTTTGCTCCCAACGAGTACAGAGAGGTTGTCAATCCCTCCGGCCTTGTCGTTTACAAAGGATCAAACGCAAGTGATAGTAGTGATAGATATAATTGCAATAGTAAATAATAGCGAAAAGTAAATAGCGGATGTGATCAATGATGGTAATATGGACCGGAGTCTCATGATGTTCACTAGTGATGTCTCTCTCCCAAAAGACGATAAAACAGCTATGTGAGGTAAACGAATTACAGCTGGGCAATTGACAGGACCATGTGCGCAAACCAATGCTGACTACGTTGCAAGAAAGGTTGAGGTTCAAAGCATGGGCGGTACGCCAAAATAAGTAGACCGAAATCCATCAATATCTACTACTAATCATCCACCTTGAGATATCTATCCAGAACATCTCGCTGGTATTAAGTTGCGAGTCCCACCCATAGTGTAAACTCAATGCAACAGACAACTGCATTAAAAGAACTTTGCGTAAAGTAAACAATCCTCGCACCCGCGGGCACAAGCACCGTTGTTTTCCCCCTTGTGGCAACAGCACATCCCCTAGACTCATGTTTCTGTCACTCAAACTAGTCATCGAGGGGCATGAACCCACAATCAAGCATAACGTTCCCTCTTGGAGTCACTACCTACTACTTGGCCAAAGCAATAAATAACAACGGAGAACATGCAAGAATTACTTACGAACATAAATATAAAAGAGGTAGATCAAATATATTACTCAAGCACAATCTGAACATAATCTCATAATCCATCGGATCCCAGCAAACTCATCATAGCAACAGCATAAGGATTACATATGTGCCTCGATCATGTAGGACAGCTCACGAGGACTAATTAGTGAAGCACAAGAACGGGAGGAGAACATCACATAGCTACTGGTCATGGACTCATGGTCCAAGGGAGACTACTCACAACTCATCCGGGAGGCGTCCATGGTGGTGGAGAAGCTCCCGGTGGTGATCCTCCCCTCCGGCAGGGTGCCGGGAAGAGTTCTCCTGGTGCTCCCGATCTTGGAAGCGGCGGCGGCGGCGGAACAGAGATGAGATCGCGAAAAAGGGTTCCCGTCTCGAGGGTTTCGGGACACGATATAAATATATGCTAAAGGGGGGCATCAGACGACGCTCGGGGGGCCCAGGCGCCCCCCGGCGCGGCCAGGGGGGCCGCGCCACCAGGGCGCCTGGAGCCCTGGTGGCCCCCCTCCGGCTGTGCTTCGGGTGCCTGGTAGCTTCTGGAACGCTGATTTTTTATATAATTTTTCCGGGATTTTTCTGGCAGTTCTCGTAATGGGAAAACCTGAAATACAAAAACAGCCGAAAACAGAAACTGGCACTGGGGTGCACTGAGTTAATAGGTTAGTCCAAATATGATCAAAAGTGTATGGAAGTGTATAAATATCATAGCAATATCACCCAAAAGAGGCATGGAGCAAGCAGAAATTATAGATACGTTTTGGACGTATCAACATCCCCAAGATTAATTCCTGCTCGTCCTCGAGTAGGTAAATGATAACAAGAATAATTTCTGTGGTGACATGCTATTAACCATATAGGACTTTTTCATAGTCATATGACAAAAGCTTACTGAGACAATGAATCTATAGTAATTAAGTTGCCTCATGAGAAAATCACAAAGGACTGAAAGTTTTACAATATGATACTGAAACATCAAAAAGATTTGTAATGAACATGGTGTGCAAATATGATAAAGTGATATCTCGCTTGCCCCCTTTAGTGAAGCAAAACATAAATGCAGGGGCACCTCCAAGGTTTAAGTGATGACTAGATACAATGATTTCAAAATAAACGATATCATAATCATGCAAAAGACAATGCTACTTTGGGACAATGCACATTACACTCAGAATGACAATCATGCTCTCAGTAGTTGGTGCTTTAATAAGAAGGTGGAGACTCTCGAACCGTGGCTTTTGTTGGCAAGGTTGAAAACCCGTAGTCGGAAACAAAGACAAAACATGTACCAGAGCTCTTGGTTTTAAAAACAGAGGTAATAATATTTTTTTATTATGCATGTTCTGTCAACGAATGCTAGCAGACAACTCAATCACTTCTTGAGATGGACAAGTTTCGAGGAACGGCTCCCGAATGAGGACGATCACATCCTCTTAATCTCCTTTGTTTATCACTGCCAAAGTTTTCTGATTTCTCATGAACAAAGCGTGAAGGAGGGTTTGTTTCTTATATTAATTTTGAGCCGGGCGCACTCAATGCCAGTTCCTTCTCGTATTATGGGTTTGCACATTATACATGCAATCCCGGGGTGAAGCTTGTCCAACTTAAAAAGATCATGAATTAACTACTACTTCCTCATGAACTTAAAACAGAGGCACAAAATAGGAATGCATTTTTTTCTTTGAATAATTTCGAGATGGTACATGCAAGTCTCCGTTAGGAATGGCAGGTAAATACCATGTAGGAAGGTATGGTGGACTCATATGGCATAACTGGTTTAAAAGAATTTGGATGCACAAGCAATCAGTCCGCTTAGTACAGGCGAAGGTTAGCAAAAGACTGGGAGCGACCAATTAAGAGAGCAATGACGGTCATAATCATGCAGAGCGACAAAGCAACATGGAATCAGGCATGGAAGTTATATCGCTACTCAGAAACAAAAGATCATCAAGGCTTGACAGACTTTCTTTATAGTCTTAAATATGCGTGAGCATACGCCAAGTCAATCAAAATAAATTCTTGAAGGAAGATATTACTAAACCATACCACGTCATAGGCAAACAAATCATGTTGGTACTCCAATAACACATTGGGAATCCCCCGGCTATTTGAGACTAATCATAAGAAAACATGAACTACTAAGCACCATTATGCACGTAGCATCTTTATCATAGACATATCAACCAATGCAATAGAAGCAAACTCTCTTAATAAGATAAGCATGATAATTAAAGAGAGTTCAAGCAACCAACTAAACCAAAGCTCTTTTAAAAAGATAAGCATGAAAGTTAAGAGCTAAGCATGATAGTAGCTATTAAAAGACAAAGAACACACACAGCAAGGATAGACATGAAAATTCTATGTTATGTTCTAGGTAGAAGTGGAGCGTGTTTCTCTCCCACACAAAGAAAGCTGAGTTCCGACTCGTTATGAAAAGCTAAGGAAAACTAAAAAGGAAACTAAAAGCAAGACGCTCCAAGCATAGCACATAACACATGAAGTGATAAAAATATAGTGGAACGAAAGACGAACTGATAATGTTGATGGAGAAGGGGATGCACGTGGGCATCCCCAAGCTTAGACGCTTGAGTCTTCTTGAATATTTCTTGGGGGTGCATGGGGGCATCCCCAAGCTTGAGCGTTTGACACTCCTGAATCTTTTTATCATCTTCCCTCGCACACTTGAAAACTCCCTTCATACATAACTCATCATAATCTGATTAGCGAGGTTAGTACCCATAATAAAATATTTTTTCCTTGCTGGAAATAAGGATATTCTTGAAGGTCTACTGTTTCTCAAGATTGCCAAAAGGTTTTTGCAAAGAAAAAGCAAGCTCAAGGTTTGCAAAATAAAGGAAAGGCAAAACAGGACAGAATCTGTGAAAAACAGAACAGCAGGTAGTAAATGATTTGTTCGGGGCACTTCTTCAACTCTAATCAAAAAACTCGAAACAGACGCACGAAAGACAATTATATAGAGCACGCTGTCGAAAAAAATTCAGACCAAAAAGATGATCTGGTGATTTTATACGAATTTTTCTGTCCAAGGAAAGAATCTGTTTCCTGGACAGCACGTCACAACTATTGAACTTTCTTGCAATCAGAGGCTACACTTGGCACAAAGCTGAAAAATAAAGATACAATGATGTTGCTACAGTAGTAACAACATCAAGACACAACAAAAGCAAAATAAAATTTTATTCATTGTGGGTTGCCTCCCAAAAGCGTTTTCTTTTATGCCTTTAAGCTAGGCATAAGACTTTAATGATGCTCTCGTAGGAATAAGAGTTGAAGAACAAAAGAGAGCATCAAGAAGCAAACACCAAATACATTTAAGCCTAACATGCTTCCTATGCATGGGAATATTGCAATAGAATAATTCATTGAAGCACAAAGCAATAAGCATAGGAAGACAAAACAAAGTGCAGCTTTAAAACCTTCAACATAAAGAGAGGGAACTTGATATTATTGAAATATCTATAAGCATATGTTCCCTTCTCATAATAATTTTCAGTGGGATCATGAATAAACACAACAATATAAGCATCACATAAAGCATTGTTACCATGATCCACATGCAAAAAGGTACTCTTACTCTCCACATAAGCATAATCTTTCTCATTGGTAATAGTGGGAGTAGGACTATCATAAACAACTTGAACACTATAGATTAATTGTGTATTAGGAAGATGGTGTTCAACAAGGGAGTAATTCCCTCCATGATTATGACAAGTTTCATAAGGATAATTTCTCCTTATGTCATAGGTACCTTTATAATCACTATAGATTGGAGTTACAACATCATCATAGTAGAGAAGAGCATTATCATTGCTAGCAACTATATTTGTAATCATGTTATCTTTATTCTTACTAGCAAAAGAATTATCAATTATCACATCACTAGTGGGTGAAGGATTTGCAATCCTATCATCCCCAAGCTTAGGGCTTTCCATATCATCATTTTCAGAGTTGGTTCCAAAAAGATTTTCAAGATCATAAGTAGCATTATCATCATTTTCCAAATCACAATAAGTAACATGCATATCATAATCAAAATCATCTTCAATGGTACCTACGGACGTATCATCAAGATGATAATTAAGGCAATAAACTTCACCTTCTTCTTTAAACTTACAATCGTTAGGATAAAAGTTGATGGGAGGAATATGCTCAGGCCAGGTTGATACCCATTCTTCTTCCTTATTGCTCCTCTTCCTCCTCCTCTTCTTTTTCTTCTTCTTCACCTTAGGAGGGAGTGGTTGGAGATGAAGCTTCTCCACATATCCTGGTTTATCATTAGAAACAATAGGGGAAACTTGGGAGAAACTCTCTTTTTTATTAGCAGAAATATAAGAGACATTTTTATACTTTGGTAAAGTTCCTTCCTTTCTAATCTTACTTATGTAATCATTTTCATGGCAATTAACAACACAATAGAGATGGCAATTTTGCAAAGTGTTTTTTATTCCTATGGCATTATCATCCAGCCAAGAAGTCTTTTCTGATAACTCTTCACACATCAAAAATAACATAAGCTCATCATAAAGATCAGAGGTGATCATGTTATCACACAACCGGTTAACAGTTATGTTCTGAAAGTTCATGCATTGAAAATTAAAGTGACCCTCTATACGACAAAGTTCACAAGTAAAAGGATAAAGGTCACACAATTCTCTAGCAATTTCATTTAAATCTCTGACCCAAGTGATTGTTCTTTCATGCTTATGTTGCTTACAATACTTCTCTTCTTCAATCATAGGCCTTTCACAAGGTCTATCCACTCCACAAAAATTAACATGCTTATATAAAGCATTTTTAGGAATTGGATCATGCATGTTGCAATCATCATGAACAATTTCATTTTCTTTGCAAGTCTCTTTAAAAGGTTTATGATACTTGATCCAATCCTCCTTAGGCATATTAAGATGTGAAGCAAAAGATTTGAGGAAATCAACAAGGAGTTGAGAATCAAGCCCAAACTTAGCACTAAACTTATTAAAACTTGTAGTTTCAACAAAGGACTTAATGCAATCATACTCATAAATTATACCTGACTCTTTACCTTTGTCGATCTCCCAATCTTCAGTGTTGCGTTGAATTCTTTCAAGGAGTTCCCATTTAGCATCAATCTTTTTGTTTGTGAAAGAACCCATAGAGGAAGCGTCGAGCAAATCTTTATCCCGTCGAGAAAGCCTCGCATAGAAATTAGTAATAATTATATCTTTGGGGAGCCCATGGTTAGGACATTTTAGCATTAACGTTTTCAGTCTCCCCCAAGCTTGAGCTATGCTCTCTCCGTCATGAGGATAGAAATTATAAACATAATTCCTATTCTCATGGACTTCATGAAGAGGATAAAACTTGGAGTAAAAGAGAGACTGGATCTCTTCCCAATCCAGCAGGTGAGAGTCATCTAGTAGCCTATACCATTCCAATGCTTTTCCTTTCAGTGACAAGGCAAATAATTTCCTCATGACAAACTCCCTTGATACACCTGCAAGCTTAAATAATGAACATAGTTGTGACAGATATAGCAAGTGTTCACCGGGATGTTTGTCTCCTGCATAACGATTAGCCAAAACATGATCGATAATACCAGCTGGTATTTTATAGGGCACAATTTTAGTAGGGGGAGGAGCAACCACCACAGGTGTGGGGCGTCTTCCCGTAAGCAACGATCCAATAGCAAGGTTGTCCATAAGCATAACTAGTGAAATAAAAACAAGAAACAAAAAGATTTAATTGCAAGATCTAAAGATATACCTTCAAGCGCTCACCTCCCCGGCAACGGCGCTAGAAATAGCTTGATGTCTACACACGCTTCTACTCTTGTAGACTATGTTGGGCCTCCAAGCGCAGAGGTTTGTAGGACAACAGCAATTTCCCTCAAGTGGATGACCTAAGGTTTATCGAACTTAGGGAAGTAGAGGTTGAAGATGGTCTCTCTCAAGCAACCCTGCAACTAAGATACAAGAAGTCTCTTGTGTCCCCAACACACCTAATACACTTGTTAGATGTATAGGTGCACTAGTTCGGCGAAGAGATGTTAAATGGCAAGTGATATGGATGGCAAAACAAAGTAATATAAATCTGTAATAAAAAGTGCAGCAAGCAAACAAGTGGTAAACGTGAGCACAAATGGTATTGCAATGGTGGCAACAAGGCCTAGGGTTCATACTTTCACTAGTGGCAACTCCCAACAACATTAACATAATCGAATCACATGATATTTCCCATAAAACATGCAAAGGGGACGCACTCGGAGGTCATTCCTTCGTGGTCAAGAGAGGACGAGAATTATGTAGGGCTACAAAAGCACACCTCAAAGTTCGTAGTTCTCAATCTAAGGATTTCCCAATGTCACCGCGGCCATCCAAAGAGAGTCCCACAATCACCACAACATATCTAAAGGATAGTCAAAGACAAGCACCAAGAGACTCTCAATCTTCAATCAACACACAAGAGAGGAAATCACTCATGAAAATACTTTTCTAATCCATGTCCAATAGACCGCTGTCACCTTGGTCTCGGGGATTATACTAGATAAAGACAAGTGAGTACATCAATCCAATACATAGAGGAAGGGGAAACATCATGGGATCACCCTAGATTAACATAGCCTATGATCACAACGAAGATCACATCATGGGAGAGAGAATTGACCACATAGCTACTGGTAAGAACCTCAGCCCCGAGGAGGAACTACTCCCGCATCATGGAGGGAGGAAGCAACGTCGATGGAGATTAATCTGGGGGCACTTCCCCGTCCCGGCAGGGTGCCAGCACAGGAATTCTGGTCCCCCAAAGCTTGATGGCGATGGCGGCGGAGATCGGAATCGCGTCTAGAGAAAAGGGGTCTGGAATCAGGGTTTCTGCGAGACGCTTTAAATATATGCCAAAGGGGGGCATCAGCGGAGCCTCGGGGGGCCCAGGCGCCCCCCCGGCGCGGCCCAGGGGGGCGCCGCCAGGGCGCCTGGTGTTGGGGAACGTTGCATGGGAAACAAAAATTTTCCTACCGTTCACCAAGATCAATCTAGTAGAAGCAACTACGAGAGGGGAGTGTGATCTACGTACCCTTGTAGATCGCTAAGCGGAAGCGTTATGAACGCGGATGATGGAGTCGTACTCGTCGCGATTCAGATCGCCGAAGACCTAGCACCGAAGCAACGGTGCCTCCGCGTTCTTCACACGTACGGCTCGGGGACGTCTCCTCCTTCTTGATCCAGCAAGGGGTGGAGGAGAGGTTGATGGAGAACCGGCAGCACGACGGCGTGGTGGTGATGGTGGAGAAGAACTCCAGCAGGGCTTCGCCTAAGCACTGCGGGAGGAGAAGATATGACGGGAGAGGGAGGGCAGCACCGAGGCACAAACTGTCTTGGCTGCCCTCCCTTTGCCCCACTATATATAGGGGGGGTGGAGAGGCTAGGGCGCCCTAGGGTTTCCCCCTAGGGGCCGGCGGCCAGGGCAAGGGGAGGGGGCGGCGGCCAGGGCAGGGGGAGGCGCCCAGGCCCTAGGGTTTCCCCCTTAGGTGCCTTGCCCCCCAAGCCCAAGGGGTGCGGCCAGCCCTAGGGGGTCCCACCCCCTTAGCCGCATGGGGATAGGGCCCAGGGGGGGCGCACAGCCCCCTGAGGGCTGTGGTGTCCCCCTTTGTGGCCCAATAGGCCCAGAACACCTTCCGGACCCCCCGAAAACCTTCCCGGTACTCCGCCGATTTCCCGATGCTCCCCGGAACACTTCCGGTACTCCGAAACCTTTCATCATATATATCAATCTTCGTCTCCGGACCATTCCGGAGACCCTCGTCATGTCCGGGATCTCATCCGGGACTCCGAACAACCTTCGGTAACCATGCACTCTTCTCACTAACAACCCTAGCGTCACCGAACGTTAAGTGTGTAGACCCTGCGGGTTCGGAAACCATGTAGACATGACCGAGACACTCCCAGGTCAATAACCAATAGCGGGATCTGGATACCCATATTGGCTCCTACATGTTTCTCGATGATCTCATCGGATGAACCACGATGTCAAGGATTCAGGCAATCCCGTATACAGTTCCCTTTGTCTCGTCGGTATGTTACTTGCCCGAGATTCGATCGTCGGTATCTCTATACCTAGTTCAATCTCGTTACCGGCAAGTCTCTTTACTCGTTACCGTAATACATAATCCCGTGACCAACTACTTAGTCACTTTGAGCTCACTGAGATGACGTATTACCGAGTGGGCCCGGAGATACCTCTCCGTCACACGGAGTGACAAATCCCAGTCTCGATCCATGTCAACTCAACAGACACCCTCGGAGATACCTGTAGAGTACCTTTATAGTCACCCAGTTACGTTGCGACGTTTGGCACACACAAAGCACTCCTACGGTGTCAGTGAGTTACATGATCTCATGGTCATAGGAACTTATACTTGACATGCAGAAAACTATAGCGATAACTGATACGATCAAAAGCTATGTTTAACGTTTGGGTCTCGTCCATCACATCATTCTCCTAATGATGTGATCCCGTTATCAAATGACAACTCATGTCTATGACCTGGAAACCGCGGTCATCTTTGATCAACGAGCTAGTCCTGAAGAGGCTTACTAGGGACACAAAGTTTGTCTATTTATCCACACATGTATATGAGTTTCCAATCAATACAATTATAGCATGGATAATAAACGATTATCATGAACAAGGAAATATAATAATAACTCTTTTATTATTGCCTCTAGGGCATTTTTCCAACACTCTATGGGTGAGCCACTCTTCGGCATATCTTCACAAGTCCATTGTCACGACAATGGACGGCAAGATTCAAGCACTTGATTTCTTTGTGATGCTCCACTTGAACTTGCACACCGCAACCTAACCCCACAAAGAACTCTCACGAAGAACATGGGTTAGTACACAAAGCGTGATTGACAATGCTTACCATACCATGGGATTGCTTGATCCCTCTCGGTACATCTTCTACACTTTGTGTGTTGATCAACTTGATTCACTCCTTCACTTAGTCTTGATCAACCTTGAATCTTTCCAACTCTCTTCATTTGGATGATGTCTTGAAGGTAAACATGAATGATAACACACTCTTCTTCTTCAAGACATGCTTGCAATAAGCTCAACACTCACAAGACCAATCTTTGGATAATTCCTTAATAGCACCTTGGTCATCACAAACTCTCCTTGAAACCAACAAATGAACTCCAAGAAAAGCCTATGGACAAACCCTTCAAATATAACTCAAGGCAACCATTAGTCCATAGAGATTGTCATCAATTACCAAAACCAAACATGGGGGCACCGCATGTTCTTTCACCATCATCATCATCATCATCATCAGGTTGCTCTTGATAGAACACTCCCTCGTATGTCATGGGGTTAATGTTGTAGTAATCGTCTTCATTCGGGTCTGGCAGCTTACCATGTGGCGAAACCTTGAACACAACTTCCCAACCCTTTAGATACGCTTTCTGGCATGGGTAAGGCAGATAATATACTTGTGTAGCTTGGGTAGCCGCAATGAAGAGATCGGCTCCGGCATAGACGGTTGATGGTTTAACTTCTACCAAACCAATGGAAGGCGTATGTTTTACCCCCTCCCGCGGATCGAACCATCGACATTTGAACACAGGAAGACTTAGGGTCTCACGCCCCTGGTGGAATTTAACCTCGTATATATTTTGTACCCTTCCGTAGTAGTCTACTGAATTTTGACCGGGGGTGTACACTCCGGTATTTATAGTTTTGGGATCGGGGCGGCTGTTTTGGTGCTCCTCTGTATGGAAGCGATACCCATTCACATCATACTTTTTACATGTCATGACGGCAGGGTCAAAACCCATGGAAACCCATCTCAATTCATCATCCATAGATATGTTCGGATCTTTTCCCTACAAGTATAATGGAAATTGTTGCGTGCATTAGTTTGGTTAACTAATAAATGTTGAAGTAGGTATTTAATAGGGGAGTGTGGAAAATTACTTTCTCCATGAACCAAGCAACAAAAATTTTACGTCCAGGGTTTCCATGACGGAGAAGAGTAAGTGCCTCTGCCTCAGTAGGAGGATTCACTCCCGTCCATTCCACTTGAACGAAATCACTAAAAATAAGAAAAGCGGTGTTAGACCGGGACTAAGTGAACATGGAACATGATGATGTGAAAGACATAAAGGAATGGTGTAGTGGTATTACCTCATCCACACTTCCTCAACTTCCTTGATGTTGTGCAAGATATAGAACATGAGGTCCTCCCACTCTTGTCGTGGCATGTTATAAGATTTCGAGGCCCCAGCCCTCCCACCTTGCGTGTTGAATAGATCGAGCCTGGGTTGATACTTGGGCTCTTCTATATTGTATCGAGGCACCTTGTTATGCAGATGGGGAACATGGTCTGGATAGTATGATGTCCTGAGGTCTGACACCTCCTCTAGGATAACCGCCTCAGCTATGGAAGCTTCAATCTTAGCTTTGTTTCCACATTTCCGTCGGAGATGCTTGTTCTGCCTCTCAGGGCCGTACTGCCAGCGATTCTGCACAGGCCCCCCCAACAATACCTCATTCGCGAGGTGCAGAATGAGATGTGTCATCGGAGTAAAGAAGCCTGGCGGAAAGATTTTCTCTAGCTTGACTATCAACTCCGGTGCCTTCTTATGCAATTTTTCAATCACCTCTTTACTTACTTCTTTAGCACAGAGTGTGCGGAAGAAATGGCTAAGCTCGGCAAGCACTCGCCAGACATGCTCGGGGACATAGCCTCGAACCATCACCGGCATTATCCGCTCAATCCATACATGGTAGTCATGACTCTTCAGGCCGGTCACTTTGCCCGTTGAAAGATTGACTCCCTTACTTATATTTGATGCATAACCATCGGGGAACTTCAAAATTTGTTTCAGCCAGATAAGTACTTCTTTTTTTCCCGGCGGTTTAAGGACAAAGTCAGCATATGGCTTGAACCAGTTTTTTCGACCGCCTGTGGGAGGCTTCATGTTCAGCCGTGGTCTATCACAAATTCTCTGTTGATCGGCTCTAGCTTTAACGTTATCCTTCGTCTTATCAGTAATGTTGAGGATCGTTGTGAAAAGGGACTCTGCCACATTCTTTTCGGTGTGCATCACATCAATATTGTAAGGAAGTTTGAGGTCCTTGAAATAGGGAAGCTGCGAGAACGGGGTAATGTGAGTCCAGTTGTGCGTCTCACCATATCCCTCGAAGCCTTTGCCTTTGCCTTTGCCTTTGCCTTTGCCTTTAGGCTTGAGAGCTTTTAGCTGAGCAAGAACATCTGTCCCCGAAAATGTTGGAATCTCGGTTACTTCATGAACAACCCGGCCTTTCGTGAAGTTCTTCTTGTCTTCCCTGTCTGGATGGTCTGGAGGGAGGAACTGTCGATGCAGGTCAAAGGCTACATACTTGCCACCCTTACTCAGCCAAATCATTCGCAGAGCCTGCATGCACATTGGGCATGGCATCTTACCACTTGTACACCATCCGCAGAATAGAGCATAGCCGGGAAAGTCATGCATGCAATAGTGCAACCAAACTTTCATCAAGAAATTTCTCTGCAGATCTCGGTCGTATGTCAACCTCGGAAAGTACCAAGAATGGTGCAAAGCATCCACAAGCGGCTGCATAAACACACCCAATTGCTTCCCCGGGTAGTCAGGCCCCGGAATGATGAGCGACAAGAACATGGTCTTCCGTTGCATTAGGGCACCGGGAGGAAGATTGAGCGGAATTACAAACACAGGCCAGCAGCTGTATGGATTGGACGACATACCATATGGATTCAACCCATCACCTGATATGGCTATTCTGACATTCCCAGCCTCGGCTGCTTCCTCGGGGTATTCTTCATCGAATGACTTCCATGCTTCCCCTCCCGATGGATGTACGATTTTATTTGGATTGTACCTTATACCTTCCTTGTGCCACTTCAAGATCCCCTCCGTGTAGACCCCACGCGTCCGTTCCCCCCCTCCAGGTGCCGGCGGCGGCGCCGTCCGTGAGGGGGGGCACACACCGGACACGCGTCCCGCCTCTTCGGACATGCCACCACACCACCACGCATGTATGAGGTCCCGGTGCGACGCTCCGGTGGCATTGCTACCCCCCCAGTGCCCCCGTCCCGCCTAACCCTGTAGCGTTGGACCACGGGATCTAGCCCTTTGACTTTGCGCGGACGGGCTTTGGCCAGTGGACCTCCCCGCCCGGTTGTGTTAGGTCAGCCCATAGGAACAGCCTGGAGAAACATCCGGGACAGATCCACAGCAAGATCCCCTCCGTGTAGACCCCACGCGTCCGTTTCCCCCCTCCAGGTGCCGGCGGCGGCGCCGTCCGTGAGGGGGGGCACACACCGGAGCCCCAAGACGGGCCTCTACGCATGCGTGAACACTTTCACATATGCATCAGGACCATTTCGACTGTGTCGACCGTTTCCGATAATGTGCATCTTTTCGAGAAAATAATCAACAGTATGTAATATACTACTCTAGATTGAAAGGATATTACTGGGTGTCTTCAAACAAGTTTCAATCCAGAAATATGAAGAGAATAGGTGCTCAGATGATCAAACTAGTGTGTTTGGAATACGATAAGTCTATATATAAATGCAACGCAGGCTTAAATGCCAGCTCCCTTCATAACTTTTCGCCTGTGTGTGCCCTTTCAGTCCCCCAGACGCTCTCTCCTCTCCATAAGTAAGACCACCGGACACGCGTCCCGCCTCTTCGGACATGCCACCACACCACCACACATGTATGAGGGCCCGGTGCGACGCTCCGGTGGCATTGCTACCCCCCCAGTGCCCCCGTCCCGCCTAACCCTGTAGCGTTGGACCACGGGATCTAGCCCTTTGACTTTGCGCGGACGGGCTTTGGCCAGTGGACCTCCCCGCCCGGTTGTGTTAGGTCAGCCCATAGGAACAGCCTGGAGAAACATCCGGGACAGATCCACAGCAAGATCCCCTCCGTGTAGACCCCACGCGTCCGTTTCCCCCCTCCAGGTGCCGGCGGCGGCGCCGTCCGTGAGGGGGGGCACACACCGGACACGCGTCCCGCCTCTTCGGACATGCCACCACACCACCACGCATGTATGAGGTCCCGGTGCGACGCTCCGGTGGCATTGCTACCCCCCAGTGCCCCCGTCCCGCCTAACCCTGTAGCGTTGGACCACGGGATCTAGCCCTTTGACTTTGCGCGGACGGGCTTTGACCAGTGGACCTCCCCGCCCGGTTGTGTTAGGTCAGCCCATAGGAACAGCCTGGAGAAACATCCGGGACAGATCCACAGCAAGATCCCCTCCGTGTAGACCCCACGCGTCCGTTTCCCCCCTCCAGGTGCCGGCGGCGGCGCCGTCCGTGAGGGGGGGCACACACCGGACGTTCGTTACCGGGGGGGGGGGCGGCAATCGATATACATCGGGATTTTTTTTAGATAAGGCATAATTATCTTATGCAAAACAAAAACTAAAATAAAGTAAAAACAACAAAGCAAAGTAAAAACAACAAAGCAAACTAAAAATAAAAATAAAGTAAAGTACACCTATGCCGACGGCCCGGCCGTCGGCATACCATTACACCCCACGCAGGTTGTGCCGCGGATCGATGCCGTGGCGTGGGCGCAGGGATCGATGACGTGGCGAGTGAGCCTATGCCGACGGCCGTGCCGTCGGCATACCTCTGCCACAGATAACATAAATGGAATTAAAAAAATAATTAAAATAAATGTATGCCGACGGCCAGGCCGTCGGCATATCAGCCTTCGTCTCACGGATCGATGACGTGGCTTGGCGCACGGATCGTGGACGTGGCAGAGGGGCCTATGCCGACGGCCGGACCGTCGGCATACCTCTGCCACAGATATGCCGACGGGCGCCGTTACGGCCCGTCGGCGTAGGGTCAACGCCGTCACGTGGTCTGCGCTGACCGGGCAGGTGGGCCAGGTCTATGCCGACGGCCTGTCCTATGCCGACGGCACCCGTAGGCGTAGCTCGTGTGGTCCCGACGGCCTCCTCTATGCCGACGGGGCCGTCGGCATAGATGGATGTATGCCGACGGCCTTTGTACGCCTACGGCCTACCCTTGGCCGTCGGCATAGGTCTCTATATGCCGACGGCAGCCGTCGGCATATATTTGGCCGTCGGCAAACCCTGTTTTTCTGGTAGTGATTGTTCGGAGGCAACACCTCAAGAAAATTGGCAGAAATTGGACATAACAGTAGTCACCCTTGTTTTCATGCAGTTTGGATGAAAATCGTAGGCGTATGAGGTTTCGTGAATTTACTAGTTAGGTGCTCTTGTGGATGCTCTGGTCCGCGTCTTGAGGGCAAAATGCCTTCACCATGTTAGTCATCTAGGTTGTTGTGCAGTTTGGAACCGCCTACCAGATGATCTTGGGAACCTGTTGCCTGATCTTTCCTTCCAGGTTGAACAGATCTACGATTTGTTCCTAGCATACTCACCCCATCTCGGCGATGAGCATGTTCACAGGCGCATCGCTCGCAAGTAAGCCCTTTTCCGACAGGGCGCTGTCGCGCAATTTTTTCTCCACCCCGTAGGACAACGTGTATCCCATGAGGATGGACGGCTAACATGAGACACTGTATGACCAGGCATTGCCGCCTCGCTCGGTCAACCTAGTGATGACCTTCTCTATGGTGACGGAGCAGAACGAAGCGCATCAGCTGACGATGCCGCTGCTATTTTCATTCTTCCACATTGTCGCCTGCACATTGCAACCTCTCAGGGTGAAATTATTTGAGTCCCACCAAAGGATGTATGGAAATATCACCTTGCAACAGTAGGGCTCCTGCTCTGAAGCTCTATCATCGGTGGATCACCGGCCTCTAGCCACCGAGATTAGTAGCGTGAGCATCGCTACAATGCATACCCAGATGGTTAGAAGCACAGCGGGATCCAGATGAATCATCTGTCTGTACCTATGTTTGTCTGGATCGAGCTACTCTCTCCTTCCTTGTATATAGGGCCTAATGCGTTTTTCGAGGCTAACTTTGACCATATGTTAGAGCAATAATAAATGACATGCAAGTCACACAAAGCACATAATCAAATTCGTACGTGGAAGGAGCTTCTAATGGAGTATAATTTTCACATTATACATTTCATATATTATTAATCTTATCAATAGTGAACGGCGACCTTCAAAAATGTATTAGGCCCTATATATATGGAATGAGGGAGTAGCTAGTACTCTGATTGTGACTTTGGAGCCGCAGCCGAAAGCAAATGTCAAGTCGATAACTGCATGCAAAGGTGCTGACAACCAAGACTAGTACCCAAAAAAATATTTCAATGAAGTCAATATAAAGTTTGACTCGTCCATTCATCGAACCGAACACATATTTTGGATAGCTCTATGTCCATTTTAAAATCTAGCCCATATATATTAATTAGTTTTTTTAACATACTTTGTAAACTTTCATCAAGTTTATATAAAAATAGTTAGTTTCATTTTCCTTCACCGACAATTCAATTTGGAGATAAACTTTCATCAAGTTTTTTTTAGTTGCACGAATAATCTTTCTGGAACTTCTTAACACAAAATCTCCACCTCGACCACGGCTCCACCACACACGCTCTCGGCTACCTCGACAAAGGGCACAAAGGCCTACTGCATTGCTTGAGCAACCTCGTAGGTTTCCACTTCAGTCACGCATTCCGCGATGCATCGACCGTTATGACTATATGGAGTGTCCATTGGCTTGCCTTCAGATTCTTCTC
>LR738716.1:1838260-1914484 GCA_902687465.1 Secale cereale
AGGATGTAACTAGTGTAGAGCAGCACATTATTGTACACGGTGATTAATTTTGTAGTATTCGTATGTTAGGTGGATGGATGAATTATATATATAACATTGCCAGCACGGCCAAAAAAAAAGATGCTTGAACAGACCCGCTCAGTTCTTGGTTGCTCTGCTGTTGTTTTTTGGCTAAAAGGTTTTCTTCGGAAGCTAGAAACAGCAGAAAGAGCCAGCAGTGATTCAGGATCTAAACCTTGTGCAGTGCAATTTCAATGGTTGATGTTGCTCTCTGGAAATTAAATAAACCAGTGAGATTGGTTTTGCTGCAGGTTCTGAAAGAAGCAAATTTCTGCATGCATGCGCCCTAAACTTCTTCAGGTTCTGTACGCGTGATCAACGACAAGGACAATCGACAAAAGTGATTCAAACTGCACATTGGTGTGTAACGAACTGTATATCACCACTACATTATGATTCAGACATTGCATACATGGATGTTGCTGTTCTGAAACCACTACATGATCGAGCTCGCTTCCTTGGTTCGGTTCATTCCAAGATGATGAGGGACTGATGACTGGCTGGTAGAGTCATCTGTGTGTCAGCCTGCCTAGCTAAATGCATGTAATACACAGATAATTTTACTTGCTGTAGAAAAACAAAATTATTGGCTACCTGGCGGTGCTTGTTTGTGGGTACATACAGCAACTAACTACTTGTCAATAACTACTTGTGCTTGACCTGATGAATTGAATGGGTGGAGGTTCATCCAACCGATACCATCGTCTATAGCTGCTCTATGTCAGAGTCAGACACACCAACAATAGTTCAGACTTACTCCCTCCGTACCAAAATACAAGACGTTTGTGCAGTTCAAATTTAGGTACAGAGGTAGTACTAATACAAATTAAGGGTACTAGAGTAATAGGTTAGAGAAGGCCTCTTGAATAAATGAATTACCAAACTGGAGACTTCAACGATAGTTGTCATGCATACAAATAGCATATGCCAAGTAACAAATGCGCTCCTTTTTTTTTAGAAAAGGGGCATTCCCCGGCCTCTGCATCAAACTGATGCATACGGCCATCTTATTAATAACCAAAGGTCAAAGTCTCCAAAAGTACGAAAATAAGAATACAAAAGGCTCAGACTGAGCTAGAAGAAACGTGGGTATCCCACAAGCGGATGCGCTAATGCAAACAAATGCGCTCCTATCTTTACCTTTTTCTTTTCTTTCTAAAACCTGTTTTTCTACTCGGCCTGTTAGACTTTCGAAAGCGCCATGTCTGACCAACTCGGAATGGCGGGCTGCAGCTCATCTTAGTAATGTCGACGGCACATGAACAAGTATCACATATTCACATTGTTTCTTATTTTTGGATTGGCTAACGCAGGTTAGGCCATGGCTTTGTCTAAGTCTTGTACAACCATGGTAGTTCATTTAGTTTTGTGGTATGTATTTCCTTGTTTTTTCGGAGTTAAAACAACTTTGTTTTGGTAACAGAGATCCAATTGCTCACCTATCAATTCGATGAATAGGCCCCACATGGGCCCTTCGATATTCTTCATATTGTTTTTTTTGTGCAAATCAGGAGGTTGTTTCTGTGACTTGATAATTTAATGTGTATTGCAATCATACAGCAAAATTTTGATGGTAATATAATTTGGATATTATCTATAGTTATTTCATAACTGTTTTGTATATTGTTATTGCAGTTGACAATGGTGATACTTACCTTTGTTTAACTAATTACTTTTCTTATTACATGATACTCCGCATATTCTTCTCGATACGTTGGGCGTCGGAAAATATCATGTTTAATACACTTCCTTTTTATTTCCAGAATGTAGAAAGGAATTGCCAACGCCCAATCAACTGTGATATTGTCAAGTATGAGACAACTGAGTTAATAATTGACTTAGTTTAGTGGTTCTTTGCCTTTCTATTTTCTTCCAGATCTAAAATTTCTCTGTTCGCTAAATAGAAACACAATTTATATAAGGAGATAGCTTCATAACTTATTTACTTTTTTATAGATTGAATAAATTAGCCGAGTCTGGGTGGTATTGTCTTCACACTTGCTTCTTTATGCCATCAGGAGATGAGCAATTTCAGCATGCTCCCTCTTACCTACTGTTTTCACATGGGAGATAAGAGTATATAATAGATCTTTTAACATGCGAGGCAAAATTGCTCTCAGGTGATTGTTTCGTAACTTATTTACTTTTGAGAATGTTCTTGAAAACCAATGCACATTATCCGTTGAAGTATTGAAGGCCCACTTAATACAGGAATACCTTCTGCCAATTAATTATTTGGTGTCTTTTCCCTTTCAGCGATGAAAAATAAAAAGTGGGACCTTTTTCAGTTTCCTATTCGTAGTGGTTGTAGTGTGCTTGTAACCCATATATATTGGTGTTCCAGCCTTACCATCCATTTCCAAACGCACGCGATATATAGGCGTAACAAAGGCTATGTATACCAAGCACACTATGATTATTTTTACTCAAAAACGAAAATAAAATATAAATGAATATACAAATAATAATCTTTCATGTGATGTGTGCAACATTGCACCATTGCCAGCTGTTTGTCACATGAATACAGTACAATGAAACAGTGTTTAATCTAAGTAGATGTAGCAATACCCACATAGCATGTGAGGAGAGATTAGCTAATTTGATGCCAATAATTGAGTAACTTGTCAGTCTTCAGTATGCATTGCGAGGTGATGAGTAAACAAATAATAACTGAATCAATCGAAGCTTAGACTTCTGACCGTGATGGCATCGATGGCATTAAAAGAAGAGGCTGATTATGTCTACATGCAACTTGGTGAAACCGATGCGTTCAAGTTGACATTTGAAATAACTAATCACAAATATTTACCAATAATTGAGTAAATTGTCAGTCTTCAGTATGCATTGCGAGGTGATGACAGATCAAGGCAGTAAAGAAATAATGATTGAATCAATCGAAGCTTAGACTTCTGACCGTGATTATGTCTACATGCAACTTGGTGAAACCGATGCGTTCAAGTTGACATTTGAAATAACTAATCACAAATATTTACCTCAATAATGCATCAAGGAAATGATTCTATGAAGATGATTTTCTTTACAAAAAGAAGATTTGCATTTGAGGTAGTGCATATGTACCTCTATGTGTTTTCAACGAGAAGATATGTTTGGAATGTACCCAAATCTAATCAACCGACTTTTTGGCCAGGTCCAAAAGTTTTGTGTGCTGCATTTTTTTAAATAATCACAGGATCGACATAAGATGCATAACATATGTATAAAAGAAATGTTAAATTAAAACTCGATCAAAGCTTCATGAACAGACAACAGAACAAAACAATAGAACTGATTTGTGATTACTAGTCATAGAAGATTTTTTATTTATTTCTCAATGCGCGGATAGAAGTTCGGACATGAAATTTTGTTTTTTTTTCTTTTTTTTCGAAAAGGGGAAAGACCCCGGCCTCTGCATCATCAAGATGCACACAACCATTTTTATTAAAAGGAAGTAAATAGGTCTGAAACGTACATAGTATCAACTAAAACGGCAAAATGAAAAAGAAAAAAGCCACAAATGATGGGTACAAAAGAAAGATTACATGACTTAACCACATAATCTATTAGTGACATGCCAGCCAAACCGGTTGAATAACGCCTGTGAAACCATCTCCAGACGGTTGCACCCAAAGGCCATGAGCCCCCCAGTGTCCCCACGCTGAAGTGATGACCACATACGGATCGATGCGGTGGCTCTGAAGATAACCTGCAAAAAGTTAATAGAGCGAGACCTGTTAAAAACACAGTCATTCCGGCAATTCCAAATTGCCCAAAGTAAGGCACAAACCCCTACACGGATATGACCCTTAAGTATTTTGTTGATACCAACCAACCAGTTTCCAAACAAATTTGGGATACTTGTTGGTGGTGGCAAATTATATGCAACATGAACCGTGCGCCAAATCAAAGCCGTGAAAGGGCAGGAAACAAAAAGATGTTGAATTGTTTCATCCTTATCGCAAAAACAACACTTCTTACATCCATTCCAGTTTCGTTTAGCCAAATTATCTTTGTTGAGGATCACCTCCCTCTGAACAAACCACATAAAATTTTTAATCTTTAAAGGTACTTTGATTTTCCATATATGTTTTCTACGGAATACAGGCCCCGTATTAATAAGATCTTGATACATAGACTTGACAGTAAACACCCCATTGGTATTTAGTCTCCATCTAAAGATGTCAGACGCATGAGATAGGTTGACCAACATCAACCTACAAACTAAATGGAGCCACGCCATCCATTTATCGCCAATCAAGGCCCTCCTGACATGAAATTTTGTGACATAGATGGAGGTCACCAATGTAAATGTTGTGAATTTTGTTAGAATTTTATGTCATTTTGAATGTGCACCAAAGCCGATTAGATGACACTTATAAGGGAAGAGAACACTAGTTGCTCCCTGTTCATAACCTCCGCCTACTTTTGATTTAATTTGTTGCCAATAATTATTGATACTTATTCTAAAGACTTGCATATAAATGATTAATGGTATTTTAAATGTAACCAATATCGAGTGCTCTATGCGTATTATATATCATGGAGATATCAATAATAGATTAAATTTACTAATGATGCTAGAATTATAAAACCTCTTGCTTTAATGAATTGACAAAGTATAGTTTCAGGAAAGAAAGAGCAGGCGCCAGTTAGTTAGCTGGACTAGTAGTACTAACCAATGTGTTACTGCAACCATCCCAAACCCTTGATAACTACAGTTCGCTTCTTTTGTCTTTATACCGTTACCGCATCATGTTATAGTAACCACTCTCTCATAATTCCTTTTTAGCCACAGTTCTGCATTGTTCTCGGCTCTTTATTGGAACGGGTCATGTTCGAGGCCGGAGCGTAAAATTACATAAGCAAGTCTTTAGTCATTAGACATTACACATGACAACAATACAACACACAACCCAAAGCACCACTTGTCTATATAGAACATAATCCCATGTGAAGACTGATCAACTAATAGTTACGCCTATAAGTGATTAACTTGTCGTAGTCTTCGGTATGTGGTGGGAGACGATGAGAGCATCCGAAGAACAAAAGAATATAACACTTGAATCGATCTAAGCGTAGACTTCCGGTCGTGATGGTGTCTAAGAAATGGAAAGAAAAGAGGATGCTTGTGGTTGTAAACAACTTGATGAGATCGATGTATTCAAGTAGACATATAAAAGTAACCATTGTATTAAGGAAAACTGTTTATGATTATTAATTTCTTTACAAAAAGACGTCTTGGGTATATGTTATTAGCAAACCTGGTTGCCAGTAAGTTTTATCATTACATGTCTACTCTTTATTTTTCTTGATGCGCCGGATGTGGAAATGTGCCCCAGACTTAAGGCCCTTTACATCGACCCCTTTGTTGTGGAATTTATTTGGGAAATAATAATTAAATTGTGCAGTAGCTAGCTAGACATCGACAACTTCTTGACTGTCAACTACAACAGTGTTTTTCCGGCCCCGATGAGGGAGGGGAGATGACGTTGGCATTCCTTCGTCACTCTTCAGTGACCTACGGACCTGAATGTATTTTTTTACTACTTCTGGTGTTCTTTGAACTACCTTAGCCGATAATGAATAGATCCAAAGTTTTCTCGAAAAAAGAGACATCATATTACATATTGATAGACTTAATATGCCCTTCGAATTCAGAAAGAAAAACAACTTCCATAGGACCCAAAAAGGCCGGGTTCCACTACTATCGAGATAACTAAGCAAACCTTTCCAAATCAATGAATCTGCACCATGCAAGACCGCATTGATCCATTGATTGTTACACTCCATCAAAAAAAGCTTGTCTTCAATTTGTGTAGACACACCCATTATTACATTTCTCGGTCCAAAAAAGCATGTCTTACATTTATCTAGCTACGGATGTATCTAGACATATTTTAATGTTAGATATATCCGTATCTAAATAAATTTAAGATGACATTTTTAAGATGGAGGTAATATTATACTAGTGTAGATAAGGACACAATGCGATTAGTCCCAGCCGGGCGGCTCAAACAACCCAAAACATGCGTCACAGTCGTAAGTCTATGTACTTGAGAGTTGCTAGCTACTCTTTCCTTCCCATAATATAAAATATTTTTCGAGCTAACATAGCTTAAAAAACATTTTTATGTTCTGAGACGGAGGGAGTATCATCCAACTCAACCTGAGTGTGATGGCGAATTCTCAAATGAAGCTAACTAGTATCATCAAAGTAGACTTTGTATCGCCTGCATTAGCTCTGACTGACATCGGTTGTCGAATGAGACTTGGCCAGAGCTACAACTATGAGCGAGAAGACTTGTGAATGGATAGAGGAAGTCTGTATGTCTGAACGTGATACGGAATTGCGAAGTTTGACCGAAAGCCCTGCATGCAAAACTAAATCTTCTATGGCGGTTCATTTTGTGTGATGCCCAGCCATCATGGATTCATGGTGCTACGTGTGACCAACTACAGCAACAATCGCCAGACTAGCTAGAGGCCGGCCATCATGGATTCCTCTGTTGGGTTCAATCCAAGATGACGAGGGACTGACGGCGGACTGACTGGCAGAGTCATATGTGCGTCAGCCTGCCTAGCTAACAGTAAGTAATACACATATAAGGGCGGTACTAGACGCCGGCGCGCCGGCCCAAAAGTTTCGGCCGGCCGCCTAGCAGCCGTTGGATTCGTCCAACTGTACCCGTTGGATGTTGGAATTAACCACGATCGGTGGCCTTGTCCGGCTCGGACAGGTGCAATCACCAAGCCGTATAGGTGTAGGACTAGTTCA
Source organism: Secale cereale (assembly GCA_902687465.1). Classification (NCBI taxonomy): domain Eukaryota; kingdom Viridiplantae; phylum Streptophyta; class Magnoliopsida; order Poales; family Poaceae; genus Secale; species Secale cereale. Next base: position 1,845,093 of record LR738716.1, read on the forward strand.
GGCTAGCTTAACTCCTATATATACTTGTACCCCTGTAAGATTTTGTAACCAAGATCAGATCAAAGCAATACAAATCGCAGGACCGACACGGCCCTGTTAGCCATCGTATCGACTGTGTGTTCTTTCGTGCGTATTCCGTCGACGTGCAGTGTCTCTCGAACGTGCCGGCGGCTGATCGTTTCCTAGTTCGTACGTGCATAAGCTAGCTTCAAGAGGAATCAATCCAGCAGCTAGGCTGTTTGGTTGCTTGGTGTATACGCACGTACACCGTCTGCGTCTCCAACTGGTTTGCTCGGAAAGCTCGGAAAGTACTCGAGCTAGTCTCATAAGTGCGTCTTGCCGGAAAGTACACGGCGGTCGCAGCTTCGAGGTCGGGCCTGTGCCAACATTGGATACGCCTCCCCTCCACATCTTCGAAGCGTCGACCAGCAGCACTCCGCCGCCCCGCTCATCCTTGGCTGCCTACGCGCTCTGTCACCCTGGCTGCCTGTGCTCGCCATCCATCCACGCTTGACGCTCTGGCCTCACATATTCACCGGAGATCCCAAGCTGCCCCGTGGTAGAAACCCTGCTGGTGTTGTGTGGCTGTCCAGACAGCGAAGCTGGTTCCAGCATAAAAACATGCCGGTTGTAGTTTTTATTTTGCCATGGATGCAGCTCCGCCTCGCCGATGAGTTGACTGGTTCCAGCAAACAGAAATCTCCGTTGTAGCATTATTTTCGTCATCGTCGTCGTAGCAAACGGAGAACGGTTGCAGCCAAAAAATCATCATCGTCGTCGCCAATTGTAACTCGCCATTGCAGGTAGCAATGTTTGCATCTAAAAATGAATGGATGTAGCAAAATTCGTTGCCCAATGTAGCAAAAATGACGTCGCCGACGTCGCGGTTCGCAACTCAGCCGTGATGGATGTAGCAAAACGTGATGCCCATTGTAGCAAAATGTGATGCTAGTTGTAGCAAAACCGCGACGCTAACTGTGTGTTGTAGCAAAACGCGACATCAGTTGTAGCAAAATGCGGTGCCGGTTGTAGCAAAATGTGACGCCGATAGAAACATGTAGCAAAAAACTGCGACATAGTTTTTTGCTAGGAGCAGCGCCGCCCCTTCCTCGCCGTCCAGCGGTCACCATGCTTGCCGTTCATGGTCGCAGCCTCCCCTGGATGCTTGTTGCAGCTCCCTCCAACTAAGGTTGAATTCTCCTTCTCTTGAGGATGTGCTCCAGTTCAAGGTGCGTGTGTGAGTTGTTCTCATTTGTGAATGTGTGGACCAGAACAAGCCGAAGCAGATGAGGTGGATGCCTGCGGAGGTGTGTGGGGCCACCAAGGCATGTTTCCTACGCGAAGCGACACTAGATACGGGGCTGTGTGTTCCGAATCGATCAAACGCCCCACGCGCGTTCGGCCCAAAGTATGGCGGGCGCACCGGGTGTACACATTTACCATAATTTAGCTTCTTCTTGATGTAAAAAAGCTAAAGTAAGTCAGCCGTTGACGCAGACTAGCTAATGGCATCGGCCAGTTGGTCTGATCTGATCTGGGTGATCCGCTACGTGCTCAACGATCGATCCCTAGGTGGCAGCTAATTAACAACAACTCAAGTCTTAGACTGCATCCTTACACATGGCTAGCTGGCGGTACAGCACACTTGGTGCACGCCAACCTAATTAATTTGCTTGACCTGATGAGGAGGCATATATATGATATGGGGTCAAATTTAAATGGGTCTCCACTAGCTGCTCTATGCCCGATATACAGCATAGACACACCAATAATATTTCAAATTTCATAATTATGTCTACTATGAATTTGCAAACCCAAGTTTTAAAAGCTAGCTGTCATGCATACAAAAAGTATATGCCAACTAACTAGCTGTACACTACATGTACAAACTAGTGCGCCCCTGCAATCATTCATGGGTTGCTGTCAGTATCATGTTATTATACCTTTATATTATTTTAAATTTTTGGACTATTCTTACCGGTCTGTTAGACTTTGCAAAACGCCGTGTCTGACAAACTTGGAACAGTGGGCAACAGCTCATCTTAGTGATGCTCACAGCGCATGAACAAGCATCACATTGCTTCTTATTTTTAGAATGACTAACGCCGTTTCGCCCGTGACTTTGTCAAGACACGTATGGCCAAGGTAGTTAATTTAGTTCTGAGGTATGCATTTTCCTGTTTGGAGAGTTAAAATTACTTTGTGCTGGTAATGGAGATCCAATTGCTCACCTATCGATCCAATTGTCAAGTGAGAGAATTAATGCAGTAAACAAATAATGTTTGACTCATTCTAAGCTTAGACATCTGATCGTGATGGCATCCAAGGCATTAAAATAAGAGAACGGTTATGTCTCTAAACAACTTGGTGAAACTGATGCGTTCAGGTTGACATATGAAATAATTAATCACGAAGATTTATCACAATAATGCTTCAAGGAAACGGTTTTATGAACATATCTTTACAAAAAGAAGTCTTTTATTGATGTTATGAGAGAACCAGGTTGCCTATAAGTTTTATTATGGTAGTACATATGTACCTCTTGCACAAACGCGTGACTACAATGCTACATTATGCGATCCGAAGGGTCGTCCTCGAGGTGATATGTTTGGCATGTTCCTGAATTTAATTAACCAACTTTTTGGCCATGTACAAAAGTCTACGGACTCGGAGTGTTTTTGAAATAAGGATCAACACAAGATGCATTCCATATGTGTATCACAAAATGTCAAATTCAAACTCGGTCCAAGCTTCAAGAACACAGAACAGAATGAAACAATAGAACTGATTTGTGGCTCCTAATCATAGAAGATTTATTATTTATTTCTCAATGTGCGGATAGAAGTATGGATATGTTTTTTGTGATATACTAGTTGGAGATCGCCTATATGTAAATGTTGAGATTTATTTTTTCTAATTTTACGTCGTTTTGAATATGCATCAAGGAGGATGCTGACTGGTAGTCATCCATGCGTCAGCCTGCCCAACAGTAAGCAATACACAGATAATTCAACTTGTTGTAAGAAAACAAAATAAATCAGTCGTTGACGCAGACTAGCTAATTGCATTTGGGAGTTCGTCTGATCCAGTACGTGCTCCACGGTGATCTATAGGTAACAGCTAATTAACAGCAACCAACTGGAGTCTTCGATCGGATCGTTAAACATGGCTGGCTGGCAGTGGTTGCTTGTACACAGTACACAGTACATGGTACACATGAGAATCCTCTCAGTTCATAAAAGTACTACTCCGTCTCATGATGTAAGACATTTTTACAAGCTAACATGGCGTGAAAAGACGTCTTACATTATGGACGGAGGGAGTAGTAATTAACTACTTGTGGGTGGATCAACGACCTGATGAATTAACTACTTGTGGGAACATAAAGTAATTAACGTGAGAATCCTTTCTCAGTAATAACTTGTGTTTGCAACATGAGAATCCCAGCGTCTCTAGCTGCTCTGTGCCTTACCAGACACACTACCAATAACACTAATTAAGGCTAAAAGAGTAATAGGTTACTAGACAAGGCATCCTGAATAAATGAATTATGAAACTGGAGACTTCAATGCTAGATGTCATGCATACACAGAGCATACGCCAATATACCATGCCTTAGATGATACCATGATACGAGCTTCTGGTCCGTTGGATCTCAGATCCAACGGCTCCTGAAGAATCTAAAAGGCTACCGTACTTGTTCGCAATTTTTGGACTTCAAACGGTCTTTTTTGCAAATTATTGGAAGCCTCCCGGGAGCCGTTGGATCAGAGAGCTCGTATCATGGGAGCATTTAAATGCCCGTATCACCTGATACTCTCTCCATACGCCAAGTAACTAGCTGTACTACTTGTACTAACCAATGCACTCCTATCTTTACTTTTGTTTTCTTTCTAAAATCTTTTATTCTTATCGGTTTGTTAGGTTAGTCACAGTGGGGAGTAACATAAACAAGTGTCATGCATATGAAACTAATCTATCTTACTACCTTCTATTGCAAAGTGTTATAAAAATGAGCGCTGCTATGCAAACGACATATTTTGCACCATGCTTGCCCGGCGTTGCATCTGAGACTTTCATGTATGAGGCCAAGCCAAGAGAGTCCATTGTATATTGAATCGTGCTGGAATCGTTCATGCAGTTGTCGTCTGCACAGCACTTAGGTATATAAATAGTATCATATATGGTTGCATTTATTATCTTGTAGACTCAATTTTTTTAGAAAACGGTATGTGATATTATTGTAAACACCTCTCTCATTAACTAGCTACCACATAAGCATATATTACTAGATAAGTTACTCCCACTATGACTAGCCTTACACTTTGAAAAACTCCATGCCTGGTCAACTCGAAATGGCGGTAACAGCTTATCTTCGCATTGTCGACGACACATGAACATGCGTCATATTGCTTTTTATTTTTAGAATGGCCAACGTTGGTTCGGCCGTGACTTTGTCAAGTCTTCTACAACCAAGGTAATACATTAAGTTTTGAGAGGTATGCATTTTATTGTTTTTTATAGTTAATTACTTTGTTCTTGCAATGGAGATCCAATTGCTCACCTCTCGATTGAAAGAAACTAATGTGCGATTACAATCATGCAACAAAACTTCGACCGTAATAGTTTGGATATTGTCTATAGAGTTATTTCATTACTATTTTCTAATTTGTTATTGCAGTTGACAATGGTGATAGTAACCTTTGTCTTGTCTTATTAGATGGTACTCCGCATATTCTTCTCGGTCCGTTGGGCTTTGGAAAATGTCATATTTGGCTAACTCGCGACAGCTCATCCCATTGAACTCGACAAAACAAGAATAAGCATCAAAATTGATTTTTATTTCTAGAGTCTAAGAATAAATCAAATTGTTGATTCCCTGCCAACCGAGATTTGGTCAAGTATTACACAACCAAATTAGTAATGGATTTAGTTTAGAGGTTGTTCACTCCTTTGTACATGGTAGGGAAACCCAATTTCTCACATATGGATTGGATGAGTGAGCAAAGGCCCGGTAGTGTGATTTTTGCCATCGCTTCTTTATAACGCTAGGAGGTCATTTTTGTAACATTCGTTTTTGAGAAATTTCTTCAAAACTGAAGCACAATCAGTTGAAAACGGTAAGACCCACTTACTCCAACAATACCTTAATTCAATTAATTGTGTGTGCCTTGTTTTTTCTTTTTATTTTGCATCTAGATCTCCTTTGTTTGTGTAATGGAGATCCAATTTAACACCAATTTATTGAACGAATGGGTCCTAGCTGGGCCCTTTGATTTTCTCCATTGCTTATTTTGTGGAAATCAGGAGGTTGTCTCTGTAAGTTAGTTATCTTTTGAGGACCTCCAGGAAAACAGCTAGTGCAATATCTGTTGATAATTATCTTCAACCAATTATCAGCATGGGGCTTTTGCCCTTTCGGCACTAGAAAGGAGTAAAATGGAACTTTTTTGGAAACTCCTAGCTGTAGTGGTCGTGTTGCACTAGGAACCCAGATTAATTGGCTGAGATGTCAAACTATTACCAAGAATATTATAAAAGGGAGAGATGTAATAGATGTGAACCTTTTAGATATCATGAACACCTTATTTACATATATGAAAAATTAAATAAATGATCGATTAATACACAATATTGAACTTATGTTATGTGCGTATGGGAAAACACACACAACATTGCACAATTATCAAAGAAACCACTAGTCGTTACACGTCATGACGACAATACAACACAAAGGTGTTTGACATAATTCAGTACCACCACTTGCACATAGCATGTGAAGGCATGTGAGGGGAGATTAGGTAGTTATGTATGCCATCCAATAATTGAGTAATTTTTTGTCTCGCAAAATAAAATTTTAAAATTGAGTAATTTTTAGCTAGTCTTCGGTATGTGGTGTGAGACAACGAAAGGATCAAGGCAGTAAACAAATTACAGTTGAAATGGTGAGTGACAGCTAGCTTACTCAGCTTAAGAGTAATTTGATTATGCTGAAATACTAATAAAGAGCAAAAATAATGGAGTTGCATATTAAATTAACAAACCCCCGTCTTGGATTCCATCGACCATTCACATGCAGGGCTAGCTGTACATGCTAGCTGCTATAGTTCCACATGGGCAGCCTTAATCACTCCGTAATTGATGGATCAACCCAATGGATGGAGCTGGTCAATGGATAGCAGCATATGACCCGTCAGACTTGCCGCTAAGCGCGCGAGTCGTCGTCAAGTCAAATTTTAAACTAATTTGCTACAACTTCCAACAGCCCATATAAGCGAAGCTCCGTCCTCTGGAGTTTCCACAAGCTGCACAACTGTATTGGCAAGACTACAGCAACACCAGAAGGCAGAGGAATTCAACCAATTCAAGGTAATTTCTCTTCAATAGTTGCATCGCTACTGTCCATGTGCTTTCTTTCTTTCTTTCTCTATTTATGTTCTCTTCGGCATGCATGTACGCATATCCTCAACTAGCTAGGATTGGAGTTAACTAATTACTTGTTGTTTGTAACTTAATTAACTTAAAACATGTATGTGAGGTAGCTAGCTTTCTTGTTGGACCGATTATGCCAAGCGCCACTTGAACAACTAGCTAGCAAGTGAAGCACTGCGCGTAAAAATACTCATCACACGTTTTTCTCTTGGGGATCAATACAGGTGTTGATTGCCACATCCCATTGGATCGCTTGTAGCTCCCCGAACTGGATCTGGATAACTAGCTACAGTAGTACGACTCTGGATGGCTGCTATATATCTCCCTCATTTGATCTGCATCGGCTGCTCACTCCTCATCACGCATCTGTCCACTTGATTCAAGGTAACTCAGCTCCACCACACTTACTCTGCCCTACTACTGTTTTGTTTTTCCTTTGAAAGAGATAGTCTTGGTTGTGTCTTTCCGTTGGAATTGTTGGCGTTTGTTCAAGATAATAATACATCGGTTTTATTTTCTGTGCACTATATAATTGTGTGCGAAGCCACAGTTTCCCTTCAGAATTGTAGTTATTCTCACATGATTGAATCTGGTACCATCTTTAAGTTGTACTCCCTCCGTCCGGAAATACTTGTCATCATAATGAATAAAAGGGGATGTATCTAGATGTATGTTAGTTCTAGATACATCCCTTTTTGTCCATTTTGATGACAAGTATTTTGGGACGGAGGGAGTAGCATACAATTGTTGGAAATGTATAAAAGGTGATGTGTTGTAATACACAGGACTCATTTTAACTGCATGTTTCTTTTCAGCACCAGCTAAAAGCGTGAGCGAACCCTGCAACTACTTCCTAGAGAGCAAGGGAGGGAGATCTATCTAGTTTTTTCTCTGGACTAAGGGTGAACCCAAGATCCGTCTCTGATCTCTCCAGTCGATTCAAGGTACTTCGCTGATTCCTGCTACACCACACTTTCTAGCTATCTTTCTCTCCCTGAAACCGTTGATCTTGTGCATTTCCATTTGAATTCTTGGTGTTTGTTCAAGCCAAATTTGTGTGCACTGTCTTTCTTGCTAGTCTCTATTGACTGAATCTGATTATCCTTTCTGTTAGCTTTGGATTGTTGATGTGAAAAAGCGAGGTAGTAATACAGACCAGTAATTTTTATTTGCATGCTTGCTTTCAGTGCCAGCTCAAGCGTGAGCTAACCCTGCAACCAATGGCGGGGGTTCTGGATGCTTTGGCATCTTACGTGACCAGCATGCTTGCCGAGATGGCCAAAGAGGAGGTGGCCATGCTAATAGGCGTATCCGACGGGATCAATGATCTGAGCATCAAGCTTGGGGACCTCAAGAATTTCCTTGCTGATGCTGATAGGAGGAACATCACCGATGAGAGTGTGCGGGGGTGGGTGGGCGAACTGAAGCGTGCCATGTACCTAGCCACGGACATCGTCGACCTATGTCAGCTCAAGGCCATGGAGCAAGGTCAAACAAAGGACAGGGGGTGCCTTAACCCTCTGCTTTTTTGCATGCGGAATCCCCTCCACGCCCACGACATTGGCACCCGCATCAAGCTGCTCAACCAAAATTTGGATGATATTTGCAAGAGGGGCAGCAGTTTTAATTTCATCAAGCTAGAAGCCTACCAAAACCAAAAGCCCACTCGGTCTCCCGTCACTCACCGCAAAACAGATTCACTGATAGAGCGGTTCGGTGTGGTTGGAGAGAAGATCGAGGAGGACACGAGGGCACTTGTGGAGGTGCTTACAAAGGAGGTGGTAGGTGACAAGAGTGGCCACCTCATCGTGGTCGCCATTGTTGGTACCGGAGGGATTGGTAAGACTACCCTCGGCAAGAAGGTCTTCAATGATGAGACCATCGAAGGCAAGTTTACTAAGAAGATATGGCTTAGCATCACACAAGATTTCACCGATGTTGAGTTGTTAAGTACGACCATCACTGCCATTGGGGCAGATCTGCCTAGAGGGGGTGGGACTAATGATAAGGCCCTACTCGTCGATGCTCTCAAGAACGCCATCAAGGACAAGAAGTTCTTTCTTGTACTAGATGACCTGTGGGATGTCGATGCATGGAAAAAACATCTAATGACTCCCTTTAGCTATGGTGGCCCCGGTAGTAGAGTCCTCATCACCACCAGACATGACACTGTAGCCCGAAGCATGAAAGCCTTTCATCCCTACCATCATGTTGAGAAATTAGCTCCACAAGATGCTTGGTCATTGCTCAAGAAGCAGGTCGGTACTTCCCAAAACTCAATTTATTACTCCCTCCGTTCCGATTTACTCGTCGTGGTTTTAGTTCAAATTTGAACTAAAACCACGACGAGTAAATCGGAACGGACGGGGTATATAATAGACGTCGTTTGGGACCACACTGTTAAGTTAATTTGATCTACACTTGCATAGGCCTACCAATCTGAACTTTATGTATTTCTAATGCTTCCTTGCCTTAAATTTCACTATAACATGAGTTCATTTGTATGCATGACGTACAGCTTACAAAAGTAACTAATGGATTATTCCGGCTTATGTTTGGCAATTATTATGGATTGCATGAAGCTTATCAATTAGTTTTTATTTGCAGGTACTCACATCAGAGGAAAATGAACCAGAAGTTGATATGCTAGAAGATATTGGGTTTCAGATTGTAGCAAAATGCGATGGTTTACCACTTGCTATAAAAGTTATGGGTGGACTCTTATGCAAGAAGGAGAAAACACGACGTGATTGGCAAGATGTCCTGAATGATGATATCTGGTCAGTATCTCAAATGTCAAAGGAACTAAATTATGCCATATATCTTAGCTATGAGGACTTATCCCCGTACATAAAACAGTGCTTCTTGCACTTCTCCCTTAAGCCAAAAAAGACAGTGATAAATGATACTGAAATTGTGTCCATGTGGGTTGGTGAAGGATTGGTTGAAGGAGACACATATAGTCGTAGTTTGGAAGAAGGGAATAAGTACTATAAGGAGCTAATAGTAAGGAACCTTATAGAGGTAGATCCAGATTACCCTAGTCAACTTATTTGCAACATGCATGATGTTATTCGCTCATTTGCTCAATTTGTGGCTCGGGATGAAACACTAGTAGGTCACAATGGTGATACTATCAAAACAAATCTTAGATCACCGAATTATCTTAGATTATCCATAGAAACGAAAGGAGTGGGATCCGATGAATTTGAGTGGAGATATTTAAGAGAGCAAAAATTGCTTAGGTCACTAATATTAACTGGAAACCTCAAAAGTCAGCCTGGGGACTCGTTGACTATCTTCCCAAATCTACGTCTTTTGCATATAGATTCTGCCAATATTGCTGCACTAGTTGAATCTATGTACCAACTCAAGCATTTGAGATATTTGGCATTAAAGAGGACTGATATGTGTAGACTACCAGAGAACATCCATGAGATGAAATTCCTACAGCATATTAGCCTTGATGGTTGTGAAAGTTTCACGAAACTTCCTGATAGCATTATCAAGCTGCAAGGGTTGAGGTACCTTGATATTGATGACACACGTGTAAGTACTATTCCTAGGGGTTTCCGAGCTCTTACAAATTTGAGTTCACTATTTGGGTTTCCAGCCTATACTGATGGTGACTGGTGTAGTTTGGAAGAGTTGGGGTCTCTTTCCCAGCTCAGTTGTCTTTCACTTGAGAGCCTAGAAAATGTATCTAGTGCCTTGTTGGCTGCAAAGGCAAGGATACATGCAAAGAAACAACTTACCTATCTTGGTTTGAAATGTGGTGGTAGAGTGGGAAATGGGTTCGTCCCAGGAGAAGTCTCTGATTCTGAGGAGCAAATAATTGAGGCGGTGTTTGATGTGCTATGTCCTCAGCCTTGCATAGAACACATCAATATAAAAAGATATTTTGGTCGTCGGCTCCCAGGATGGATGACGTCCACAGCTATGGTGCCTCTCGAGAGCTTGAAGCTTCTAGTCCTCGAGGATCTGCCTTGCTGCACCGAACTCCCAGATGGATTGTGCAGGCTCCCGTATTTGGAGTGGCTAAAAGTGGACAGGGCTCCAGTAATCAAGTGTGTTGGTCCTGAATTCGTCCAACAGTACAATCAGCTCCACCGTCCTTCATATCAGTTGGCTGCTACATTTCCCAAACTCCAGAAGTTGCAATTTCACGGAATGGAGGAATGGGAGGAGTGGGTTTGGGAGACGGAAGTGAAAGCTATGCCCTTATTGGAGTATCTTTTAATCAGTCATTGCAAACTAGGTCGTATGCCTCCAGGACTTATGTCCCATGCGATGGCTTTGAAGAAGCTAACAATATGGAGGGTCCAATGTCTCCACTCTCTAGAGAACTTTGTTTCTGTAGTTGACCTCCACTTGTATGGCATACCTGAATTGGCCAAGATCTCCAATCTTCCAAAATTACAAAAGCTTGAAATCAGTTACTGCCCGAAGCTCAAGACACTGAAAGAGATGGATGCACTCAGGCGGCTCCAGCTGACAGTTCCTTTCTGGGAAAATCAACTTCCGGTCTACCTGCAGACTGTAAATCCTAGTCATTTGCTGCTCACCTGCAACCTTGAGGTACTCACTTCAATGGCTGATGGAGAATCTAGCTCCGATTGGGACAAGTTCAGTCATATCAAGCACGTCCAGGCTTATGCAGAGGATGGAGCAGATGAGAAGAAATGGCACGTGTTCTACACATCTGAATCCTGCAACATACAGACAAATATTCATCAGGTAATACTTTGGTCTCTCTCTCTATCTCTCTTTCAATCTAGCTAATAACAATATTCTTCATTACTGTTGTCTGTTCCATGCATATCTATTTTCATCAGTATGATATACGATAGCTGAATATCTCTCCCACTGTTTTGTTTTGCTTGCCAGGATCGATTGGTGGAAGAAGAGGACTAGGCTGAAACTCCAGCGGAACGAGGAAGGACCATATAAGTACGTCTGCTGTTACAACTTGTACTAGTTTTGAGTATTCTTACCTAATGCCATGACCATTGGAATCTCATGTTTAGATGATGATCAAATCCATGCAGGGATACACGGAAAGCATCAGCCATAATGCCATATACACTTACGTGCAGAGATTCAGACACCACACTAATTTCTTGAGTAGTGTGACATATACACTTATGAATTTAGAGATGTAAACTTCTTGGCGGACTATCTAGCTGGTGCAGAAATATGGTGATCTTGGCAAGTCTGTCGTTTGTGTAGTGCAAGCAACTAATGGAGTTTATGCTACTCTGCTCTGTTCTCTGAAAGCAGCTCAGGTTGCAGCTTCTCTATTGTGGCATTTTTCTTTTTCTTTTTCGCGGGTGTCTTGTGTTGGTTCTCTGAAAACCTATGCTTTTTTGGATAGATCAGTCGATAGTTTACTGGTATTTCAGCTTTTAATTTGTACTGCAACAACACAAATGTCTGTCAGAGAGTGTATTTTATTCAAGCTCCCGGATGCAGAATTGTAGCTGTATACTGGAATTGAGAGTGATGTATACTGGACCAAACAAATGATGGTGAGATCCTGGCCAGTTCAGGTCCGTTAAATTCGTGGCACGTGGGACCTCGAATAACAGACGATAACCTGCTTCCTTCAATTAGTGCAATCAAATTAAGTTCAGGTACGTTCTTTGGCATTCAATGAATAACCAGACGAAACCAGTAACTTGTCAGAAAGCTGTACCTAAAATTTCATAATAGCTCAGAAATTACAGAATTAGCAACAGAAGATGAGATCCATGCACTGATTGGTGGTCACAAAAAGCAACACTTAGTTGCGTATATAATATTGCCGCGGCTGCTCTTAATTTGATCCTCCCTAGTACTATTTAATGGAAGAAACAAACAAGCCAGCAGGATTTCAGGTTCTAATTAAAACTGAAACAGAGCAAAAACTGGACAGTACACAAGTAGCCCGGTTGGCACTTGCAAATTAACAATTCCATTTCGAGCATCGGAGCAACCAAGGGGATTTTGTGACTTTAATTTCTTTCCTCCATCTGTCTATCAATGATGTCATTTTTTAGCCTTCCTGCTAACATTAGTGGTAACTTTAAAATAATATTCAAGATGTGATTCCTCATCAAATGCCGGTGAGCTCCGGAGATGATCTATGGCATGGCATGGCATGTCGTGTCGGTCGGGGGAAGAAGATCGAGAAGAGGAGCATGGCTGTTAGAGCATCTCCAGCCGTTGGCCCTCCCCGGACCCGTAAAAATCGCCCCTGGGGGCGAGCCGGCGATACAATCGGCGCTGGGGGCGCTTTTGCGCCCAGTCGTCGCCCCCAGGAGCCGAAATTGGCCCACTTTGCAGCCCCATTTCGGTGAATAAAGGGCCCATGTGGGCGAGAATAGGCCCATATTCGGCGTGGTTTCGCCGTGTCTCGGCGTTCAATTAGCAACACTATTATTTCTTATCACATATTTTATCACAGAAAAATCAAATACTTCAACAAAATAGTACAACAACAAATAGTTCAACACAAATTATATAGTTCAACAAATAAAAACTCGTATTTCATCACACGGCGTCCCCCTTGAGCCTCCATAGGTGCTCAATCAGATATTTCTACAGTTGATGATGCACCTGTAGGTCTCGGATCTCCTGACGCATACTGAGATAGGCTGTCCAAGTTGCCGGTAGCTGGTGATCAACTTCGGCTAGAGGACCCTGCCTGTAGTATGGTTCAGTGTCAAACACAGGGTCTTCTTGCTCGCTCTCGATGATCATGTTGTAAAAGATGACACAACAAGTCATAATCTCCCACATTTGATCTTTGGACCAGGTCTGAGCGGGGTATCGAACAACAGCAAATCGAGATTGGAGCACACCAAAAGCCCACTCGACATCCTTCCTGCAAGCCTCCTGAAGTTTCGCAAACCAGGCGTTCTTGCCTCCTGCCGCAGGGTTTGAGATTGTCTTCACAAATGTCGACCATCTCGAATAGATACTGTCAGCCAAATAGTACCCCTTGTTGTAGTGCCGCCCATTGATCTCGAAGTTCACCGGAGGAGAATGACCTTCAACAAGCTTGGCAAAGACAGGAGAGCACTGCAGCACGTTGATGTCATTGTGAGTTCCTGGCATACCAAAGAAGGAGTGCCAAATCCAAAGGTCCTGTGTGGCCACCGCCTCAATCACCACACTGCAACTGCCTTTGGCGCCTTTGTACATCCCCTGCCAACCAAATGGGCAATTCTTCCATTTCCAATGCATGCAGTCGATGCTTCCAAGCATCCCAGGAAATCCTCTTGCTGCATTCTGTGCTAGGATCCGAGCAGTGTCTTCCGCATTGGGTGTTCTCAAGTATTGTGGTCCAAACACTGCCACCACTGCCCGACAGAACTTGTAGAAACACTCTATGCTGGTGGACTCGGCCATGCACCCATAGTCGTTGAGTGAATCACCGGGAGCTCCATATGCAAGCATCCTCATCGCTGTTGTGCACTTCTGGATTTAGGTGAATCCAAGAGCGCCGGTGCAATCCATCTTGCACTTGAAGTAGTTGTCGAACTCCCGGATGGAATTCACAATCCCGAGGAAGAGCTTTCGGCTCATCCGATAACGGCGCCAAAATGTTTTCTCGCCGTGAAGTGGAGCATCGGCGAAGTAGTCGGAGTAGAGCATGCAGTAGCCTTCGAGACGATGCCGGTTCTTTGCTTTCACCCGCCCAGGTGCCGAGCCACCTCGCCGCGGCTTTTCATTGCTCGCCAGCAGCTGGGCGAGGGCGGCGAGCACCATGAGATGCTCTTCTTCCTGGACGTCGGCCTCGGCTTCCTCCTCCAGCAGCGCGGCGAGCGCTTCCTCGTCATCCGAGTCCATCGCCGAGGCAGGCAAATCGCCGAACACCTTGCGGTCGGTGGGCGTGTACCCGCCACTAAACCGCGCCTCCTTGGCCGGAAACGCCCTGCTGCTGTTGGAGGGGCTGCCGCGGCGAAGCGCTGCTATTTTCCGGCGGGGAATGGCTATCTAGCGGAGTAGGGCGGCGGGTGGCGCTGGGATATAGCTAGTGGTGGCCGAGGACGCGGGGGGTGGTAGGCGAGTCGGGGAAGAAAACCTTGACTTTTTCCCTGACGGTGTGGGCCAGGCGCGCTTTTCCCTTGCGCCGGAGCCCCCAACTGCTCCCCAGCGCGCCGGGTTCGACATGTGACCGCCGGGCGAAAAAAAGGTCTGAACCGGCGATTTTCGGCGTCCTGCGGCGCGACTGGGCCGTTTTTTCGACGCCGGCGCCGAAAAAATGGCCTGGGGGGCCTGTTGGGGGCACGGCTGGAGATGCTCTTAGGGTATGGCCTGGCTTTTCTTGTGCAGCGCAATGAAAATCCAGACAACCAATCGACCAGTGGAACGTTTTTTTGATTCTTCTTTTTGTGAGTAAAACTATCAGAGGAGGTAGTATTACAGGTAATCAGTCGAGCCATATGGGCTGAACCCGAATTGCTACTCCCAGACATAGGCTTTTAACTTTCTACGACTTGCCAGACTCAGTACCATGGAGCACATCAACATATAGTAGTACTAATTTGTAACATAGGAAACTAATTGCCCCAACTAAACTGTAGAACAAAAGCAACTCATTCCAATGGAATGGAAGCATGGTCTTCGTTTTCTACTTAGCAAACCAAACACACCCTATGTGTTTCAGTCATCCCTGTGATGTCCCACCCAGTCTGCGTCTCTTGGCCATCTTGTCTCGCTACTACTGTAGCTCTTTCTCATTCTCTACGAATAATTTTTTGTGTCTCTTGCAAGTACTCTCACTAAAGTTCAACTAGTATTTCCGGTGCATCCCACTTCTACACTCCTAGTAGGAATGCTAAGAGTCCCCATGAGCGACCGTAAGTATTTTCCTACAGTAAGGATGTGTCCCAAGCCAGTCATAAATGGAGTGAGATGGATGGTGTATAAGTATATGTATATGAGAAAGGAGTGGCTCGGAGTGCAATGGTCTCCAACCACCTATTGCGGCAAAAAATTATCATGTGAACATGCTACTGCACTGTAAAGATTAACTTCCTTTTGTGTTTAAGTTTGAAATAACAATAAAAAATCTTCATAATAAAAGATGTTGGTCACCTAATGTCAGCATGAACATTATATATTGAACTGTTTACTGACCAAAGTACATAAAAAACAAGATAAATACAAGAGCCCCATTTCTGTACAACCCCTGCCCCCACTAAACGTATAAAGGGTAGTATGGACAGTTGGCGAATAGTATCCACCTCCGTACGTATTAGGTTAGCACGGCGGTCTGCGTACGCCGTCCACGTATAGCTGCCATACCCGTCGGTACGTCGAGTAAAAAAAAAGTCACACGCACTCCATGCCTTCCTCGCCGCACACGACGTCATGGTCGCCGCCCTCCCCGACGCTAGCATGTCGTGGTCCACGCTCATCCCCCCACACGCGTCGTCGCCCCCGGTGGAAGACGCCAACACACCATTCTCCGTGATCCTCCCTTCTCCCACGCCATCGAGAAAGCCGAGGATGACTCAACACCCGACCTACGTCGAATCGACGGAAGGTTTGCAGATTTTGCTTCAAAGGCAGTTGTTCAGACATGGCTTGCGGGATCGGACGGTGGCGGCTATCCGTGGGTGTCCGCTTCTACGAGGCACTGTCTTGGAGAGTCCTGGCTCTGTCATGGACCGTCTCCCCCCCTCCTCGTTTCTTCATGGGGGTATCCGTCCTCTCCAAGCCGTTATCCTTCGTCATCTTTATTTAGCTTGGTAGGCAGTTGCATTGGGGGGTGATGTTAGAAATTCTCCACAGGATCAATCACATCAAATCATGATGAACATGCACATGAAAAACTGATAGCCAAGGGCCCTTGTCGTCCCCTCTTTTCTCTTTATTTCTTTTCTCTTTTTCTCTGTTGACGGTGTTACAATCCTAATAGCCTGCCACAGCTTATATAGACGCAGCCGGGCAGCAAGACCCGAAATGCTAATCTCCTAAACCGACTAGTACATGGACATTATAGTAAAACTCCAACTCGGTTAACACACCACCGACATAGCAAACTTTCCTAGTTTGACTACTCTTAACACTGACTCACGCGTGAGACACTTATACCTAGACTAATTACCGGTAAGTTGATCAAACTATTAATCCTAACCGGCATATGTTTGTATTATTCCAACATTCACCTTCTAATTCAAACATCTGATTCTTTACTCGACGAGACACGCAGACGATCACTTATTCATCTTGTCTCGTCACCGATGACGTGACCTACCGGACCGCAACTTCTCTTTTCTCGCAATGATGCCCACAACTTCATCATCATCTTTTTTTCATGCTGACTTGTAGACTGGAACCAACAATTACCCGGACTACCAGCCACGCTGCCGCATCTTAGCGTGCTACATGTTGACTAAACGCATAGCTTCATGCAGGAACTCAACTTAACTGGTCCGTGTCCATCTTCACGTTGATCTTTGTCCTCCATCGGTTGCATGAACGTGGGGAGACACAACTCTTCACCCACCATATCTCCACTTTTACATTGTCGTTGATGACACAACTTACCAAACGATGCTTCCCGTCCGACGGCATCACAACTCGCTATATACGCGCAACTCAACTACACCGTATATGAACTCACCGGAACTCCACGACCACGAACGGAAACGCAAGGCACAAATTCCTTTTGCCGCCCGTTCTCGCTTGCTATTCTCCTCCGCCAGTGACGCATCTAAACTGCAGCAGAAGATTCACACACCAAAGATTTTGGACGCACCTTACAAGAACTCATGTGCATACCTTGATGACGGCTCACAACTTCGCCATCTCCACTTTGGACCCTCCAACGATAATCTCGATGATTTCCTCGGTGTCGCAAGTTCGACACCTCCATAACCATCAACGATCACCAACGCCTTATCGACAACCGCATGTCGCCCTTCTCCGGGTAGTTCCGTCGAACGTCAATCACATGTCCCCTCGCTTGCGATAGAACCTCACTGTCTTCTCCTTGTCGCTCCACCAAACGACAACCGCCCGATCCTCCCCGTCGCTGCACCAGCGACTATATCACCCGCTCATCGATCGTTGCTACACCAACGACTTTATTGCCCGCCCCGAGGTGCTAATCGGGTCGCCACCCCGGGGCAAGTGCAGCCTCCCTCGAACCTTGCTCTGACACCAATTGTTATAAATTCTCCACAGGATCAATCACATCAAATCATGATGAACATGCACACGAAAAATTGATAGCCAAGGGCATGTGTCGCGCCCCTCTTTTCTCTTTTTCCTTCCTTCTTTCTCGGCATTACAATCTCAAGGCCAAGCCTATGCTTATATACGCGCACAGGATGCACAAGTAACACCCTTGATGCAAACCGACTTGAACAGCACTTGTACTAGAACCTGACACGGACTCAACTTTCCTAAGCTAATCAAACGACGAGATGATCACTTCTAATCATAACCGGACTCAACACCCAGGCTATTTCAAGATGGCATGCAAGCCAAATACCACGTAACTTTAAACCGGCTAGTATTATGATTTCCTATCTCCACTCTAATATGTTTGGATTACACTAACATGCGGCGCCCCACAACTTTGTCTCTTGCCTAGGGTGTGTGCATGTGTGCGGTGGTTGTGTGTGTTGTATCAGTTTGTCTGGATGTTTGTTATGATGGTTTCCTTTTAATATAAAGCAGGGGTAAACCCTTTTTTGGTAAGGTTTACATGACTTGCCGGCGCATGTCCTTGGCCACCTTTCAGGTGGTTACGACTCTGCCAGGCAATGGCGGAGCTTCCTTAGGGCCAACCTGGGCCATGGCCCCCCTGCTTGTGTAGTTTTCTTATATTATTAGCACATAATTAGACAGGAATGATGGTGTTTTGGCCAATCTTTGATTGAATAGCCCCTCCTACATGGATTAGCCCCTCCTTTAATTCTGATCAAGCTCCGCCACTGCTGCCAGGCATTGCATACCCTCCGCGAGGCCGGTCCAAGCGGATTTTACTTGATGTCCAAACATCCATGAGTTTCATAATAAATTCCGTCAATGAAACAGGGCTGACAATTTTCACCTGCAATCTGGTCCGAAATAATAGTACATTGAGGAACAAATCGGTACTAAACAATAGACCGAAAAAGTCTTACACTGCCTATGTCATCTGGGTCACGAACCATATGAATCTTAAGGATGCATATGCACAAAGTGTGGAACATAATGAAGCAGAACAGGAGCAGATACCCATGTGCATGGGCTTCATACATGCAAGACATATAATCTGCCCCCCACTTGCATGAGTTTAAATGGTCCCGGTACAGTGACCTCCTCAAGCTGCAAACTTCCCACAAACTGATGTGAGATCTCAAAGACCAAAGCACAGACTCTATGTCATAAGGGATAATATCTGGTTGAACTTTCCAGGGAAATAATCTCATACATACCAATAGTAAGACAGATCATCCAGGAGACAAGCAGAAACTCGATCATGATATCACACAACATTCACTAATAAAAGGAAAATAACATATCAATAGCAAACTGAGAAGGTAATAGCTACTATGGATCTACAGGTTAAGCCGCTAGACAAAGGCGGATTTACACTGTTGATCCATGAACAATGCTGCAGATTATCAGAGATACACGCCTAGATCGGCATGAATCTTAAGGATGCATCCAGACAAAGAGGGCAATGGAATGCAGCAGAATAGGAAACACATGTTAGAGTTGTGTCGAATATTATTGTACAAGGTAGGTTACAGTTGGACTTGGTTTTGGACTGTGTGTAGACAGGGTAGGAGTTGTGTCCTAATAGGACACTTGTATCCTAGGCCTCTCATATATATCGGGGGTAGACACACGATGTAACCTATGCCAACATAATAGCACAGGCACGCGGGGGAGCCGGCGGCGTGTGCCGGCGCCCGGGCGGCCAGGGTGCGGTATTGTAGCGGTGTCATGGGAGGAGCGCCCGTAGTCAGGCCCCGGGGATGTAGCCATATTGGTGAACCTCGTTAAAAAATCTCGGTGTCGTGCTCGTGTGATTGCTTGGTCCTCGATAGATCGACGGAGCGCCTCGGATTAATTGTAACAAATGGTATCAGAGCTAGGTTATCCGGAGGGCTGAATTGTTGATCTAGAGCAGAAGCCGAAAGAAATCGCGGAAGAGATTGGTTTGATCTGTGTTATATGTCAAGGATAACAGGAAGCATCAGATCAATGGAAGCTCGGAAGCGTGTCGGCGAGATGGAAGCAATCAGGAGAAGCGTGTCGGTTCATCGATCGAGGCGACGGCGGAACGATCGAGAGCAGCGACGGATCCAGGCGGCGGCCGCCAGGGCACGTAACCCAGCAGGACGCGTGTGTCACGAGCAGGAGCAACGCGTGCGTGCAACAGGCGCCTGGCCGAGCAAAGGCCCAGGCGGGGCCTCAAGGCCCAAAAGCTGGGCTGGTGCATCTCGGGGGCCAGGCGCGCTACAGGCACATGCAGGCTCGATCAGCGTAGGCCGGAGGCGTGGATGAGGTGCAAGCTGTAGCCGTTCGTGAGATTTGTTTGGTAAAAAAAAAGAATCTGCACCTGGTATGCACGTGGCTTGAGGTTAGCAACATGGTGAAAAGATAAAAGGCAATGGGAGTTGCGGGACACAAGTTTGGTGCATCCACGGAGGCTACCCGGAAGAGGCAATTTTTATTTATTTTGGATTTGTTGCTAAGTGTGCATGTGGTTTTACCGTGAGGTTCGCAGATGGATCTTGCATAAACATGGCGTCAAGCAATGCACGGAGATTTGCGGAGCGGCACGACGCAGGGTGGAGCATGGTTGCAGTCGGATAATTTTGGCTGGGTCGGACTTGATTGTCTGATGGACTGACATGGATGTTAGTCAAAGCAGAAGACGGCGGTGATTTCAGCGACGACGACATATGAGCGTGATGCTGATGGTGGCCAACTTCTGGGGCATGGAAACACGTGGTGCAGGCTTGAGGGCTTGTGCGGCTTTGACAGACTATGGCGCGGGGTTGATTCAAGATGGTACACACATGAGAGAGCTTGAAGTTGACGGGGCGCGGGGTAGCAAGGCCAGCTACATGGAGTCATGTTGAAGGTGGAGCTGGAGTCTGAAGGACGATTTTACTCTGAGCTGATGGAGGGGCTACGGCGTAAGTTAACGGAGAGTCGAAGCCTATTTCAGCGGGATAGCGAGAGACACGTGGATCGGACTGGGTACCAGTGGTTTGATGGAGACGTGATACTCGGCATCGGTCGGTGATCATCGGTGGTTCTCTGCAGTGGGGGTTGAGGCAGTGAGGGCTAGCTACCTAGGAGACTCGACCAGGACAGCAGAGGCTCGACGCGGTAATAGCGACGAGGCGTGCGGTAAGCACGGGACACAGTAACAGGCCAATGCACTGGTGATCAGACATGTGGTCAGACAAATTGTGCAGAGGAGTACTGAAGTAGTGCTGACGAGTACCAGATTCAAGTTGGTGACTGGGTCTATTGGTGCCGGTTGATGGATAGGAGTTAACCATGGAGAATCTGAGAAAGTGACGGAGAGTCTGAAATTGTCAAAAGCTGAGAGAGTACATGGCCGTATATTCTGTGGTGTTCAGTGCACATGGCAAAGTGCGGATGGAAAATACAGAAGGAGGCATAGTGCTATAGCGGTGGGACATGTCAGAGACAATCCGGGAAGAAGGGTGAGACAACTGCGAATTTGACTCAGGGTGACACAGGACCAAAGTAAAATTCCTTCAATTTTCAGACAGACAGTCAAGAATGAGCGGTGATGTTAAGTTCAGGTAACTCTTATATGTGGCGTTCAATATGTGAGTTGTTAACTTCACGCAGGTCAATGATCGGCGTGTGAAGCCATTGAGCGGATACTCCGGAAGTTGGGAGCACAAGGTAGAGTAATGAAGAACTTAATTTTGCTCGAATGTTGACTGCGAGGAAGACGAGAAGGGACTACAGTTGCAGGTGGAGTCACATGAAGTCTGGGAGTAGCAGCGATGCTCATGGTGTATCTCAAGTCCAATGTACATGGAGGTTCGACGCATGGATGAATCCAGGGTGATGGAGAATATTCGCCAAGGTGGAGTTTGTTAGAGTTGTGTCGAATATTATTGTACAAGGTAGGTTACAGTTGGACTTGGTTTTGGACTGTGTGTAGACAGGGTAGGAGTTGTGTCCTAATAGGACACTTGTATCCTAGGCCTCTCATATATATCGGGGGTAGACACACGATGTAACCTATGCCAACATAATA
Source organism: Secale cereale (assembly GCA_902687465.1). Classification (NCBI taxonomy): domain Eukaryota; kingdom Viridiplantae; phylum Streptophyta; class Magnoliopsida; order Poales; family Poaceae; genus Secale; species Secale cereale. The sequence continues at coordinate 1,866,772 of LR738716.1, forward strand.
GCACAGGCACGCGGGGGAGCCGGCGGCGTGTGCCGGCGCCCGGGCGGCCAGGGTGCGGTATTGTAGCGGTGTCATGGGAGGAGCGCCCGTAGTCAGGCCCCGGGGATGTAGCCATATTGGTGAACCTCGTTAACAAATCTCGGTGTCGTGCTCGTGTGATTGCTTGGTCCTCGATAGATCGACGGAGCGCCTCGGATTAATTGTAACAAATGGTATCAGAGCTAGGTTATCCGAAGGGCTGAATTGTTGATCTAGAGCAGAAGCCGAAAGAAATCACGGAAGAGATTGGTTTGATCTGTGTTATATGTCAAGGATAACAGGAAGCATCAGATCAATGGAAGCTCGGAAGCGTGTCGGCGAGATGGAAGCAATCAGGAGAAGCGTGTCGGTTCATCGATCGAGGCGACGGCGGAACGATCGAGAGCAGCGACGGATCCAGGCGGCGGCCGCTAGGACACGTAACCCAGCAGGACGCGTGTGTCACGAGCAGGAGCAATGCGTGCGTGCAACAGGCGCCTGGCCGAGCAAAGGCCCAGGCGGGGCCTCAAGGCCCAAAAGCTGGGCTGGTGCATCTTGGGGGCCAGGCGCGCTACAGGCACACGCAGGCTCGATCAGCGTAGGCCGGAGGCGTGGATGAGGTGCAAGCTGTAGCCGTTCGTGAGATTTGTTTGGTAAAAAAAAAGAATCTGCACCTGGTATGCACGTGGCTTGAGGTTAGCAACATGGTGAAAAGATAAAAGGCAATGGGAGTTGCGGGACACAAGTTTGGTGCATCCACGGAGGCTACCCGGAAGAGGCAATTTTTATTTATTTTGGATTTGTTGCTAAGTGTGCATGTGGTTTTACCGTGAGGTTCGCAGATGGATCTTGCATAAACATGGCGTCAAGCAATGCACGGAGATTTGCGGAGCGGCACGACGCAGGGTGGAGCATGGTTGCAGTCGGATAATTTTGGCTGGGTCGGACTTGATTGTCTGATGGACTGACATGGATGTTAGTCAAAGCAGAAGACGGCGGTGATTTCAGCGACGACGACATATGAGCGTGATGCTGATGGTGGCCAACTTCTGGGGCATGGAAACACGTGGTGCAGGCTTGAGGGCTTGTGCGGCTTTGACAGACTATGGCGCGGGGTTGATTCAAGATGGTACACACATGAGAGAGCTTGAAGTTGACGGGGCGCGGGGTAGCAAGGCCAGCTACATGGAGTCATGTTGAAGGTGGAGCTGGAGTCTGAAGGACGATTTTACTCTGAGCTGATGGAGGGGCTACGGCGTAAGTTAACGGAGAGTCGAAGCCTATTTCAGCGGGATAGCGAGAGACACGTGGATCGGACTGGGTACCAGTGGTTTGATGGAGACGTGATACTCGGCATCGGTCGGTGATGATCGGTGGTTCTCTGCAGTGGGGGTTGAGGCAGTGAGGGCTAGCTACCTAGGAGACTCGACCAGGACAGCAGAGGCTCGACGCGGTAATAGCGACGAGGCGTGCGGTAAGCACGGGACACAGTAACAGGCCAATGCACTGGTGATCAGACATGTGGTCAGACAAATTGTGCAGAGGAGTACTGAAGTAGTGCTGACGAGTACCAGATTCAAGTTGGTGACTGGGTCTATTGGTGCCGGTTGATGGATATGAGTTAACCATGGAGAATCTGAGAAAGTGACGGAGAGTCTGAAATTGTCAAAAGCTGAGAGAGTACATGGCCGTATATTCTGTGGTGTTCAGTGCACATGGCAAAGTGCGGATGGCAAATACAGAAGGAGGCGTAGTGCTATAGCGGTGGGACATGTCAGAGACAATCCGGGAAGAAGGTTGAGACAACTGCGAATTTGACTCAGGGTGACACAGGACCAAAGTAAAATTCCTTCAAGTTTCAAACAGACAGTCAAGAATGAGCGGTGATGTTAAGTTCAGGTAACTCTTATATGTGGCGTTCAATATGTGAGTTGTTCACTTCACGCAGGTCAATGATCGGCGTGTGAAGCCATTGAGCGGATACTCCGGAAGTTGGGAGCACAAGGTAGAGTAATGAAGAACTTAATTTTGCTCGAGTGTTGACTGCGAGGAAGACGAGAAGGGACTACAGTTGCAGGTGGAGTCACATGAAGTCTGGGAGTAGCAGCGATGCTCATGGTGTATCTCAAGTCCAATGTACATGGAGGTTCGACGCATGGATGAATCCAGGGTGATGGAGAATATTCGCCAAGGTGGAGTTTGTTAGAGTTGTGTCGAATATTATTGTACAAGGTAGGTTACAGTTGGACTTGGTTTTGGACTGTGTGTAGACAGGGTAGGAGTTGTGTCCTAATAGGACACTTGTATCCTAGGTCTCTCATATATATCGGGGGTAGACACACGATGTAACCTATGTCAACATAATAGCACAGGCACGCGAGGGAGCCGGCGGCGTGTGCTGGCGCCCGGGCGGCCAGGGTGCGGTATTGTAGCGGTGTCATGGGGAGGAGCGCCCGTAGTCAGGCCCCGGGGATGTAGGCATATTGGTGAACCTCGTTAACAAATCTCGGTGTCGTGCTCGTGTAATTGCTTGGTCCTCGGTAGATCGACGGAGCGCCTCGGATTAATTCTAACAACACATACCCAGGTTGCATGGAGTTCATACAGGTACAACAAATTCTTTATATAGTCTTGAAAAAAAGCCAGCCCTAGTTCCAGCATCTGTTCATCATTTCACAATATTACAGACCATATCACCACAGGGAACAAATGGGTCCAGTGTTCAACCACTGCACGTTATTAAGAACCACAGAAAACAAGTAATCCAGTGTTCGTCGTTCCACATTATTACAATTACAAAGTACAAACCGAAGGAACCGAATGCATTCAATTCACCACATGTGGTATTTCTACTCGAGCTTTGAATATTTACAGGACTAGAGATGTGCAAGAGGCCTTGAAGTTTGTCTACTTTCTTCAGCTGGCATACGCCGTATCCTTTATTATCAATATTTAAGGTTGGCATCGCGTGGCGTGACATCAATCTGCCCATACGTGGAAAATCACAGACGACATAGTGATTACATGCTGCTACTTGACGAGTTTGTCACCAGTTGACATGGCAACGGCGTCGGGCAATCCCTGTCGAAGGAGATCCCTTGCATCCAAGTGTGACGCAGTTGGAACCGATGGTGTGGTGGCGGCGGCAGTCGAAGGAGAAGGAGCATCTGAGTGTGACGTAGTGGTCTGGAGTTGGAGCCTGACAGAGAGAAGGATGCCGGTGAGGTGGTGAGGACCGCCGAAGGGGAGGGCAGACAGGACTGAAGACCATAGATGTGTAGTAAAAGGGTCGATGATAAGAGGTCCCAGAATGCATTATGTTGGCATTCATGGAAACACACCAAATAAGCCGTCATGTAGGGCTGACAGACACATGTTCATGATACTTATTTGCCATTTCAATCTTCAATTAATACAAACATTTTTCTTATAAATAGTTTCTCCGTATTTAACTTCAAAGGTATCCTTATTGCTAGTGCTACACTCCAAAGAGGGATGTCAGCTGAGCCACCAGCCACCTTGTGTGTAGAAACAGAGGTGGAGCAGAGGGTATGCACTCACCGTTACAGGCACATGTGCACAGAATAAAGCTTGCTCAGTTGCTGTCGGACAGTGGAGGCTGGAAGCCAGGGCCACTAGATAGTTAAGCTCTCACCGTCTCACGGGATCAACGGAATAATTTTTTTGATCTTCAACGTACACACCGCCAGTACCCGAGCCACGTACACGAGCAAGTCCTCTGTTTTAATCCTCTGTTGCTTACTTTCCTTCCAACGCACCGGTAAAATAGTGTGTAGCTAACAAGGAGGGACAATTCTCGTCTCTCTTGTCTATTTTGTGTCTCTTTTGATTCGTAATGCTAACAGCTGCGAAGAATTATTATAGAAATTCAGGTCTCATATTAGTATAACATGTAATGGAACAGTTGGTCTACCGTTCGAGTGGGCTGGCTGAGGAGAAGGGGGTGGACGAGCACCGGCCACAGCCTCAAGGAGGCAAAATGTGGTTGTGTGGGCCCTTCAAGTACTCGACGTGACGATACCCACCTAAGACAGTCATTCTTAGATAAACAGGTAAATAGTACAGTAAGTAGTTCTATACTCATCAACGAAGCTGCCAAGTTTCGTTGGCGGGCCATCAAACACCTTTATTTGTGCACGGCAACATCTTTGCCAAGCTCAGTTTACCTGGCTTTCCAAAATGGGGCATGCCTAGCTGTCTTTGCTGGTGTAACACCTGCCAATCTGGTCACAGATGTTGGCTGCAACCCACTGAATCCCCATGATTCCACCGCCTCCACACGATGCGCCGCAGTGCCCTATTACATCGATCCTCACTTGGGCAGCATCATCCGTTTCCCTATACAGGAAGACATGAAACCACATTTCCATGAATTAAGCTTGGATGGTCGTCTGAGTTTGTTAGTATCACGCAACATTGTGTTTTTGAAATTTCCTTACCTACAAGGGTGTGGTGTTTCTCGTGGATTTGTAGGCAAAGGAATAGAAGAAGCTTGAGTTGCCTGATGTCGCCTTATGTAGGGGAGGGTTTTTCCTCCTTGGACAGTCTCAAGGGTGCTTTATGGTTTGTCGCCAAGGACGACAATGAGTACCAAATATCAGCACCATGGAACTATTCGGTGGGGAGTTCCAACTGAAGTATTGTGAGCCGGTAGCATTTCACCGAGATTGCAATATATTCTTCTTTACAAGTGAAGAAAACGTGCTGATGTCGTATGATACTGATCGTGGCCAAGTATGTCGTCTTTTCCCTCTCGGGTCAGGTGATCTTTAGTCGTTTTGTCGTACACGCCTTTCTTTTCAGAGACATTATTAGCAGATAAGGACTGAGTGGGGCAAAGAGGAAAGAGCCCCGTATTCACTATCACCACCTTCCTCCTGGATCTCAATGATCTATGTCAAGAATAAGTTGAATATCTTTTTTGGTATATTTTCATTTTTTGTACAGGTTACTTCAAGAACAAATCATGTTATATATACTTTTGTTTCTGTTTTGTGGTAGCCAAGCATCGTCTGGCCTTTAAGCTACTGTAATTTACTTGTGAGTGTACTGTGTACTGAATCTGCTGCTTATGTTGGTTTGGGCTTCCATTTATCATCTGATGAAGTTTAACCACCGGGGAGCATCTCCCAGAATCTTTTTCCTTGTAAAAATAATCTGGTAAAGAAACAAGTCCAGACCTATATATGGTAGCTGGCAATTGGTGAAAGAGAAAAGTTGATGTTCGATCACATGTTACAAGATCACAAAAAAGGGTTGTACCCAAATTGCAAAGATGACAACACAAAGCTCGGTACCACACTGGAATTGCTGCAATGGAAGGCAGACAATGGTGTATCCAACAACGGTTTTGGGAAGCTACTGAAAATAATGAAGAAGAAGCTTCAAAAGGATAACAAATTGCCCGACAGTACGTACGAAGCAAAGAAAGTTATATGCCCTCTAGGATTGGAGGTGCGGAAGATACATGCATGCCCTAATGACTGCATCCTCTACCGCGATGCGTACGAGGATTTGAACGCATGTCCGATATGCGGTGCATTGCGGTATAAGATCAGATGAGATAACCCTGGTTTACTCCGAGTAGCCGTAACAGAGACACTTGTCAAAGGATCGACACCACTTATGACTCTTTCTTTCCCTATGTCTCCCATGCCTACGTGCGTGTAATGGTTTTGCCTCGAAGTCAAACAAAGAGAGAGTGTCGTGCCACCATGTTCCTCGCGTAATTTAGGGGTATAGACTTTGGGAGACTTGGAGAGTTTTTGGCACAAATAAGAGATGGAACAATAGAGGAAGATCTGTCTCCATGATTAATGAAAAGCTCAATCTAGATATATGTACCCCTTGGGGTTTCTTATACCGTAGCCATGGCGCATTCAAACGACAAGTACTATTAGTAGGCATGTGGCTAGGTCGGATGAATGCCAGAGCTAATTTCATTAACTGCTACTATGTCGCCCCCCCCCCCTCCTCCATGAAATTAATTGTATCAAACAATAAAGCTTCAACATATTTTTTTGTGAAAAAAAACGCTGAAGAACCATGATATAATATATTTTTTTTGACCACTATGTTTCTAGCTCAATAGCTCCTTAGTCGGACAGCTGACAAACCCCTACCACTTGGAAGGTCAAGGTAGATTTAAAGGTGATCACCAAAGTTACCGCGGTTGTAAACTCGTAATCTCCGAAGAGGGCCAGCAGCCCTAGCTAGAGCAGGGCATCACTGAGCATTCTTGAATCATTTCTTACGTTGAAAGGCGGAGAAGAAGAGGAGCCATTGCATGAAGAGGCTGCTGAGCACGAGGATGCTCAGCTTGCACTCCTCCTACAATTTTACAGCACCTGAGAGACTCGTGACTGGAGTGCTTCCGCTTCCTCGTCCACTCGAGGTCGCCAGTATTGTTTATTTGTCTAGGACAAAAGATAGGACTGGAAAGTAGTGGCTGAAACTGTGAACATCAAAGTATATTACCATTGTCATAACATCCATAATATGATAGCATCAAAGTATATACCATTTTTTGTGTGCGACACTTTAGTCTATGCTATTCTACCTATTTGTAACATGTTATGTCATGCCACATCATCCTGTTTAGCGGGACCCACCTGTCATAATTGTGCTCAAACCGGTCTAAGCGAGCGACTAGTGTTTTTTGCAAAAAATTAGCCTGGAAATTAGTGTTTTTGGGCACAAAACTATAGACTTGTGATTTCTGCAAGACAATGCTTAAAGGTCGATGTTTTCCGCAATTCACTCATCTTCCTCACATACCAAATGCCATGTCTCTTCTTGGCTTTAGACGTTCTACAGATGGTTGTTGAATTCATATTCCCAATGCTTCCTACTCATATGAGATGTATATGTGGCACTAACACAAAGACAACCATTAGCTGGCTACATTTGACCTCGCTTCTGCCTCCGACCAGGCCACATATCATGAGAGATGGACAAAGGTTGAATATTTAGTTGAAATGTTTGGTGTTGAGCCTCTCACTATATATCATGGCCAGGGCTACGGAGCTGTTTGTAAGGTTGTCTCTCAATATTTATGGTCTTCCAGCAGCCACCAAGGTACTGTCAATGTATTTACTGCGTGACTGGGATTTTCTAAGAATATGCCAGGAGAGATTACGCTTTGCGAATAGGAGAGATAGTCACCGCATTAAATAACTCACTAGCTATTCTCTCTTACGGCTGCTTAATCTGAATTCAAAGTGCCATTATTTCTTTTGGCGCATAAATCCTAGCTCGGCGAATCAAAGGTGCAGAATGTGGGTGGATGAGTCAAGTATGACTACTGCATCTGGATGCACTTCTACCTAACTGTGACTATCTAATCACTAAATGTTACATAGGCCGGCCCCAAGTTTGCCATGATAAATTTGGCCACCTCCATAATGTTCGAGTGCACTACTTATTTCGGCCGGGCTAGGCAGCTACATTTGAGCGATTGTGGGCGATGCTTGGCTGCATGGTTTGAGTTGCTAAATATGATAGGCCAATTATTACTATGTGGCTACACAGGGTGCGATTGGGAGTCAAGATGGCAACGGGCCCCGAAACCCGCGTCCCCGCGGGTTTTTACCCTATTAGAGGACGGGGATGGGCACCTTTTCATCATATGTTTAAGTAGCACACGCGGACACACGCTACCAGGGCAACAGCAACAGCCTGACCGGCTCCTATGCCATTCACGCACAAGACTAGGCCAACATGCATAAACAGACGCACCACGCTAGCTAACAACCACTAAGCGCATGCACTTGACTCCGGTCTTCTACTGGGTGTCTTTGGCGTACTGGTGTGTCTTTCGCCTGTCGCCGGTCTTCTACTGGGTGACGTCGGTAGTCTTTCCTTCCGTTGGACATGTTCTTGCCTTTTCGGTCGGGCTTCGTAGTCGGCTAACTTCACTTGTGGCTGTGCGATACATGCTATAGCTAGAAGATGAGGTGAAAATGTATAATGTTCTTCTAATTGCATGGATACTTTTCAACGTGCCTTCTGATTAGTCTGTGACTTATATTTTCCTCATGACTCCTCGGTTTCTGACGGGAGCGCATTACTTTGGATGTTTTTTTCTATAACCATCACTTTGGAAGTTTATGAGCCAACAAAGCGCAGAACTATTAATATCTCAGTACACTCAGAAATGTTCGATCCTATGATTGAATTCACAAGCCAGAACAAATGCCTGTTTTTCTTTGAATTCAGAAACACCATAATAGCTTTTACCATTATATAATATAGTCAAACAGGAATTTACAATCATATAGCTCCACGGTCCGAAACCTAACCTGCTGGATGATATAGTACTAGTAGTACAGTATATCATTGGCATTCACTACATACAGATTCGCCTTCGATCGCCATACAATTTCGTCGAAATTTCTCGAAATTTCCGAAATTTCGACAATTTCGAGGATGGGCGAATTTTTTGCCTTTCGTTCAAGAAATTTCGATGGGTTTGAATTTCCATGTAAAAATGAACATGAATCAACAGGAATAAACAAACGTTACAGTAGCCCAGTGGTAGGGACATTGTCTATTTATCAATAGGTTGATGGTTCGAATCATGTTTACCAACATTTTGGTTATTTTGCACCATATATATATATTTGCGGCAAAAAAAAAAAGTCCAAGCTGAGATTCGAACCACGACCAACCATGTTAGTCTATGGAGAAACCATCGCGCTAAGCATGCAATGCTGTTAATTCTGCGCTATAACCTCATTTATCTACCATTTAAAATTTAAAATTATTTCAATTCAAATAAAAATTTCGTTGGTTTGTACGAAACAGTTTTCGAAAGTTCCGAAATTTCGACCATTTCGAGGGTGAGCGAAATTTTTGCCACTTCGAAATTCTTGTCTTAAAGTTGTCTAGATACCGATGTATCTAACACTAAATCATGACTAGATATATGCATATTTAAACAAATACTAAAATCATCGCCTGGGGGTGAGCCGGCGCAAAAATTGGGCCTGGGGCGAGTTGGTCCCCAGCCGCCGGACCCAGGGCCGCCCCCACGCGCGTTTTAAAATAAAAGAAGTATAGCACAGTTCGGCGAAGTTCGGCTAAAAACACGATAAATTTTGGCCAAACACGATCAATTTCGGCACAATTCGGCACAATTTCTGGATACTATCTGTTTTGAGCGAGGTACCAAGAAGGAAATGTCGAGAGAGCAAGAAAATCGAAGAAAAGAGAACTTGTAATCACTCTCGTTCTTTTATAGGACTTCGTATACATTAACTACCAGAGTTTCATCCAACGAGAAAAAGGACTCGAGGGGATCACGTGGGCATGTCATGCATGATTCCTTGCACCGCTCTATAAATGACACAGGGCATCTGGCCATGCTGTAGCACATAGTCACCTATACCAGCAAGAACACTAGCGAAGAGGTCTGAATAATCTACACCTTTTCTTTCATGGAAAACTCGGAGTGCATGCAACAATAGTATGTTTCTCCACCTGGAGTGTATGTATGTACCTAGCTAGGACATTGCTAGGATTGCGAGGTATCGGATATCAACGTGCTACAACAATCTGAATTACTGCTGAATACCAAATGGGAGCCTGGTGGTGAGCAAATATCAAGGATGCTTCGACTTTAGAATGTTGTGGTTTGGACGAACCAGATGCCACCACGCACTCTTCATCAACGTGGGTGGAAATTATAACTAGCCACATTGAATCCACAGACTCTGCTTGGATTTTTCTCTTTCTTATGCGTTTAGGTCTTTTATATCGTATATAAGGACGAACCAATATTTTGTCTTATTTTTTCGACAAAGAATAGTTCATTGAACTGATTTATCAAGGTGATACCCACCTTTGATAGTGCGCTCCCGACAGATAACAGGCCCACATGCCGCTTTTGTCCACCTTATATGTTCCAGCGTACAATCTCCCACTGATTTTTCCTATCCTATGCCATTTTCTTCTCCGTTGCTGCGTCTCCAATCGCGGCCACCATGGTTCCTGTCCAGCACCCACAGCCTCCTCCCTCTCCCTCCACCATGGTTCCTCTCCAGCACCCCATGCCACTGCGGCCAACACAGACCCCTAATCTGGCGGCCACGCCCGCCTCTCTTACCCTCCACACCCACGACACGCGAGTCCTACGATCCGCTGAGGAGAGGGCATCTGCGAGCGACGGCGCCTCAGGAGAATTTTTACGGTACATCATACTATTTCTAGGACCACTTAGTATTAAACCATCTCAACCGTTGACTAGAAGGGTAGTTTTGTCATTTTTGTTTGATTAATTTGTGGAATCCTTCACCGTGATCACCCTCGTTTGGCCTCGTAGTTGCCGTCGCCGGTCATCGGCGGCGTCCGTTCATACAGTACGATCTGTCCGCCACGAGCTGCCTCAGCGCTCGCTCATCATGGACCGCTGTCACCGTTGTTTGTCTATCCTATCGGTTTGTCCATCGGCGAAATTCATCAACGTTGTGCGCGCGTGTTGTTGTGTGCAGCCGCCGGCTGGCGTACGTAACTATCGTATACATATGCGTGATCGCCGGAAATTAATCGGCTTCTCACGTACGTAGTGCATCTGGTGTTCTGGACATAATTGATCGATCTGGGAGCCTAGCTTGTCTAGCTTTGTATCTAGGGATTTCCTCGGCACACCGGCCGCCGAGGATCGAAGGACTACGTACAATCAGTCTCTTCGTTGCATCTTCTCTCAAAAGTACTCAACCGATGGAACCTGCACCAAAGGTCCTGGAATGGATGAACTGCTTCCGGTTAGAGCGGCAGAAGAAAACATTAACGCGCTTCTGATTTTGCCTGCATAGTTTCAGATCATTTGGCATCTGTTTTGTGTGTTCCAATTTTACCCCTTGGACAAAAAATACTACTGATCTCGTCCAGTAGTATTGGTTAATCTAGTCCATTGACCGCCTGAGAATGGACGGCTAGTATTGCAATGACATACGTCCTGACATGCTAGAACTAGCATCTGGACTTGCTACAAACAGCGCTGCCACGGGCAACAACCACGCATCGTTTTTCTTGGAATCGGCACCGCGGGGAGCTGCAACCATCATCGCGGGAGCTAAGACCGGCCACACCAGAGCTGCGGCGGTGATCGCAGTTTTACTGGAAACGCTCGGTGGAGCATCCCTGCACCCTGGAGCTCCAACCGGCGTTTTTGGGAGCTGCAAAGTCGGTATTTTTTTTGGCAATGAAATTTTTGTTGGAAGCAAAGTTATTTTTTGCCGGAACCCGAGTAAAGTTTTTCTTCAAACGTTTACCGGAGTTCTAGTTGCTCCTGTCGTTTTTACTGGAACTGTAGTTTTTTTTGTTGGAACTTGTTTTTGGTTTTGCTTCATCTGACCACCAGCGTTTTGGGGAGCTACAAAGTTGGGTTGTTGCTGACATGATTTTTGCTGGAACATGAGTTATATTCTGCGGGATCCAGGGTAATTAAATTTTTGCTTCAACCATTTCTTATTGGAGTTCCTAGTTCCTCAGATTGTTTTGCTAGAACTGGAATTTTTTGCTGGAACCAGTTTTTTATTTTGCTACAAGTGAAAACAGAAGTTCGTTTTTTAGGCTACGTTGTTTCTTGGCTGGAACATGGTGGTGCAGGTCGACGACAGCGGCAAGCCAGAGGGCGGCGATACCGTGCTATGATGGCCGACGACCACGCAGGCACGGCCTTGTGGAGTACCATGGACCATGACAGCCATTGTTTTCTCTAGGAGAACACAGAAAGAGCAAGAACGCGACCTGGGCGGAGGATAGAACGAGCGTTGTCCTGATCTGACGGTTAATGTACTCGAAAGTACCAGTATTTATGGGGCCGGTACCAAAATTACGTGACACCAGTACCTGTAATTTTTTATTGTCGAAAGGGTATATCTATCATTTGCCAGGTTCCATCTAATCACCTATTCCGGTGTAAAAGACCTCATCTAATTAAAGCCAACATGATATTCAAAAAGAAAAAATTAAGTGCCAAAATTACACGATTGCTAGCTAAAGATGATCAAGTGGCGCACGCTGTCCATGTCCATCTAATCACCTATTCGGTCGATGTCCATGCATGTGACGTACACTCTAGTTTGTACCTTTGGTAAGAAGCTGCTTCCTTAGGAGATTAACGCCAGAGCCTTTTTCACCTCCAACGGCAAGAGCACGAGCAGCAGCCTGCCACGGCCGAGTTCTTGCCTGCGCGTCTCTTCCGGACCCATGGCTGCGAGAACCACGACATGCCTCCGCCTGAATCTGCGATGCCAACGCTTTGGCCGCTGTAGCGAGGCTTTTCCGGGGGAGGCGCTCTCGCTCTAGGCATGACGACTGCAGCTCATGGAACTAATTATAATTAACAGTTTAAGTCAATACCTAGAAATAATAAACGCTGTGCATCCCGGTCACCGTAAAAAACTCGAATACATCAGTGATAAAAGCCAGATCTTCAAGAATGGATCAGTTGTCCTGAACTACATGCATTTGGTTGCATATATGGTGGAAAAAAAAAAGACAAGCACGTTTTTGTGGGCAAGCTACAATTCTCAATGAAATCTTTTGATCTGCTCTATATTAGACCATGCCATGGGTTGTGTGTAGGTGCGCATTGAAACGTATTGTTGCCACGTCAGTTTTTGTGAGGACCCGCATGTCATATATGTCGTCAAAATGGTCAAAGCAGTCGATCGGTGTTTTGTGCAAAGGATTAAGCCCAGAATCAGTGTTTTTTGGCAGAAATTCGTAGGACGGTGTTTTCTGCAAACCTAGGCGTCAGTGTGATGATTTTCTGCAATTCACTCTTGATGGATGGATATCCATGATGATCCGTTGTCATTGTGCAGCCAGTTAGTCAGACAGAACTTTCATGTAGATGGGCGTCCGCTGCTCTTAATTTCTCTGGATTAGGCCTCCTTTGGTTCATAGGATAGAAAATTTATAGGAATAGAAAAATTATAGGAAGTGAGATGACATGCATCTCAATTCCTATAGAGAAAGAGATGCCATTTGGTGCATAGGATAGGAATTTTTCCATTGAGTCTAGGCTAATGTTTTTTTTCCTCCAAAATGTGAAGGATTGATTTCTATCGTACATAGGAATAGGAATCCATTCCTATAAAAACCAAAGGGCTTCAAAGAAATTTTTCATTTCCAAATCCTATCCTATAGAGTTCCCACAAAATTCCTACAAACCAAAAGAGGCCTTAGTATTGTTTGGAAGGAAGGAAGGAAGGAAGCCGCATGCTAGTCCAGTCAGGTGCGTGCTCCAGGTTTGAGGTTCTGAAGCCCAACACCTATCCTCGCAAACAAATAAACAAAAAAGAAGCCCAACATCCGAATTTCAAATTTCAGAGAGGCAGACAGTTGTACCTTTTGGTACTAAGAAAACAGAGAAAAACGAGTAAGAAAGTTAATTAGGTTGGATTCTTGAGCAGTACAACGAAATGAAGTTTAGGCAGCGCTTGCTCTCTCGGTTGTGGGAGGACAAAGCTAGCATATATAACCTGGATGTAGTGCAGAGACAACTTTTGTGTAATGATCAACACGTACTCAATCAATCGGGCCTATCAACAATGATTGCTAGCTACTAATTGGGAGCACTCTTTCAGAATGCACTTGCTGCAGGTCTTTCTTCCTTTTATTTATGGCAACTGCTGAGCCTCAATGGTGCTTTTTCATGTGATTCATTCTTCAGGGTAAAGCACAGTTCTGTATATATGCTGTCTTTGCAAACCTTAGGTGCACAAACCATGTTTATAAGAATAGTACGGAAGGATGCATACGCACAAACAGTCCAGCAAAAATGCAATAGTAAATAGCAAACGGATAACTGAATCATACAGGAAAGACTGAGGTTACCGGTTCGAACCAGCTAGCTGAATCCCATCCCATGTTTGTCCATCATTCCCTTACGTTACACACAATAAAATAGAAAACAAACAAAATCTAGTGTTGATCCATCCATGTTATTACAAACCAAAGGAAACTAATGGGTTCGTTTCATTTTCACCGTGCCTGACCGCACGCCGCCAACCTTGCCTCTCAGGCCATGTCCCTCCCTCCGCTGTCCTCCTCTGCTGAGGAGCCGCCACTGCTACCCTCCCGAACACTGCTGCAACCAGGGCCTTTCGTACTATCCCGTCGCCTCCGAGCCCTCGTCTGACGAATCTGCACCAACCCTCGCCGTCCAAAAATCATGAGCAAATGAAAGGTACGTCGTAGCGTCTTGAAAACTAAGAAGGAAAACAAAAGAGTATTCAAATATTAATGTACCTTCAGTCCACGGAAAATCTTGAGGGCCATGAACTGTCAAACCATCAATAACCTTGTTGGGAACGTCCTTAATCTTCTCCCAAATTTTGTTACTTGCTATCCCGTTCCAGCCAATAATTACAATGTATTCAAGAGAATTGGGCAGTGTTGGAAGAGTAACATAGTAAGAATGATATTCATATCGGAGGATCAGTTTCTTGAGGGACGTGAGGTGCTGCATATTGGATGGTATATTACTACCGTCAAGATAGAGCGACTCGAGGTCCTCCATGTTGTAGGGTAAGGTGTCCCACCAGCAGCCATGTAGCTCGAGAGAACTAACAGGAATGAAAAAGAGTCCGGGGCTAGAAGCAGGCTGGTGGTGGCACACGTCAAGCACGAGTTTGTGCAGGTGCATTGTGCTCTTCTGCGTACTAACCATCCAACTGGGATACCTTGAACCACTGTAACCAGATATGGTCAATGTTTTAATATTCTCCGGTGGGCAAAGACCCTCGAACACATCTACTGCTGCTTCTGCTTCTTCTATATCTGGGAAATACATGGACTCATCATACCATGACATTTTCAATTCTGTGAGTTGTTCCTTATCAGCTAGCTTGGCTTCAAGAGCTTCCTCCTTGCTATGAACACATTCAAGAGATCCAATAGACAGCCTGCCTTGAAGCTTATTGAGGTGCTTCAGCTGGTGTAACTCGTACCCTTCAGGGCCTTCTTCTGGATAAATATATAGTGTTGGCATCGTGCGAAGTGATGTCAGTCTGCCAATGTTTGGAAAACACACAATGTATGTACTGATTACATGCCGCAAGTCAGAGAGTTTAATGATATTTTCACCAAAGGAGGAATGAACATTGCACGCATCACCCAAATCAAGCACTTGCAGAAGGTAAAGCTTGGCAAATGTGCTTGGCATCGTTATGTTGTCAGCAAATCTCTGAATACCAAGATAGCGCAGATACTTTAAAGAACCAATAGATTCTGGGAAAATTAACTGAGAAGGATGACTTCTAGCTGTCAAGATCAGTACCCGCAGCTTACTTAACTTCCTAAACATCTCCTCAAGGACTTGTTTGCTTATGTCATAGTCAATCTCATAAATGATAAGACTCCGCAAGTTTTTCAGTTTGATAATATGCTCAGTAAGCATGAATGCATTACACCTCTGGATATAAAGATGGCGAACATCTATAGAAATATTTCCTGTCCATTCATTCTCAATTTTGAAGCAATCACTTCCCGCAACCCTCACTGCTAAATCATGAAGTAGATCATGAATTACAAAGTACTCATGTCCATGCATGTGATCCTTCCATCCAGGAATCAGAAATGAGGTGGACAACAATTCATCAAAATAATCCTGACCAACATCTTCAGCTTCTTGTCCTTCGGTTGTGGTATTAATAAACCCTTCTGCCACCCACAGGTTAATTAACTCATCACGGCGCAAAGGATGTCTTCTAGGGAAAATGCTGCAATAAGCAAAGCATCGCCTGACCTGCTCACCAAGATGATTGTAGCTCCACCACAGAGCTCCCATGTGCTTATCCAAGAGATTCTGATCTTTAACACTCCTCCAATCGGTAACCTTAACCATTCTTTTTTGAAATAGGATTCCTCCTACTACTCTTGCTAATAGTGGTGATTTCTTCAGTTTTTTTGCAATCTCCTCACCAATACTTTGGAGCTTTCCTTCATCTGCCTTATGTACAAGCTTATTACCAAGTGCATAATGCATGAATAGTTTCAAGAAGGCTTCATCATCTAAATCAGGTATTTGATACGTAGTAGTTCTCACATCAGGACCTAGGCATGACAGTGAATCATGTCGACTTGTCACGAGGATCTTGGTTCCTTCCTTTCCAACCTTTAATGGAGAGAGTAACTGTTGTAACTTCTCCTCAATAGCTAGTTCGTTATTGAACCAGATATCATCGAGTACCAAGAAGAATCGTTTGCCATTTAGTACCTTCTCGAGTTCTGCCCTCAGCATATCAAGGCTATTATATTCAGGGCATTTCTTATGTTCCTCCCCAAACTTCTGCCAAGCTTGCTCAAACATCTCACCATAAATGGTTTGCACGGTAAAATATTCCGAAACATGAATCCACATAACAAGGTCAAAATAGTTATCATTTCTCTCGGACGTGCACACACATTGTGCCAGCGTTGTCTTCCCAGACCCTGGAATGCCAATAATTCCAATTACAGATAAACACGTGTTGTCTTCTGCCGGCCGACGAAGCATATGCGTTATCTTCTTAAGATCCTCATCTCTGCCGGTTACCTTTCCCGTTGGAACTGAAAGAGTGGGCCCTTGTAATTTTTTTTCAGTAGTAGTTCGTATTTGTTTGTCACTTCCATTGTTGCTTTGCAGGTTTGCGGATTCAATAGTTTTATGTGCTTTCTCAATAAGTTCTTCTATCATGGTCACATTTTCCTTCAGAAGTTTACATAAAGGTCCCGGGATAGTCAAACTTGATGAAGTACCAATGCCCTGCACAGGAAACCAACATGTTGACATTTGTATCTGCATTGGAATACAAATATATTTTCAGATCAAACACCAAATTTGATGTCGACATGATATTTCCTCGAGTTTAACATCGCTTAAATAAAATAGGAATTATTTTTTTGGTCCCTATCCATTGTGGCCTAGGGGCTGGCGGCTGCTGCTGAACACCGAGGACGTTCAGCACCTGAACCACAGCCGCCTCGTTGATGTAGATACCAGCGAGCAGCGACGTGGGCGCGACGAGCACGGCCGTTGTCGGGAGGGCGGCAGAAAGCGCTTAGGGGGTGAGCAGAGGGGTGCACCCGGTCGCGGGTGAGGCAGCAGGATCCAAGGCGCTAGAGAGGCCTCGGCACGCACGGCGGAGGGGGTGGGAGCGGCGGCGGTGGAGTAGACATGGCCGCCGCAGGAGGGAAGATGGCAGCGGAAGAAACTTTGCAAGACACCAAAACATTCTACCTAGAATGTGAGAAAAAACTTTCAGATTTTTTTGTCAAACTTAAATATTCGAAATTAGATTTTTGGTATTAAAAAATGTACTTTTTAGTATCTATATTGCACGAAAAATTCCGAAAGTTTTTTCCCACATTCTAGTAAGAATGTTTTGTTGAGCTGCCAAGTTTGAAGTTCATATGTTGTTCTATCAGGTTTGCTATTTCACATCACATCTAACTCTCTCATCCTAGTGTTAAAAAAAACTCTCTCATCCTAGTTTTTTTTAAGTCTTCCATGAATGAATTTGAAGGATGAGGGAGTTAGATGTGAGATAATATCTCACATCTAGATGTGATATAGACAGACCCTTGTTCTATATATATGGGAGAAACAAAAAAGACAAATGTACTCGCACGAATCGCGATGCAAAAATGAGTGGCTAGATAAGGGGGTGTCCCAAAGCCTAGGCTCTACAGAATGTTTACCGGAGTTAGGCTGCTACTGAAGGTGAAGGGGGAGGAGGACCAGGAGCTAAACGGCCGCCCGTTTCAGGCTCCGCGTGCACCATGGCGCCAAAAGTTCTGAAGTGGCCAGCACACCTTGGAAGGGTCACGGCACCACAGCTTCACGCGCACATGGCCGGTGCGGATGATAGAAAGCTCATCAACTACCACCACAACTCCTAAGACCACGGCCATCTCCTTGATGATTGGTTCAGTGCAAAGCTTGGGTGGGATACTGTGGATCCACACACAAGTCTCTTCGAGTCGAGCAACCTGCCCAGTCTGCATCAGAGTAGGCTGTAAGAGAAGTAGGAGAAGAGGTGTTAATGAGAGGCCCGTGGTCGAGAGTGCCTTTGAGGTAACGGAGGATGCGTTTGACGTGGTTAAAGTGGGAAACGCGGGGACCATGCATGAAAAGGCAGGCTTGTTGCACGGATTATGCAATCTCAGGATGGGTGAGAGTCATGTATTGTAGGGCTCCTGCGAGGCTGCGATAGAGGGTGGGATCAGGGTATGGTTCACCGGACGAGGAAAGTTTGGATCCAGTCTCAGCGGGAGTGCGCGTGGGATGACACTCGAGCATGCCGGCCTTGGAAAGGATGTCAACAGCGTATTGCCGTTGCGACAGAAAAAGTCCTGAAAACAAGCGGGAGACAACGACGCCAAGGAAATGATGGAGTTACCCGAGATCGGTCATGCAAAATTCAGCACGTAGGGAGGAAATGACGCGATCGAGAAAAGACGTGGAGGAGGCGGTGAGAACTATATCGTCCACGTATAAAAGAAGGTAGGCGAGGTGGTCATGAGACTTGAAGACGAAGAGAGAGGAATTGGATTGCGAGGGGAGAAACCCAATGGTGCAGATGAATGCAGCGAAGCGTGTGTACCAAGCACGGGGAGCTTGTTTGAGTCCGTACAACGACTTCTGCAAGTGACAAACATGGTCAGGGAAGGTTGGGTCGGCGAACCCGAGAGGTTGTCGACATAATACTGTCTCATTCAGAGAACCATGAAGGAAGGCGTTTTTGACATCAAGCCGATGAATAGGCCATGCAGAAAGAGACAACAATGCTTAAGACCGCGCGGATGGTACCAGGCTTAACAACAGGAGAGAAAGTCTCGTCGAAATTGATGCCAGGTTGTTGAGAGTCACACCGGCAAACCCACCGAGCTTTGTAACATGAGAGGGATCCGTCATATTTGAATTTGTGACGAAAGACCCATTTACCTGAGACAACGCTGGCACCGGGAGGACGAGGAATGAGAGACCACGTGTGGTTGAGGAGGAGAGCATCATACTCTTCTTTCATAGCTTGAAACCAGTTGGGGTCAAGAAGGGCTTGTTTGTAGGATGTGGGAAGCGGAGAAATAGGAGGAGGGGAGGCAGATGCTGTTAAGTTGAGACGTCGGGTAGGGAGACCGAAACCGGCTTTGCTACGATTGTGCATAGTGTGAGTGTTGGCAGGGGCAGGGACAGGAACGGCACGAGGTGCAAGAGGACGAGTGGCGTCGGGTGATGGTGTGGCAGCAGATGGTTGGACGGGCGTCGCGAGCATGGGGCTGGGATCTGCGTGGACGGGGGAGGGAGATGCATGCGCGTTGGCAGTATCTGCATGCGCGCTTGGAGTGGCTGGTGTTGGCGGGTCTGGTGGATGGGTGGGAGAAGTGGTGGTAGGTGGGAGAGGCGCAGGGGAATCGCGAAGGGTGCCCAATCGACATGAACAGTGCAATGCACGTCGATCGCAGAGTGTCGATGTGAGGACGGAGAAGTGGTAGAGAGAGGAGAGGAAATATCTGGCGGGTGGTGATGAGAAAACGGGAAAACCGACTCATCGAAGACAACGTGACGTGAGAGAATCACTCTGCTAGTAGGAAGATGAAGGCAGCGGTAGCCACGGTGGTTGTCGGAATAGCCGAGAAAAGCGCAAGGAAGCGATCGTGGTTCGAGTTTATGGTTGGTAGTGGCGCACAAATTTGGAAAACACAGACAACCGAACACACGGAGATCGGTGTAGGTAGGAGGATGAAGGAAAAGGGATTCATAGGGAGAAGTTTTGGGACATGTTTTGGTGGGTCGGATGTTGAGCAGAAACGCCGCATGTCAGAGAGACTCTACCAAGTACTGTGGTGGCATGGAAGCGTGGATTAGAAGAGTACGAAGAATATCATTAATGCTGAACAGAGATCGTCCGGCCTTACCGTTTTGGGGAGAAGTATATGGGCAGTAAAAGCGAAGGAGGCCGCCATGTTGAAGAAAAAATTCGCGATTGCGTGCATTGTTGAATTCACGTCCATTGTCACATTGTAGGAAGCGAATGGGGAGGGAAAAATGTGTGTAAACATATTTTTCAAAGTTGAAAAACAGGGTGTGTACATCAGATTTAGAAGGAAGATGGAAAGTCCACATAAAATGAGAGTAGTTGTCCACGATTACAAGATAAAACCTAAAACCAGAAACACTAGGAACAGGAGATTGCCATAGATCACAGTGCAACAATTTGAAAGGAAAAGAACTGGAAGTAGTAGACATGCTAAAGGGAAGTCGAACGTGTTTGCCCATCTGGCAAGACTGGCACGGAGCAGAATCATGCGCGTCGCGGATGTGGGGAAGCTGAAACTCGTGGAGAAGAGCGGTGGTGGTGGTGGTGTTGGGGTGACCCAGCCGGCGAGGCCACAGGGAGACGGAAGTGACCAGTGCTTGGACAGATGATGAAGACGAGCCACCGGGAGCAGTGTACATGTCGCTAGAGCTATTGAACCGCGCGATCACCTCCTTGCTGCGAAGATCCTTCACAGACACACCCAAGGGATCAAATTCAACAGAAACAAGATTGTCAATAGTGAATCGTCGAATAGATATCAAGTTCTTGATGAGGGCAGGGGCAACAAGCACTTCACGCAATGACAGAGAGGGGGAAAGTGAAGTACACCCAATGCATGAAACACGAACAGATCAGCCATCTCCTGCGGTGATGGACGGGGAGATAGAAGGATGAATTGAAGACAACGAAGAACTAGATGCAGACATGTGCGAGGAAGCGCCAGAATCAAAGATACATTCCGTACCTGCGTCGTGAGTGGTAAGTGAGTTCATGGCGGCAACGAATGCAGCCTGGTCCCAGGTTGGAGCAGTCGGGGCAGTAGTAGGAGCAGCAGCAGGAGGCGCCGATGCGCGCGGATCAAATGATGAAGTACAGGGAGCCGTGGGCGACGCCTGCCCCCAAGGTGAAGCAGAGGGAGCCGCCGGCAACGCCTGCTCCCATGGTGAAGCAGAGGGAGCGCCGTAGTGGTACGGAGGTGAAGCAGAGGGCGGCGATGCCGCTTGGTACAGAGGCACGCAAGCCGTATAAGCATGCGGAGGAGGCCGTGCTCCAAGGAGGCCCGGGGCGTCGAGCTGAGGACGCATGCCCGGGGCCCAACTGCCGCTGTAAGCTGGCGGAGCACCGAACGGAGAAGTCGCAAACCACGGCATGGGACATGCTTGGACGAGCCCGGTCCAGGGATCATGCGTAGGCTGCCACGGCGCCAGAGTGGTGGTGGAGGCCGGGGGAGCCGCAGCAGCAAGTGTTGGCGGAGCCGGAGGCGCCGGGGAAGAGCCTGACGATGAACCCGGCGCGCGGTGCTGTGGAGGATGGTAGATGGGGTTCTTGCCCTTGTAGTTTGGACTGGGGCGCCATCCGGGCGGCGGCTGCGACAAAGACGCCGCCCCCGAGCACTGAGCCGGGGTCGGAGGAGATGCTGCAGCAGGGTGCGTGGTGGCGTGGAAGAGGCGTGGCGCACCCGCTTTGCGCGCCTGGTTCTGTTCCGCCATCTGGAGCATGCAGATGGCCTCGGCGAGCATCGGGAGAGGACGAAGGAGGGGGATCAGAGTCGCCTGTTGGGCAAAACAATCATCAATGCCGCCCATTAGGGCGTGGAGCAGCGACCGATCAGCCACCACCTCCCCGAGCTCGCGAAGCTCATCGCCAATGGCCTTGATCCGCTGAGAGAAGACGCCCACGGGGCGATCGCCCTACGTGATCGTGCGGAGCTCTATGTTGACGGCAGAAATGCGAGCGTCACGGTTGTCTTGGAAAAGCCGACGGAGTTCGAGCCAGATGTCTCGCGCAGTGGCACCATCCGTGACGACGAGGTTGAAGATCTCCGACGAAACGCGCGTATAGAGCCGTTGAATAATGGCGAGGTCATCTTCGATCCATGCGGGATCACGAGGAGCAGGAGGGATATCGTCGGAGATGTGATGAAGGAGAGAGCAGCGCCCAAGATGAATCTCAAAAAGATGATGCCAGTGGTAGTAATTGTGGCTGTTGAGATCGAGAACGATAGGGATGAAGGGCGTGATGTCGGTAATGGTGTCGCTAAAGGAAATGGGAGAAGGAAGAACCAGGGTGGAAGAAACTGGAGCAGTGTCTGGAGGTGTAGTCATGGCGAGGGAGGAATTGCGGAGTTTGCCGGAGGAAGGAAGGGGAGGAGGAGGCGGCAGGCCGCTGGAGTTTGTCATGGCGAGGGAAGGACAGGTGGATCGATATCTGATACCATGTAAAACTATCGTGGATTGATTTTCATTGCTATACAGAGAGTACATGAGGGGATACATATAGCAGGCGTCGTGAGCGATCATGGGATCGTGGCAATCATGGGCAGGAGTATGGGACTCTCCTGCGCTGACTCCTGTGCTGACCGGGTCCATCGCCTAACAGTCAGATCCCCCACAGACACCTTGATTTCATTCAGAGGTAAAATAAGCCACCGACTACGCTGACTAAAGCGCAAGTACTGCATTGAAAGAAAGACCACTGAGAAAGTCTTGTTCCCCACCTTGGTCACTTCCAATCCGACTCTTCCTCAGAGAGCTGCTTCAACTCCTCTTGCATAGCCTCCAGAGAGACATCCACATCATCCACCAAGGTTAAAGATGTTGCATTGAGAACCTGCCCTAGCACGCCTATGCCCTTCACTCTCTTATACTCCCTTCGTTTCTAAATATGTCTTTTTAGAGATTCCCATCTGGACCACCGTCGGAATGGTTGCTACGCGGACCCAAAGAAGGTTCAAACTTTGGGGTGTGCTCGCAATTCCTCACCTCGCCTTATCAGCCGCGCTCAACCCCATGGCCAAGCTCCTACGCGATCCCACCGTGGAAGCAGAACTAAGAATGCAGCAGTATCCCCCGGTTCGGGCCACCTTGCGACATAAAACCCTACACATGCTTTGTAGTTGGATTGCCTCGCACAGGAGGATAAATGTGTGAGTGGTGGATGAGCTCGGTCTGATCCCTCCCTCTATAAGGTGGCGTCCTAGCTATACTTATACTGGGCCGGTCCTCTTCCACCAATACACTAGGCGGGAAGGGTGACCACAACCGCCAAATTCGAAGGGGACATGAATACATCTTATCCTGACATAAGATAGACTCCACCTGCTAGAGCTTCTGGCCATCACGCGCAGGTGGACTCGGCGATGACCTCCATCATGAAAAGCCCGCCATCCTTGTCTCTTAGCACCGATGAGGCAACCTTTGGGGCCGCCTTGGGAACCCGCGCACTGGCACTGTACATTT
Source organism: Secale cereale (assembly GCA_902687465.1). Classification (NCBI taxonomy): domain Eukaryota; kingdom Viridiplantae; phylum Streptophyta; class Magnoliopsida; order Poales; family Poaceae; genus Secale; species Secale cereale. The sequence goes on from LR738716.1 coordinate 1,890,083, forward strand.
AGCACCAAAGTGGAAAGCCTCACCATCCGCGCCCGCTTGCAAGCTTCCTGGACGGTCTTGCTCATGCGGCCTTAAAGATGGGCCGTACTGGGCTCATACCATGCACTGCGTCTTGGGCTGCATGCAGGCGGGACTGGGTACCCCCGGTCCCATGGTCCCGATAGTAGCCCCCGGGCCCGCGGCATGCACAACTTCACCAGTTGGAGGGGCAAAACGGCACGGGCCCTAACCGCCTGCGGGCCAGGCGCGACACGTGGCCCACGACGTGGCGCGGGATGCCCCCACTAACCCACGATGCCTCGGCAACTGCCGAGGCTGACATAAAGCCTGGGGGCACTGTGTTGGGCCATCACTACTCTTCCTTGTCTTGCATCCGCTTCCGAAGACGAAGGGGCACGGACCGCCCCCCTCGATTGCTATATATGGGCCGGAGGGCGGACCCCTTGGCCCATCTCCTCTGATCACACCTCTCCCCTTCCATCCGCCGCATTCGCAGCCATGGGGCGCTTGAGGAAGTTCTCCGCTGCCGATAAGGGAAAGGTGGTGCTGGAGGGAGCGGAGCCTCCGCAGCTAGCAAGGGTGCGATGCCGCCTCGCAAGTCCGTCGCTATGATCGGGGCGCCATGACGGGGACGTGGGCGTCCTCTATTGGTGGCCTACGCCGGCCCGGTCAACCGCGGGCATGGCCGCGGGGGTCGAGGCGGCTGTGGCGGAGGTGGGAGCGGTGGCATAGGTACCCGGCCACCTTGAGCATGGACCCACTCTCACTACTGGAATCTGGGTCTTTGCCATCTGCCAGATCTTTGCCATCTGCCAGATCTTTGCCGTCTGCTGGCAGACGGCAAAGAGGTCTTTGCCATCTGCCAGCAGACGGCAAAGACCAATGTGGGCCCCATGGGGGTACTGCACTGGCTAGGTCACACCGGCCACTTCTTTGCCGTCTGCTGGCAGACGGCAAAGATTTCTTTGCCATCTGCCAGCAGATGGCAAAGAGATATGAGGGGGCCCACAGTGTCACGGCGTGGGCGGGCTAACGGTTACCCTCTTTGCCGTCTGCTGGCAGACGGCAAAGAATTCTTTGCCGACTGCTGGCAGACGGCAAATATTCTTTGCCGTCTGCTGGCAGTCGGCAATGAGGTGGGGCTATTTTTTTTTGGGTTAAAAAAAAAGCCGTTGCCCCCACCTCCTCCCTCTCTCTTTTCGGGCCTTAATTTCGCGCCCGCGCGCTCTCTCGCATTGATAATTTTCGGGCGTCCCGCGCGCAGCCCATCCATCCGAACAGAAGAAAAAGAATGAGAAAAAAAAGACACAGAAGCCCCCATCGAACAGAACACCTCACGCGAGTCCCTCTCTCCCTCCCCACGAGACTCCACGCCGCCGCCGCTGCCGCCGCCGCCCACGCCGGTGGACTCCGGCGAGTTCCACCGGCGCGCTGCACGCCCCCATGGTGCCCTCGCTCCGCTCCTTCAACCTCTCCGGCCAGATCCGACAGTCCCGGCCTCTACCCATGGCGTGGACGGCTCGAGGCGCCGGATCCCGGAGCAGGGCGGCGCGGAGGCCTTCCTCCGGCAGGATCCCGAGCTCGACGAGGAGGAGCAGGAGGAGGAGGGCCGCACCCGAACCACCAAAGGCCTTTGCCGTCAAATTGAATGAATTCAATTAAAAACAGGGGTTATATAGGCTCTTTGCCGTCTGCCAGCAGTCGGCAAAGAATGCCACGTGGCAGCTCCCTGTTCAACCTGGGAACACTGGTTGCCTATTTGGGCATTTTGCCGACTGCCGGCAGACGGCAAAGAGGCTCAGTTCTTTGCCGACTGCCGGCAGTCGGCAAAGAGGCTAAGGTCTTTGCCGACTGCCGGCAGTCGGCAAAGAGGCTAAGGTCTTTGCCGACGGCCAGCAGACGGCAAAAAAGGCCACGTGGCAGCTTCCCAGTGACTCCTATTTGGCCTCTTTGCCGTCTGCCAGCAGACGGCAAAGACCTTAGCCTCTTTGCCGTCTGCCGGCTGACGGCAAACCACGCCGTTAACCCCTAACGGCTCCCACCTCACCTCACCGCCGTCTACGCTCTTTGCCGTCTGCTGGCCGCAAACGGCTGACGGCAAAGAGCTTTGCCGACTGCTTCTATGAAGCAGACGGCAAAGAAGGCCTTTACCGGCGTTAATTCAGCCGGACTGTTTGCCGACTGCTAGCAGTCGGCAAAGAGCTTTGCCGACTGCCATTCATGCCTTTGCCGACTGCCATGGCAGTCGGCAAAGAAGCTGATTCCTGTAGTGTCTGTGATACGTTTCCAACGTATCTACCTTTCCTAACGCTTTTCTCCTTGTTTTGGACTCTAATTTGCATGATTTGAATGGAACTAACCCTGTACAGACGCTGTTTTCAGCAGAACTACCATGGTGTTGTTTTGGGGCAGAAATAAAAGTTCTCGGCGAAGTGTGCCTCGCAAGGGTCTTGCTCGTGCGGCCTTAAAGATGGGCAGTATTGGGCTCATACCATACAATGCGTCCTGGGCTGCATGCGGGCAGGACTAGGTACCCCCGGTCCCATGGTCCCGACTGTAGCCCCCGGGCCCGTGGCATGCACGACTTCACCAGTTGGCGGGGCAAAACGGCACGGGCCCTAACCGCTTGCGGTCCAGGCGCGACACGTGGCGCACGACGGGGCGCAGGATGCCCCTACTAACTCACAATGCCTCGGCAACTGCTCAGGCTGACATAAAGCCTGGGGGCACCGTGCGGGGCTGATACGTCTCCAACGTATCTATAATTTTTAATTGTTCCATGCTATTATTTAAGATGTTTTGGATGTTTAATGGGCTTTGTTATACACTTTTATATTATTTTTGGGACTAACCTATTAACCCAAAGGCCCGGTCCTGATTGTTGTTTTTGCCTATTTCAGGGTTTTACAGAAAATGAATATGAAACGGAGTCCAAACGGAATGAAACTTCGGGAGAGATATTTTTGGAGCAAAATATGCACGGGAGACTTGAGAACCACAGAGTAGGGCTGACGTGGCGTCCACGAGGGTGGGGGGCGCGCCCCCCTACAGGGCGCGTCCCCTGCCTCGTGGGCCCCATGTCTGGCTCCCGGTGCCCTCCTTCCTCCTATATATACCTACGTACCCCGAAACCATCAGAAGAGAAGAGAAAACCCTAGTTCCACAGCCGCAACCACCTATTCCTGTGAGATCCCATCTTGGGGCTGTTCCGGAGCTCCGCCGGAGGGGGGATCTACCATGGAGTGCTTATACATCATCATCACCGCCTCACCATGAGTTGTGAGTAGTTTACCATAGACCTTCGGGTCCATAGTTAGTACCTAGATGGCTTCTTCTCTCTCTTTGGATCTCAATACCAAGTTCTCCTCGGTGTTCAAGGAGATCTATTCGATGTAATCTCTTTTTGCGGTGTGCTTTTCGAGATCCGATGAATTTTGGGTTTATGATCAAGATTATCAATGAGAAATATTTGGTTCCTTTCTGAACTCTTTTATGCATGATTATAATATCCTTGCAAGTCTCTTCGAATTATTCGTTTGGCTTGGCCTACTAGATCTATAGTTCTTGCAATGGGAGAAGTGCTTGGCTTTGGGTTCAATCTTGCGGTGTCCTTTCCCAGTGACAGTAGGGGCAGCAAGGCACGTATTGTATTGTTGCCATCGAGGATAAACATATGGGGTTTATATCATGTTATTTGAGTTTATCCCTCTACATCATGTCATCTTGCTTAATGCGTTACTCTATTCTTATGAACTTAATACTCTAGATGCATGCTGGATAGCGGTCGATGTGTGGAGTAATAGTAGTAGATGAAGAATCGTTTCGGTCTACTTGTCTCGGACGTGATGCCTATATATAATGATCATGTCTAGATAGCATCATAATTATTCGCTTTTCTATCAATTGCTCGACAGTAATTCGTTCACCCACCGTAAAATTCTGCTATCATGAGAGAAGCCACTAGAGAAACCTATGCCCCCCGGGTCTATTCTCAACATATCAATCTACAATCTACTTTACATTTCCGTTTTTACTTTCTGTTCTTATATCCAAAAATACCAAAAATATCAAACTATCATCTCTATCAAATCTCACTTTTGTAAGTGACCGTAAAGGGATTGACAACCCCTTATCGGGTTGGCTGCGAAGTTCTTATTTGTTTGTGTAGGTGCGAGGGACTCGCACGTAGTCTCCTACTGATTGATACCTTGGTTCTCAAAACTGAGGGAAATACTTACGCTACTGTGCTGCATCACCTTTTCCTCTTCGAGGGAATACAACGCAAGCTCGAGAAGTAGCAAGAAGAATTTCTGGCGCCGTTGCCGGTTAGCTTACGCAAAAGTCATATACTAAATACCTATCATAAACCCTTATCCTTCGCATTACATTTATTTGCCTCTCGTTTTCCTCTCCCCCACTTCACCCTTGCCGTTTCATTTGACCTTCTTTTGCCGTGTGTTTACCGTTCGCTTGCCCTCATGTCTGAGATGGGGGAAGATTTTATCGAAAAGGGTAGTAATGTTGAGGGCAACGTCTATGTTGACCATCCAGAAGAAACTACCACTTTACATATTAAGAAGTTCCGGCTTGGTAGTGGGAATATCATTGGAAAATGAGTTCTTAAAGACTTCTTTACTTGTGTCGGTGCTTTGCCCACTATGGGTGGCTCTATTCTTCACAAAACTAGTAGCCTTGCAGATGCTATATCTATGCTTGTAGTTGAAATTGAAAGGCAATTTATCCATATGCATCCCTGTATTCATAGAATCTTTCTGGAGTTTTCCAGTATTGAGCATTCTTCTATTAAGCGTGCATCTACTATCTTTTTGGCTCATGAATTTAGATTTATCATGAAAGAGGCCAAAGAAATCTTTGCTCATTATGGGGTAGATGCTGGTCGACCTCCCATAGAAGCTATCTTATTTAATCAAGAAGACATAATGCGGTTGCGATCTCCTGACCATGCTGCTTTTAATGAAAACCTTAGAAAAAAGGTTCCTACCGATGTCTTGGTTGATAGAATTTCTGAGTTTAATGATGATTTTGCTATTCAAAACAATGGGTTAGGTTTCTCCCTTGATCGAAGGCTCATGACCTTCTGCCAAAAGAATGCCTATAATGATGAATTGGTTGTACACTATAAAGGGTCAAAAGAGGAACCTATACCTCCTGAGCTTGATATGGGGGACTTTTGTCCCATTAAATTTAGCCCTTTTGATTACTTTTGTTTGCCACAAAGGAAACTTGCTGCTGAACGTAGGGAATATGAGATGAGTTTTCGCGATATATCTTATCATTATGGCAATCCCTAGATCTATCCATGTATCGTGCCTAGCTAGGAGCGTAAAACGATAGCGCTTGTTGGGAGGCAACCCAATTTTATATTTTTTGTTTTTGCTTCTGTTTAGGAATAAGTATTGCATCTAGCTTCTTTTTAGATGTGGTTTTGTGTTTTAATTAGTGTTTGTGCCAAGTAGAACCTTTGGGAAGACTTGTGTGAAGTTTATATGATCTTGCTGTGAAAAACAGAATTGTTAGCGCTCGCTAGAATAGTCACCAGATTTTACTGGAGTGTGCTATTTAGTTGATTCTTTTTGCAGATGATTAATAGAAAAATTCCTCACGTTTACCAATTGATACGTCCAAAATGTATCTATAATTTCTGCTTGCTCCATGACACTTTTGGGTGATATTGCTATGATATTCATACACTTCCATACACTTTTGATCATATTTCGACTAACTTACTAATCCAGTGCACCCCAGTGCCAGTTTCTGTTTTCGGCTGTTTTTGTATTTCAGGTTTTCACGTTACGAGAACTGCCCAAAAAAATCCAGAAAAATTATATAAAAAATCAGCGTTTCGGGAACAACATTGCGTCCGAAGGACAGCCGGGGGGGGGCACCAGGGCTCCAGGCGCCCTGGCGGCGCCCCCCCGGGCCGCGCCGGGGGGGCGCCTGGGCCCCCCGAAGCTTCCCCGATGCCCCCCTTTGGCATATATTTAAAGCGTCCTCCGAAACCCTCAGAACAAGAACTCTTTTCGCGATCCCATCTCTGTTCCGCCGCCGCCGCCGCTTCCAAGATCGGGAGCACCAGGAGAACTCTTCCCGGCACCCTGCCGGAGGGGAGGATCACCACCGGGAGCTTCTCCACCACCATGGACGCCTCCCGGATGACTCGTGAGTAGTCTCCCTTGGACCATGGGTCCATGACCAGTAGCTATGTGATGTTCTCCTCCCGTTCTTGTGCTTCACTAATTAGTCCTCGTGAGCTGCCCTACATGATCGAGGCACCTATGTAATCCTTATGCTGTTGCTATGTTGAGTTTGCTGGGATCCGATGGATTATGAGATTATGTTCAGATTGATCTTGAGTAATATATTTGATCTACCTCTTTTATATTTTTGTTCATAAGTAATTCTTGCATGTTCTCCGTTGTTATTTATTGCTTTGGCCGAGTAATAGGTACTGACTCCAAGAGGGAACGTTATGCTCGATTGTGGGTTCATGCCCCTCGATGACTAGCTTGAGTGACAGAAACATGAGTCTAGGGGATGTGCTGTTGCCACAAGGGGGAAAACAACGGTGCTTGTGCCCGCGGGTGCAAGGATTGTTTACTTTACGCAAAGTTCTTTTAATGCAGTTGTCTGTTGCATTGAGTTTACACTATGGGTGGGACTCGCAACTTAATACCAGCGAGATGTTCTGGATAGATATCTCAAGGTGGATGATTAGTAGTAGATATTGATGGATTTCGGTCTACTTACTTTGGCGTACCGCCCATGCTTTGAACCTCAACCTTTCTTGCAATGTAGTCAGCATTGGTTTGCGTTCGTGGTCATGTCAATTGCCCAGCTGTAATTTGTTTACCTCACATAGCTGTTTTATCGTCTTTTGGGAGAGAGACATCACTAGTGAACATCATGAGACTCCGGTCCATATTACCATGATTGATCACATCCACTATTTACTTTTCGTTATTATTTACTATTGCAAAACATTATCTATCACTACTATCATTGCTTTTAATCCTTTGTGAACTACAAGGCCGGAGGGATTGACAACCTCTCTGTACTCGTTGGGAGCAAAGTTATTTGTATCTGTGTGCAAGTCCACGTTGATTGCTACTAATCTGGCACCGTAGCAGTTGACACCTACTTGTTGAACCTAGGAGTCTCTGGGGATTCGATCCTTGGCATCTTTGCTAAGGGAAAACACTTCTACATACTGCATCTTACACCTTCCACTTGGGGTAACCAACGAGGGGTTCGAGGCCCATCACCAATTTATTTCAATTTTTTTTGGAGTTACAGAAGTATTCGAAAGTTACAGATTACTACAGACTGTTCTGTTTTTGACAAATTCTGTTTCCCGTGTGTTGTTTGCTTATTTTGATGAATCTATGAGTAGTTTGGGGAATATGAATCATAGAGAAGTTGGAATACAGTAGGTTTGAAACCAATATAAACAAAGAATGAGTTCATTACAGTACCTTTGAGTGGTGGTTTGTTTTCTTATACTAACGGAGCTCACGAGATTGTTGTCTGAGTTTTGTGTTGTGATGTTTTCAAGTTTTGAGTATTGCTTTGATGGACTATGGAACAAGGAGTGGCAAGAGCCTAAGTTTGGGGATTCCCAAGGCACCCCAAGGTAAAATTCAAGGACAACCAAAAGCCTAAGCTTGGGGATGCCCCGGGAAGGCATCCCCTCTTTCGTCTTCATCTATCGGTAACTATACTCGGGACGGTATTTTTATTCACCACATGATATGTGTTTTACTTGGAGCATCATGTATTATTTGAGTCTTTGCTTGTTAGTTTTCCACAATCATCCTTGCTGGACACACCTTTTTGAGAGAGAGATAAATATGGCCTAGGAATTGTTAAAACACTCTATGTGCTTCACTTATATCTTTTGAGTGAAATAGTTTGCTCTAGTGCTTCACTTATATCTTTTAGAGCACGGTGGTAATTTTATTTTGAAGAAATTGTTGATCTCTCATGCTTCACTTATATATTTTTGAGAGTCTATTAGAACAGCATGGTAATGTGCTTTGGCTATAAAACTAGTCTTCACATGATAGGCATCCCAGATGAATGTAGTAAAAACTTTCATACTAAGTGCATTGAATATGATGAGAAGTTGGATGCTTGATAATTGTTTTGAGATATGAGGATAGTGATATTAGAGTCATGCTAGTGGAGTTATTATGAATTTGAGAAATACTTGTGTTAAAGTTTGTGATTCCCGTAGCATGCACATATGGTGAACCGCTATGTGACGAAGTTAGAGCATGAGGTATTTGTAGAGTGTCATCCTTTGTGTGGAGGTCGGGGGCGCGCGATGGTTAACTCCTACCAACCTCCCCCCTAGGAGCATGCGTTCATTGCTTTGTTTTGATGACTCGTAAATTTTTGCAATAAGTATATGAGTTCTTTTGACTAATGTTGAGTCAATGGATCATACACACTCTCACGCTTCCACCATTGCTAGCCTATCTTATACCGCGCAACTTTCGCCGGTACCATACACCCACTATATACCTTCCTCAAAACAGTTACCATATATCTTCCTAAAAATAGCCACCATACCTACCTATCATGGCATTTCCATAGCCATTCCGAGATATATTGCCATGCAACTTTCCACCGTTCCGTTCATATGACACGCTTCATATTGTCATATTACCATGCATGATCATGTAGTTTACATCGTATTTGTGGCAAAGCCACCATGCATAATTTTTCATACATGTCACTCTTGATTCATTGCACATCCCGATACACCGCCGGAGGCATTCATGTAGAGTCATACTTTGTTCTAGTATCGTGTTGTAATATCGAGTTTTAAATTAATAAAAGTGTGATGATCATCATTATAGAGCATTGTCCCATGTGAGGAAAGGCCAAAAAAAAATAAAAAAAAAAGAGATGGCCCAAAAAAAATAGAGGGGCTAAAAAAATAAAAATAAAGAGGAGAAAGCCCGTCCAAAAAAATGAGAGAAAAGAAAAAAGGGACAATTACTACTATCTTTTTCCACACTTGTGCTTCAAAGTAGCACCATGTTCTTCATGATAGAGAGTCTCATGTTTAGTCACTTTCATATACTAGTGGGAATTTTTCATTTTAGAACTTGGCTTGTATATTCCAACGATGGGCTTCCTCAAATGCCCTAGGTCTTCGTGAGCAAGCAAGTTGGATGCACACCCACTTAGTTTCTTTTGTTGAGCTTCCATACATATTTAGCTCTAGTGCATCCGTTGCATGGCAATCCCTACGTACTCACATTGATATCTATTGATGGGCATCTCCATAGCTCGTTGATACACCTAGTCGATGTGAGACTATCTCCCTCCTTTTTGTCTTCTCCACAACCACCATTCTATTCCACCCATAGTGCTATATCCATGGCTCACGCTCATGTATTGAGTGAAAGTTGAAAGGTTTGAAAGAATAGGGTATGAAAACAAGTGCTTGGCTGAAACCGGGGTTGTGCATGATATGAATATTTTGTGTGATGAAGAGGGAGCATAGCCAGACTATATGATTTTGTAGGGATAACTTTCTTTAGCCATAGTATTTTAAGAAGAAATGATTGCTTTATTAGTATGCTTGAAGTATTATTATTTCTTATGTCAATATAGACTTTTGTGTTGAATCTTTCAGATCTGAACATTCATGCCACAATTAAGAGAACTACATTGAAAATTATGTTGGTTAGCATTCCACATCAAAAAATATGTTTCTATCATTTACCTACTCGAGGACGAGCAGGAATTAAGCTTGGGGATGCTTGATACGTCTCCAATGTATCTATAATTTTTTATTGTTCCATGCTATTATTTATGATGTTTTGAATGTTTAATGGGCTTTGTTATACACTTTTATATTATTTTTGGGACTAACCTATTAACCCAAAGGCCCAGTCCAGATGACTGTTTTTTGCCTATTTCAGGGTTTTACAGAAAAGTAATATCAAACGGAGTCCAAACGGAATGAAACTTCGGGAGAGATATTTTTGGAGCAAAATATGCACGGGAGACTTGAGAACCACAGAGTAGGGCTGACGTGGCATCCACGATGGTGGGGGGCGCGCCGCCCTACGGGGCGCGCCCCCCCTACAGGGCGTGCCCCCTTGCCTCATGGGCCCCACGTCTGGCCGCCGGTGCCCTCCTTCCTGCTATATATACCTACGTACCCCGAAACCATCAGAAGAGAAGAGAAAACCCTAGTTCAGCCGATGTAAGCTTCTGTTCCCGTGAGATCCCATCTTGGGGCCTGTTCCGGAGCTCCGCCGGAGGGGGGATCTACCACGGAGTGCTTCTACATCATCATCATCGCCTCACCATGAGTTGTGAGTAGTTTACCACAGACCTTCGGGTCCATAGTTAGTACCTAGATGGCTTCTTCTCTCTCTTTGGATATCAATACCAAGTTCCCCTCAGTCTTCGAGGAGATCTATTCGATGTAATCTCTTTTTGCGGTGTGTTTGTCGAGATCCGGTGAATTGTGGGTTTATGATCAAGATTATCTATGAGAAATATTTGGTTCGTTTCTGAACTCTTTTATGTATGATTATAATATCCTTGCAAGTCTCTTCGAATTATTGGTTTGGTTTGGCCTACTAGATCTATAGTTCTTGCAATGCGAGAAGTGCTTGGCTTTGGGTTCAATCTTGCGGTGTCCTTTCCCAGTGACAGTGGGGACAGCAAGGCATGTATTGTATTGTTGCCATCGAGGATAAAAATATCGGGTTTATATCATGTTATTTGAGTTTATCCCTCTACATCATGTCATCTTGCTTAAGGCGTTACTCTGTTCTTATGAACTTAATACTCTAGATGCATGCTGGATAGCGGGAGATGTGTGGAGTAATAGTAGTAGATGCAGAATCATTTCAGTCTACTTTTCTCGGACGTGATGCCTATATATAATGATCATGCCTAGTCTCATAATTATTCGCTTTTGTATCAATTGCTCGACAGTAATTCGTTCACCCACCATAGAATTCTGCTATCATGAGAGAAGCCACTAGAGAAACCTATGGCCCCCGGGTCTATTCTCAACATATCAATCTACAATCTACTTTAATTTTTCGTTTTTACTTTCTGTTATTATATCCAAAAATACCAAAAATATCAAACTATCATTTCTATCGGATCTCACTTTAGTAAGTGACCGTAAAGGGATTGACAACCCCTTATCATGTTGGCTGTGAAGTTCTTATTTGTTTGTGCAGGTGCGAGGGACTCGCGCGTAGTCTCCTACTGGATTGATACCTTGGTTCTCAAAACTGAGGGAAATACTTACACTACTCTGCTGCATCACCCTTTCCTCTTCGAGGGAAGACAACGCTGTTGGAAATATGCCCTAGAGGCAATAATAAATTGGTTATTATTATATTTCCTTGTTCATGATAATTGTTTATTATCCATGCTAGAATTGTATTGATAGGAAACTCAGATACATGTGTGGATACATAGACAAACACCATGTCCCTAGTAAGCCTCTAGATGACTAGCTCGTTGATCAATAGATGGTTACGGTTTCCTGACCATGGACATTGGATGTCGTTGATAACGGGATCACATCATTAGGAGAATGATGTGATGGACAAGACCCAATCCTAAGCCTAGCACAGATCCTGTAGTTCATATGCTAAAGCTTTTCTATATGTCAAGTATCTTTTCCTTAGACCATGAGATTGTGCAACTCCCGGATACCGTAGGAATGCTTTGGGTGTACCAAACGTCACAACGTAACTGGGTGGCTATAAAGGTGCACTACAGGTATCTCCGAAAGTGTCTGTTGGGTTGGCACGAATCGAGACTGGGATTTGTCACTCCGTATGACGGAGAGGTATCTCTGGGCCCACTCAGTAGGACATCATCATAATGTGCACAATATGTGATCAAGGAGTTGATCACGGGATGATGTGTTACGGAACGAGTAAAGAGACTTGCCGGTAACGAGATTGAGCAAGGTATCGGTATACCGACGATCGAATCTCGGGCAAGTGCTATACCGATAGACAAAGGGAATCGTATACGGGATTGATTGAATCCTTGACATCGTGGTTCATCCGATGAGATCATCGTGGAACATGTGGGAGCCGACATGGGTATCCAGATCCCGCTGTTGGTTATTGGCCGGAGAGTTGTCTCGGTCATGTCTACATGGTTCCCGAGCCCGTAGGGTCTACACACTTAAGGTTCGATGACGCTAGGGTTATAGGGAAAGTATGTACGCGGTTACCGAATGTTGTTCGGAGTCCCGGATGAGATCCCGGACGTCACGAGGAGTTCCGGAATGGTCCGGAGGTAAAGATTCATATATGGGAAGTCCTGTTTAGGTCACCGGAAAAGTTTCGGGCGATATCGGTAATGTACCGGGACCACCGGGAGGGTCCCGGGGGTCCACCAGGTGGGGCCACCAGCCCCTGAAGGCTGCGTGGGCTAAGTGTGGGAGGGAACCAGCCCCAAGGGGGCTGGTGCGCCCCCCCACCAAGTCCCTAGGCGCATGGAGAGGGGAGGGGGGCAAACCCTAGGTCCAGATGGGCCTTAAGGCCCACCCTAGGGCGCCCCCTCTCTCTCCCCCCCTTGGCCGCACCCTAGATGGGTTCTGGGGGGCTGCCGCCACCCCTAGGGAGGAAACCCTAGATGGGGGCGCAGCCCCTACCTCCCCCCTATATATATGTGAAGTTTAGGGCTGCCCAGAACAAGTTTTGACCTCGGTCGATTGGCGCAGCCCTACCTCTCTCCCTCCTCGTCTCCCGCAGCGCTTGGCGAAGCCCTGCTGGAGTCCCGCGCTCCTCCACCACCACCACGCCGTTGTGCTGCTGTTGGATGGAGTCTTCCCCAACCTCTCCCTCTCTCCTTGCTGGATCAAGGCGTGGGAGACGTCACCGGGCTGCACGTGTGAAGAACGCGGAGGCACCGTCCGTTCGGTGCTAGGATCTTCGGCGATCTGAATCGCGGCGAGTACGACTCCATCAACCGCGTTCTTGAACGCTTCCGCTTAGCGATCTACAAGGGTATGTGGATCCAACTCTCCCCTCGTAGATGCATCTCCTAGATTGATCTTGGTGAACGTAGGAAAATTTTTGTTTCCCATGCGACGTTCCCCAACAGCTGTTGGAAATATGCCCTAGAGGCAATAATAAATTGGTTATTATTATATTTCCTTGTTCACGATAATCGTTTATTATCCATGCTAGAATTGTATTGATAGGAAACTCAGATACATGTATGGATACATAGACAAACACCATGTCCCTAGTGAGCCTCTAGACGACTAGCTCGTTGATCAATAGATGGTTACGGTTTCCTAACCATGGACATTGGATGTCGTTGATAACGGGATCACATCATTAGGAGAATGATGTGATGGACAAGACCCAATCCTAAGCCTAGCACAGATCGTGTAGTTCGTATGCTAAAGCTTTTCTATATGTCAAGTATCTTTTCCTTAGACCATGAGATTGTGCAACTCCCAGATACCGTAGGAATGCTTTGGGTGTACCAAACGTCACAACGTAACTGGGTGGCTATAAAGGTGCACAACAGGTATCTCCGAAAGTGTCTGTTGGGTTGGCACGAATCGAGACTGGGATTTGTCACTCCGTATGACGGAGAGGTATCTCTGGGCCCACTCGGTAGGACATCATCATAATGTGCACAATATGTGATCAAGGATTTGATCACGGGATGATGTGTTACGGAACGAGTAAAGAGACTTGCCGGTAACGAGATTGAGCAAGGTATCGGTATACCGACGATCGAATCTCGGGCAAGTGCTATACCGATAGACAAAGGGAATCGTATACGGGATTGATTGAATCCTTGACATCGTGGTTCATCCGATGAGATCATCGTGGAACATGTGGGAGCCAACATGGGTATCCAGATCCCGTTGTTGGTTATTGGCCGGAGAGTTGTCTCGGTCATGACTACATGGTTCCCGAGCCCGTAGGGTCTACACACTTAAGGTTCGATGACGCTAGGGTTATAGGGAAAGTATGTACGTGGTTACCGAATGTTGTTCGGAGTCCCGGATGAGATCCCGGACGTCACGAGGAGTTCCGGAATGGTCCGGAGGTAAAGATTCATATATGGGAAGTCCTGTTTTGGTCACCGGAAAAGTTTCGGGCGATATCGGTAACGTACCGGGACCACCGGGAGGGTCCCGGGGGTCCACCAGGTGGGGCCACCAGCCCCAGAAGGCTGCGTGGACCAAGTGTGGGAGGGGACCAGCCCCAGGTGGGCTGGTGCGCCCCCCCACCAAGGTCCAAGGCGCATGGAGAGTGGGAGGGGGGCAAACCCTAGGTCCAGATGGGCCTTAAGGCCCACCCTAGGGCGCCCCCTCTCTCTCCCCCCCTTGGCCGCACCCTAGATGGGTTTGGGGGCTGCCGCCACCCCTAGGGAGGGAACCCTAGATGGGGGCGCAGCCCCTCCCCTTCCCCTATATATAGTGGGGGTTTTGGGGCTGCTAGACACACAAGAACGTCTCCCTCTTGGCGCAGCCCTACCCCTCTCCCTCCTCGTCTCTTGCAGCGCTTGGCGAAGCCCTGCTGGAGTCCCGCGCTCCTCCACCACCACCACGCCGTCGTGCTGCTGTTGGATGGAGTCTTCCCCAACCTCTCCCTCTCTCCTTGCTGGATCAAGGCGTGGGAGACGTCATCGGGCTGCACGTGTGTTGAACGCGGAGGCGCCGTTGTTCGGCGCTTAGATCGGAATCAACCGCGATCTGAATCGCAGCGAGTACGACTCCTTCATCCGCGTTCTTGCAACGCTTCCGCATCGCGATCTACAAGGGTATGTAGATGCACTCTCCTTTATGCTCGTTGCTAGATTACTCCATAGATAGATCTTGGTGACGCGTAGGAAAATTTTTGATTTTCTGCTACGATCCCTAACAGTGGCATCATGAGCTAGGTCTATGCGTAGTATCTTGCACGAGTAAAACACAAAGTAGTTGTGGGCGTAGATCATGTCAATTCTCTTGCCGTTACTAGTCTTATCTTGATTCGGCGGCATCGTGGGATGAAGCGGCCCGGACCGACCTTACACGTACTCTTACGTGAGACAGGTTCCGCCGACTGACATGCACTAGTTGCATAAGGTGGCTAGCGGGTGTCTGTCTCTCCCACTTTAGTCGGATCGGATTCGATGAAAAGGGTCCTTATGAAGGGTAAATAGAAATTGGCATATCACGTTGTGGTTTTGGCGTAGGTAAGAAACGTTCTTGCTAGAAACCTATAGCAGCCACGTAAAAACTTGCAACAACAATTAGAGGACGTCTAACTTGTTCTTGCAGCATATGCCGTGTGATGTGATATGGCCAAAAGGATGTGATGAATGATATATATGTGATGTATGAGATTGATCATGTTCTTGTAATAGGAATCACGACTTGCATGTCGATGAGAATGACAACCGGCAGGAGCCATAGGAGTTGTCTTATTTATTGTATGACCTGCGTGTCACTGAATTACGCCATGTAATTACTTTACTTTATTGCTAAACGTTAGCCATAGTAGTAGAAGTAATGTTTGGCGAGACGACTTCATGGAGACACGTTGATGGAGATCATGATGATGGAGATCATGGTGTCATGCCGGTGACAATGATGATCATGGAGCCCCGAAGATGAAGATCAAAAGGAGCAAAATGATATTGGCCATATCATGTCACTATTTGATTGCATGTGATGTTTATCATGTTTTTCATCTTATTTGCTTAGAACGACGGTAGTGAATAAGATGATCTCTCACTAAAATTTCAAGAATTGTGTTTCCCCTAACTGTGCACCGTTGCTAAGGTTCGTTGTTCCGAAGCACCACGTGATGATCGGGTGTGATAGGTTCTAACGTTCGCATACAACGGGTGTAAGCCAGATTTACACACGCAATACACTTAGGGTTGACTTGACGAGCCTAGCATGTACAGACATGGCCTCGGAACACGGAAGACCGAAAGGTCGAACATGAGTCGTATAGAAGATACGATCAACATGAAGATGTTCACCGTTGATGACTAGTCCGTCTCACGTGATGATCGGACACGGCCTAGTTGATTCGGATCATGTATCACTTAGATGACTAGAGAGATGTCTATCTGAGTGGGAGTTCATTAGATGAACTTAATTGTCATGAACAATAGTCTAAGTTGTCTTCGCAAATTATGTTGTAGACCAATAACTGCGTTGTAGCTCCCTGTTTAATACGATCCTAGAGAAAGACTAAGTTGAAAGATATTGTAAGCAAGGATGCGGACTGGGTCTGTAGTCCGAGGAGTGTCCTCACTGCTGCACAGAAAGCTTACGTCTTTGATGCACCGCTCGATGTGCAAACCCCTACAACGTTGTCTGTGGATGTTGTGAACACCTGAGAGACACGTCCTGATGACTACTTGATAGTTTAGTGCACCATACTTTACGGCTTAGAATCGGGATTCCAATGACGTTTTGAACGTCATAGAATATATGAGATGTTCTGAGAGCTGAAATTGGGATTTCAGGCTCATGCCCGTGTTGAGAGGTATGAGACCTCTGACAAGTTCTTTTTCCAAAAGGATGGAGGAGAATATCTCAACTAGTGAGCATGTGCTCAGAATGTCTGGGTGCTTAAATAACTTGAACCAAGTGGGAGTTAATCTTCCAGATGAGATAGTGGTTGACGGTATTCTCTAGACACTATCACCAAGCTACTAGAACTTCGTGATGAACTATGACATGCAAAGGATGGAGATGATCCCGGAGCTATTAGCGGTGCTTAAGACCGCAAAAGTAGAAATCAAGAAGGAGCATCAAGTGTTGATGGTTTAACAAGACCACTGGTTTCAAAAGGGCAAGGGCTAGAAGGGAAACTTCATGGATGGCAAACCAGTTGTCGCTCTGATGAAGGAACCCATGGTTGAACCCAAACCTCGAGACTAAGTGCTTCTATTATAAGGGGAACGGTCACATGGTAGCGGAACCACCCCAAATACATGGTAGATATGATAGCGGGCAACTTCAACAAAGCATATTTGATATACGTGTTATTGATGTGTACCTTAATTAGTAGTACTCCTTGTAGCACCTGGGTATTGGATACCGGTTCAGTTGCTATTATTAGTGACTTGAAGCAAAAGCTACGGACTGAACGGAGACTAGCTAAGGGCGAGGTGACGATGTGTGTTGGAAGTGTTTCCAAGGTTGATAAGATCACCATCGCACACTCCCTCTAATTTCGAGATTAGTGTTGAACTTAGATAAATGTTATCGGGTGTCTACGTTGAGCATGAATATGATTAGATCATGTTCATTGCAATACGGTTATTCATTTAAGTCAGAGAATAATGGTTATTCTGTTTACATGAATAATACCTTTATGGTCATGCACCCAATGGTTTGTTGAATCTCGATCATAGCAATACACATGATGATAATATTAATGCCAAAAGATGAAGAGTTAATAATGATAGTACCACTTTCTTGTGGCACTGCCGCTTAAGTCATTTTGGCATAAAATGCATGAAGAAACTCCATGCTGATGGATGTTTGGAGTCACTTGATTTTGAATCGCTTGACACATGCGAGCCATGCCTCTTGGGCAGGATGACTAAGATCCCGCGTTCAGGTACAATGAAACGGGAAAGTGACTTGTTGGAAATCATACATGCTGTTGTGTGTGATCCAATGAGAATTAAGGCGTGTAGTGGATATCGTTATTTTCTCATCTTCACTGACGATTTGAGTAGATATGGGTATATTTACTTAATGAAGCAAAAGTCTGAAATGTTTGAAAAGTTCAAGCAATTTCAGAGTGAAGATTAAGAATCATCATAACAAGAAGATCATGTTCCTACGATCTGATCAAGGGGATATTTTCTGAATTATGAGTTTGGCAATCACTTAAGACATTGTGGAAATGTTTCACAGTTGAAGCCACCTGGAACACCACAGCGTAATGGTGTGTCCGGACGTCGTAATCGAACCTTATGAGATATGGTGCGATCTATGATGTATCTTACCGATCTACCGCTATTATTTTGAGGTTATGCATTAGAGACAGTTGCATTCACTTTAGATAGGGCACCATCTAAGTCCGTTGAGACGACGCTGTCTGGTTTGGCAAGAAACCAAAGTTGTCGTTTTCTTAATGTTTGGGGCTGCGATGCTTACGGCTTCAGCCGGAAAAAGCTCGAACCCAAAGCGGACAAATACATCTTCATAGGATACCCAAAGGTAACAGTTGGGTGTACCTCCTATCTCAGATCCAAGGGCAAAAATGTTTGTCCCTAAGAACGGGTCCTTTCTCGAGAAGGAGTTTCTCTCGAAAGAATTGAGTGGGAGGAAGATAGAACTTGATGAGGTTGTCGAACCCTCACTTCAACCGGAGAGTAGTGCAACACAGAAAGATGTTTCTGTGGAACCTACGACTGTTGAAGAGGAAACTAATGATAGTGATCATGAAGTTTCAGATCAAGTTGCTATCAAACCTCGTAGGTCGACAAGGATAAGTACTACTCCTGAGTGGTACGGTGATCCTGTCTTAGATGTCATGTTGTTGGACAACAATGAACCTACGAACTATGGAGAAGCGATGGTGGGCCCATATTCCGACAAATGGTTAGAAGCCGATAAACCCGAGATAGGATCCATGTATCAAAACAAAGTATGGACTTTGGTGGACTTGCCCTATGATCGGCAAGCCATTGAGACAAATGGATCTTTAAGACTAAGACGGACGTGGACGGTAATGTCACCGTCTATGAAGCTCGACTTGTGGCGAAGAGTTTTCCACAAGTTCAAGGAGTTGACTACGATGAGATTTTCTCACCCGTAGCGATGCTTAAGTCCGTCGGAATCATGTTAGCATTAGCTGCATTTATGAAATCTGGCAGATGGATGACAAAACAAGTTTCCTTACCAGTTTTCGTAAGGAAAGGTTGTATATGATACAATCAGAAAGGTTTTGTCGATCCTAAGGATGCTAAAAGATATGCTAGCTCCAGCGATCCTTCTATGGACTAGAGCAAGCATCTCGGAGTCGGAATATATGCTTTGATGGAGTGATCAAAGTTTTTGGGTATACAAAGTTTGTTAGAAACTTGTATTTGCAATAAAGTGAGTGGGAGCACTACAACATTTCTGATAAGTATATATGAATAACATATTGTTTATCCGAAATGATGTTGAATTTCTGGAAAGCGTAAAGGGTTGTTTGAAAGGAGTTTTTCAAAGGAAGACCTGGATAAAGCTGCTTACATATTGGGCATCAAGATCTATAGAGATAGATCAAGACGCCTGATGATACTTTCAAAAGGAACACACACCTTTGACATGATTTTGAAGGAGTTCAAAATAGGACAGTTAAAGAAGGAATTCTTACCTGAGTTATAAGGTGTGAAGTTGAGTAAGACTCAAAGCTTGACCACGGCAGAAGAAAGAGGAAGGACAAAGGTCGTCCCCTATGCTTTTGTCATAGGCTCTATATGGTATGCCATGCTAAGTACCGCACCTGATGTGTGCCTTGCCACATGTCTGGCAAGAGGGTACAAAGGTGATCCAGGAGTGGATCACTAGATAGTGGTCAAAATTATCCTTAGAGGAATAAGGAAATGTTTCTCGGTTATGGAGGTGATAAAGAGTTCGACGTAAACAGTTACGTTGATGCAAGCTTAGCACCTATCCGGGTAACTCTAAGTGGAGATACCGGATACGTATAATGGAGCAACAGTTTGGAATAGCTCCAAGTGGAACGTGGTAGCAGCATCTACAATATGACATAAAGTTTTGCGAAGTACATAGGGATCTGAATGTTGCAGACCCGTTGACTACAACCTCTCTCACAAGCATAACATGATCAAACCCAGAACTCATTGAGTGTTAATCACATATTGATGTGAACTAGATTACTGACTCTAGTAAACTCTTTGGATGTTGGTCACATGGCGATGTGACCTGTGAGTGTTAATCACATGGCGATGTGAACTAGATTATTGACTCTAGTGCAAGTGGGAGACTGTTGGAAATATGCCCTAGAGGCAATAATAAATTGGTTATTATTATATTTCCTTGTTCATGATAATTGTTTATTATCCATGCTAGAATTGTATTGATAGGAAACTCATATACATGTGTGGATACATAGACAAACACCATGTCCCTAGTAAGCCTCTAGATGACTAGCTCGTTGATCAATAGATGGTTACGGTTTCCTGACCATGGACATTGGATGTCGTTGATAACGGGATCACATCATTAGGAGAATGATGTGATGGACAAGACCCAATCCTAAGCCTAGCACAGATCGTGTAGTTAGTATGCTAAAGCTTTTCTATATGTCAAGTATCTTTTCCTTAGACCATGAGATTGTGCAACTCCCGGATACCGTAGGAATGCTTTGGGTGTACCAAACGTCACAACGTAACTGGGTGGCTATAAAGGTGCACTACAGGTATCTCCGAAAGTGTCTGTTGGGTTGGCACGAATCGAGACTGGGATTTGTCACTCCGTATGACGGAGAGGTATCTCTGGGCCCACTCGGTAGGACATCATCATAATGTGCACAATATGTGATCAAGGAGTTGATCACGGGATGATGTGTTACGGAACGAGTAAAGAGACTTGCCGGTAACGAGATTGAGCAAGGTATCGGTATACCGACGATCGAATCTCGGGCAAGTGCTATACCGATAGACAAAGGGAATCGTATACGGGATTGATTGAATCCTTGACATCGTGGTTCATCCGATGAGATCATCGTGGAACATGTGGGAGCCGACATGGGTATCCAGATCCCGCTGTTGGTTATTGGCCGGAGAGTTGTCTCGGTCATGTCTACATGGTTCCCGAGCCCGTAGGGTCTACACACTTAAGGTTCGATGACGCTAGGGTTATAGGGAAAGTATGTACGCGGTTACCGAATGTTGTTCGGAGTCCCGGATGAGATCCCGGACGTCACGAGGAGTTCCGGAATGGTCCTGAGGTAAAGATTCATATATGGGAAGTCCTATTTTGGTCACCGGAAAAGTTTCGGGCGATATCGGTAACGTACCGGGACCACCGGGAGGGTCCCGGGGGTCCACCAGGTGGGGCCACCAGCCCCAGAAGGCTGCGTGGACCAAGTGTGGGAGGGGACCAGCCCCAGGTGGGCTGGTGCGCCCCCCCACCAAGGTCCAAGGCGCATGGAGAGTGGGAGGGGGGCAAACCCTAGGTCCAGATGGGCCTTAAGGCCCACCCTAGGGCGCCCCCTCTCTCTCCCCCCCTTGGCCGCACCCTAGATGGGTTTGGGGGCTGCCGCCACCCCTAGGGAGGGAACCCTAGATGGGGGCGCAGCCCCTCCCCTTCCCCTATATATAGTGGGGGTTTTGGGGCTGCTAGAAACACGAGAACGTCTCCCTCTTGGCGCAGCCCTACCCCTCTCCCTCCTCGTCTCTTGCAGCGCTTGGCGAAGCCCTGCTGGAGTCCCGCGCTCCTCCACCACCACCACGCCGTCGTGCTGCTGTTGGATGGAGTCTTCCCCAACCTCTCCCTCTCTCCTTGCTGGATCAAGGCGTGGGAGACGTCATCGGGCTGCACGTGTGTTGAACGCGGAGGCGCCGTTGTTCGGCGCTTAGATCGGAATCAACCGCGATCTGAATCGCAGCGAGTACGACTCCTTCATCCGCGTTCTTGCAACGCTTCCGCATCGCGATCTACAAGGGTATGTAGATGCACTCTCCTTTATGCTCGTTGCTAGATTACTCCATAGATAGATCTTGGTGACGCGTAGGAAAATTTTTGATTTTCTGCTACGATCCCCAACAAACGCAAGCTCGAGAAGTAGCAGGGGCCATCACTTCTCTTCCTTGTCTTGCATCCGTTTCCGAAGACGAAGGGTCACAGACCGGCCCCCTTGATTCCTATATAAGGGTTGGAGTGGGGACCCCTTGGCCTATCTCCTTCGATCACACCTCTCCACTTCCATCCGCCGCAGTCGCAGCCATGGGACCCTTGAGGAATTTCTCCGCTGCCGATAAGGGAAAGGCAGTGCTGGAGGGAGCAGAGCCTCTGTAGCTAGCAAGGGGGCGAGGCCGCATTCGCAAGTCCATCGCTATGCCCGGGGCGCCTTGCAGGGGATGCGGGCGTCCTCTATTGGTGGCCTACGCCGTCTCGGGCAACCGCGGGAAGAACTCCACCCGCTGGCGTGGCCGTGGGGGTCGAGGCGGCCGTGGCCGAGGTGGGAGCGGCGACATAGGTACCCGGCCACCTCGAGCATGGACCCACTCTGTGATACGTTTCCGACGTATCTACTTTTCCTAACGCTTTTCCTCTTGTTTTGGACTATAATTTTCTTGATTTGAATGAAACTTACCCTAGATTGACCCTGTTTTCAGCAGAACTACCATGGTGTTGTTTTTGTGCAGAAATAAAAGTTCTCGGCGAATTGTACCTCGCAGGGGTCTTGCTTGTGTGGCCTTAAAGATGGGACATACTGGGCTCATACCACGCAATTGCGTCCTGGGCTGCATGCAGGCGGGACTGGGTACCCCCGGTCCCATGGTCCCAATAATAGCTCCCGGGCCCGTGGCATGCACGACTTCACCAGTTGGCTTCATGTACGTGACGCGGGGATGAAAGTCGTTCACTCGTACCCGCGGCCTGAAGGAGGGGTACGTCCTCCACTTTAAGTTCAACCGGCCGCGACGCTCTTCGTGAAGATCTTTGTGGAGGCCGACGACCGCTTGGAGTGCTGCATGGAGAGCGATAGCGGCAACAGCAGCTACTCCTTCGGCGACAACAGTAGTGACGGCGGCAATGCCTCACCCGAGGGAAGCGGGAGCGACGACGACGGCTCTAACGAGCCCCCATCCCACTGCATCAAGAAGGAGGAGGACTCTGACTAGGCACTGGCAATGCTGGAGCCATGGCCTCGGGAGCGGCGGCCTCCATGATGAGGTTTTTTTTGTTTTTCCCTTTTCCTACACTTGGACAACGCGGGCCTCGCGGGGTGCATGTATGAAACTGGACAATTGCGCCTTCATCTCAATGCTTTCCTGGTTAGGGTTTGAGCTCGATATCCATGATCTTCATTAGGTCCGCCCTATTCTTCGCGACTGCTTTATTGCTCTGCGTTGATAGGACCCAGCTGCAAGCAAGCCTCAGCCTTCGCTGGTATCTCAAGTCGCGATGCCGGGGACAAGGCAGGAGGTGAGGGGCCCAGGCCCAGTAAGAGCTCCTGAGGCGCGATGCTCGGGAGGTCCCCTTGATGCGGCGGCGTTGACGAGCTCGGTGATGCGGCCAAGCCAGGCGTCATAGCCCTTGTTGGCTGGGCGGTAGGGCATCATTTCCCGCGCCATGAGCGGGGTAGCCTGCGCGTTCACCGGCCCGCGGCGAGCATGGGAGGAAGAAGTTGTGCCCGGGGTGAGGCGTGGCGGTGCGGCCGTCCTGTGACACAGACGGGTGCAAAGAGGAGTCATGTTGCTCGTGTGCGGCTGGGTCGGTGGCGGCATTGGCCGTGGCCGAGGGGGAGGGGGCGGCGGTTCCTGCAGCCCGCGGGCTCCATCAAAGCGACTCGAGCCACTCGGCGCTCGGCGTAGACACGGAGAGCATTGACCGTTGAGTCGGTGCAGCTGAACCCGAAGCAGAACCAGAGAAGAGAGGCACTCCCCTACCTGGCGGGCCCAATGTCAGAATGGGCGCTCTGTAGATCCAAGAAAGGTTCGAACTCTGTGGTGTGCTCGCAATTCATCTCCTCGCCCGATCAGTTGCGCTCAACCCCACGACCAAGCTCCTACGTGATCTCATCGTGGAAGGAGAATGAAGAACGCAGCAGTTTACCCAGGTTCGGGCCACCATGCGGTGTAAAACCGTACTCCCGCTTTGTCGTTAGATTGCCTCGTAGGGAAGGATGAATGTGTGAGTACTTCTCGCCTCGGGACGCTTCTGGAGCGGCTCCGACCTTCAGGGGTGGATGAGCGCAGTCTGACCCTCCCTATCTAAGGTGGTCACCTAGCTATACTTATACTAGCCAGGTCCTCGTCCACCAAAGCACTAGATGAGAAGGGTGCCCACAACTGCCAAATTCGAAGGGAAACATGAGTACATCTTATCCTAATGAAAGTTGGTCTCCGCATGCTAAAGCTTAACACCGTGACGTGCAGGCGGGCTCGGCGATGACCTCCGTCCTGAGGAGCCCGCCTTCCTCGTCTCTTAACACCGAAGATGCAACCTTTGGGGCCACCTTGGGAACCCGCACGCAGGCCCTGTACCTTTAGTACCAAAGAGGAAAGCCACACTATCCGTGCCAGCTGGCAAGCTTCCTAGCGACGCTCGTTGTGGCCCGCGTCACCCTCGTGCAGTGTGAGGTATGGCTTTGCGACCTTGGCGTATTCGCCCGTGAGGGGGTCTCGGGATGCAGCCTCAGGGGGGGG
>LR738716.1:1914571-1929635 GCA_902687465.1 Secale cereale
GGGGGGGGGGGGGGGCTGCTCCCCAAGAGGGCCTCGTGATGTCCTTGGCAACGTGTGCCTCGCGAGGGTCTTGCTCATGTGGCCTTGAAGATGGGCCATACTAGGCTCATACCACACGCTGCGTCTTGGGCTGCAAGCAGGCGGGCTTGGGTACCTCCGGTCCGAGCGTCCCGACAACCACATAGGTAGAAAAATGAGTGAATCTACGCTCTAAACTATGTCTATATACATATAAATCCATATATATGTAGCCCATATGGAAATCTCTAATAAATAGTCTTATAGGGTCGATCGCGAAATGGTATAAGCTATCTGTTGAGACGGATGCCACTTGGGCCCAGATTCCCCGCAATAAGTACCTTCAATCCAAAACTTTGTCCTAGGTGGCGGTGAGGCCGACTGACTCGCCTTTTTGGAAAGGATTGATGAGAGTTAAATCAGTCTTTTTTAACAGGACAAAGTTTATCATTGGAAATGGTACTACCACGAGATTCTGGGAGGATACGTGGCTAGGGGAGGCGCCCCTTGTAATCCAATATCCCTCTCTCTATAGTATTGTTCAGCGAAGAGACAGTTATGTTGCAATAGTACTTCAGTCCACCCCTCTCAATATTCATTTTAGGAGGACGCTAGCGGGAAACTGTTGGGAAGCCTGGCTCCATCTCGTGAGAAGGTCGATGGATGTTCAGCTATCTCAATAGCCCGATCAGTTGTGCCGAAAACTAACTAAGAAGGGAGAGTTTTCAGTTAAATCCATCTATTTTGATATTATCAACTCTTCCTAGCTCCAATCATGTTTGGAAAGTCAGGGTAACTTTAAAAATTAAAGTGTTTATGTGGTTTGTCCATAAACAAGTCATTTTAACTAATGATAATTTGGCAAAACGTAACTGGACAGGATCTACAAGATGTAGTTTCTGTGAGAGTGATGAATCCATCAAACACCACTTTCTTGATTGTCCTGTGGCAAAAATATTGTGGCGGTCGGTTCACATCGCCTTTAATATTGCTCCTCCAAATTCTATCAACACGTTATTCGGGACGTGGCTTGACGGGATAGATTCAGAAACAACGAGACATATTCGTGTAGGAGTATGTGCTTTATTATGGGCAGTCTGGAACTGCTGAAACGATTTGGTTTTTAACAGAACAACGAATATTCATTTCTTGCAGGTTATTTTCCGAGCTACGGCTCTGATCCGTATGTGGTCGCTACTCACTCCGATGGAGGTCAGGGAGCGTTTGGTTACTGGTTCTATCCGAGGGAAGACGGGAGCACGGGCTATCTTCAACCGGTTTGGATGACGGTTATGTAATAGGATAGGAATTCAGTGTTCCTATCTTTTTTATGCCGGCTGGTTGTGGCTTCCCTGTTTGCTCCTAGCTTTTTTCTGCTTTGGTGAGCCTTTTTTCCGCTTTGTTTTGAGATCTGATGAATACTGTTGAACCTTTGGATTATTAATAATAGGGCCGTATGAATACTGTTGAACCTTTGGATTCAACCCCCTTTAAAAAAAATAGGAAAGGAGGGAGTATATTTTAAACTAGATCCACACATCTAAAATTTGAGAAACTACTTCGTAGCCTCGCATTCAATCTGCTTGTTTATGATCTTTAGATCCTATTCGCCCATCTGATTCCCAGGAGAAACAAGTTTGGATAGGTCATAATTATATATGGGACCTAAAGTCTCGTATCGAAAACCGCGTATTGACGGACGTGGATTTTTAGAACATCTGCACCCGGCCCTGCTATCCTGGCTGTCCAATATTGCTTTAAGATCTGTGCAACACAACTAACTTTCTATATGAAATTTTCTCTTTTTTGCTTCTCTCACATAGAATATTTTTGCCACGCTGCAAAGGTTTGAACTTCAAGACATGTTTTGTGCGAGAGAAACAAAAAAGAGAAATGTGTTTGCACGAATCACGATGCGCAGGATGGATGACTAGATAGGGAGGGCCTGGGTGCAGGTGTTCTATTATATATTTTCGGCGTATTGACGCAGGACCTTAATGACGTGCATGACGGCCAAATAATACGGTAAAGATACAAAACGTGTGCAAGAAAAGAACCTGGTTCGAGGAGCCATCTTCAACACATGAATCAAATTTACGCTTACTCCCAATCTTGCATCGACGAATGTACTCAACTTCATCCAGGATGTCTTCAGTGGCATAGAAAGCAGACCTGAGATCTATCAGCAGCTCCTCAAAGAGATCCTTATGTTCGCTGCCTTCTGCTGCTTCTAGAATAAGCTTCAGCCGAGGGACAGTCTGAGTTACCAGGGGCCGAATCTTCTTGCTTGCTTTGCCTGGCTTGATGTGGGCTTAGGCTTTGTCCAGAAGCCTGGTGATGTATGGGGAGATGAACCACCCTGTGGCGGTTAGGCCCCATCCAATTGCTGCTATCGACAGAGGATCCGCCATTGAAGGTTTTCGAGGTGGAAAGAAACATAAGGAACAGGGGAATATGCCATGCAAGAGGTTGCTACTATATGTAATGCAACTAATATCTTGACGCCTAAACACCTGGCAACGTTGAAGGCCCACTTGTGAATGACTTGAGTGGCCACCGATGACTTGCACACTTGAGAGACTCTTGAAAGTTTACTGCAATGAGTGGCAGAAGTTTCCGCGGGTGTGATGGGCTGATGGCCTCTTCCTCACAAGTGGCTGCAGGTATCTTCAAGAATACAACCAGGACCAATTGTGTGATGGCCTCTTCCTTGGATGTTTCCTACCTATTTCCACCGATGAAGTAGTCTAATGCTGGGCTGCTGTCGAATGTCTTACTCCATCTGAACTTCCATTCACGGCAACCAGTCTGTCAAGAATGAAAACACCCGCACGCTTCACTTTCATCCAGTACATTACACCTTCCTTCCACTTGCTACGAAGTGTCTCTCTTCTATAACTAACCTCCTTCCACAACTTTAAAGTGAACATATCACACGTCTTCAGATTTTTTTTACTCTAGCAGATAATGTGAGAAACTGACTGTAAGAAAACTTATCAACCAGCATCGAAACCCCAGCACCGGTAGCAGCATTTCACCGAGCTTGTCGTGTGCATGACTGCTTGCAGTGACGGCAAGCAGCTTTGATTGCCCAACATATTCTAAAACCTTTGTGATTCAGAGTAAGCACACACACCAAGGCCATACCTCTCCCATCGTTGAAGCGGTCAGTCCAGTCCAGGGGGGCTGCAACCTTCTCCTTCATCGACAATTCAAAGATGGCCATAACTTCCTTTTGACATGTATCAAGATGGCAACGGGGACGAAACCCATCGGGTTTTGCCTGCCCAAACCCATCCCCACGAGAAAATCACAAACCCGTCCTCGTCCCCGTCAGCGTGCGCGGGGTTAGTTTTTTGCCCGTCCCCTAAACCCATCGGGTTTCCTAAACCCACGTGGAAATCGGCATATTTAAGCAAACATAATAGCAGCAAAGAATAACATTTCGGCAGCAAAAAGAGCATATTTCAGCAGCTTAACTTGCGAAAATTTCAGTACAATAAAATGGTACATGGTTCAACAGCTACAAGAAGCATATTTCACCAGCATAACTCGAGCAAAAAGATCAATAACAGCAGCTGCAAGGAGCATATTTCAGCGGCATAACAAAAAAAAAAGCAATATCAACAGCTAGAAAGAGCAGTAACAACATCTGCATAAGGATATTTCCGCAACAAATATGATCTTTATTCAGCCATACATAGTTCAACATGATGTCTAATTAGGCTTAGTGTGGTATTTTGGCGGGGATGACGGGTTTTGGGTTCGGGTATTGCTCAAACGGGTTTAAACCCACGAAACGTGTCGGGTTTTATAATGTACCCATGAGCAGCCCCGCGGGGATAGAAAGTTGCCCATCTCCGTGCCCTAATAGGGTAAAAACCCGCGGGGACGCGGGTTTCGGGGCCCCATTGCCATCTTGAGACATGTATGCCACAAACATATCAATCAGTACATATATGAAAATCTTTGCCTCAGCATTGCAATCAGTGCATATGGAAATCATTGCCCATCGCAGAGGCTGGCAGGAACGGAACCTTCTTCTCACGCGTTAAAAAAGAATCTAATCTAGCAAATAAGGCGACCCTAAAACAGCAATCAACAGACATCGAAATCCGGCCCCTGCATTTCGTCGAGCAGCTCGTGCGACGCTGCTGGTTGTTGCATGGAGGTGCAGAACCCACGAGCGCACAAACAGCACGCGCTCGCGGCACTTCGGAGGCGGAAGGGGGAGGAGTCGGCATCGCCACCGTGAAGGCTAGGTGCAGAGCTGAGTTGAGCACGACCACAGCAGTCCACAATGGACGCATCCTTCCAGCAATTTTTTACAGCTCATGTAATATCTTTGGCCTACACTGCAACAATGATGTATACCAGTACGCGCAGTTTGGGCTGATTGTGACCTATTTCTTGGACTATTACTCATTGTTTTGTGGTTCCGGAGTGATTTCCATAATTGAAGAACGCCGGGGTACGTTTACGTGTCGGTCATCAAAACTCACGGTTTTGTCGATTCTGACCCGTTTCGTGGACTATTACTCACTGCTTTGGGGTTCCAAAGCGATTTTCATGGTTGTCGAACCCCAATGTGTGCTTACATGTTGGTCGTCAAGACTCGCAGTTTGGGTCAATTCTGGCACGTTTCTTGGACTATTACTCCGTTTTGGGGTCCTGAAGTGATTTTCATGATTGACGAACCCCAGGGTGCGTTTACGTGTCGGTCACCAATACTCACGGTTTTTGTCGATTCTAACCCATTTCGTGGACTATTCCTCATCGTTTTCGGGTCCCGAAGCGATTTCGATGGTTGTCGATCCCCAAGGTCCGATTACGTGTCGGTCATCAAGAATCTTAGTTTTGGGCGATTCTGGCCCGTTTCTTGGACTATTACTCACTGTTTTGGGTTCCCAAAGTGATTTCCATAGTTGTTGAACCCCAAGGTGCGCTTACGTGTCGGTCATCAACAATCGTAGTTCTGGCCAATTCTGACCTGTTTCATGGTCATCAACAGTCATAAAGAATCATAGTTTTGGGCGATTCTGGCCCGTTTCTTGGACTATTACTCACTGTTTTGGGTTACCAAAGTGATTTCCATAGTTGTTGAACACCAAGGTGCGCTTACATGTCGGTCATCAACACTCGTAGTTTTGCTCGATTCTAGCACGTTTCATGGGCTATTACTCACCGTTTTGGCTCATGGAGCGATTTCTACAATTAACGATCCCGGAGATGCGTTTACGTGTCGGTCATCAACACTCGTAGTTTTGGCCGATTCTGGCCCGTATCGTGGACTATTACTCAGCGTTTTGGGGTTCTGAAACGATTTTCATGGTTGCTGAACTCCAGGGTGCCCTTACGTGCCGTTCATCAACACTCGTCATTTTGGCCTATTCTGACCCGTTTCATGGGGTCTAGGTGCGATTTCCACGATTGACGAACACCGGGATGCGTTTACGTGTTGGTCATCAACACTCGCAGTTTTGCCCGATCTGGCCCGTATCATGGACTATTACTCACCGTTTTGGTGTCTCGGAGCGATTTTCATGGCTGATGAACCCGATGGTGCGTTTTCGCACCGGTCATCAACACTCACAGTTTTGGCCAATTCTGGCCCATTTCGTGGACTATTACTCACCATTTTTGGGTCCCGGAGTGATTTCCATGTTTGTCGAACCCCAAAGTGTGCTTACTTGTTGGTCGTCAAGACTCGCAATTTGGGTCGATTCTGGCATGTTTCTTGGACTATTACTCAGTTCTGGGGTCCCGAAGTGATTTCCATGATTGACGAACCCCAGGGTGCGTTTACATGTCGGTCACCAACACTCACGGTTTTTGTCGATTCTAACCCATTTCGTGGAATATTACTCACCATAGTTTTGATGTCTCAGAGCGATTTTCATGGCTGATGAACCCTATGGTGCGTTTTCGCATCGGTCATCAACAGTTATAGTTTTGGCCGATTCTGGCTCATTTCGTGGACTATTACTCACCATTTTTAGGTCCCGAAGTGATTTTCATTGGTGTTGAACCACAAGGTGCGCTTACGTGTTGTCGTGGAATTAACACGGCAGATGTCCGGTTTAGCGGACTTAGTCGTGAGGCCGCGCATCTATGTAGTAGCTTGAGAGGGGTTGAGCGGAATCGAGAGACGCGATGCAAGACAAGGGTTTAGACAGCTTCGGGCCCCGGGAAACATCATCCGGTAATAACCCTACGTGCTGTTTGAGGCTAGGTCTCATTATGATCCTCATGGTGTTGCCGGTAAACCAGCTCTTTGTGTCTAACCCTAGGAACTTGTAAGAACCTGTCTAAACTTGTCTAAACTTCTTCTCCTCCTCCCTCTTTGGGGAGCCCTGCCCCTCCTTATATATGTTGAAGGGGCGGGTTACATGTAGAGTCCTAGTAGGATTAGGATTGCTTTATTACAAGGAGTCCTAGTCTTGCTTCCTTTGTAAGAGAATATTCCTTATGCTTTCTTCATAAACCGGCCCACCATACTTGAACCGGCCTTACGGGCCTTGGGCCTTGTCATCCGTGATCCGCCAGCCGGGTTACCAGTAAATTGCCAAGTGTAAACCGTCTCAAGTAAACCACCAAGTCCGGCCGTGTCATATTTAAGTCCAAGTCCGGCCGTGTCATATTTAAGTCCGCGGGGTATATCCCCGACATTAGCCCCCAAGTTTAGCTTGGATTTATCCATGGTAAACTTATGCTGCAAAATAAACACAAGAACAAATCTGACAGGTTGTGCTCCGGGTTAAGCATTTCTTGTAAATCGGCCTCTGACCATCCTTAAGTCCTTGTCCTTTCCTTCTTCTAGAAAATTCGGGTCAACTGACCAACTTCATAATCAACTTTCTTGTAGAAAAAATATTGCAAATAAAGATTCCATTTGACTCGGCCTTCAATGCTCTGACTTGACAAGAATATTGATCTTCAAATATTCAATTGATATCCAACCGGTTTGGAAATGTAGAACTTGCCGGTTTATGACTACCACCCTTGTCGGGTTATAAAAATTGATAATTCCGGGTCATGACTGTTTATAGATGCCGGGCTGTAGCCCCCAAGTCTTAAGAGGAGAACATAGTGATATCTTAAGACTTGTTTGAATATAGTGGTTGCAATCTTGAAGAAATCCAGATTATTCATCTCAGTCACTAGTCAAAACTGAATATTCCACATATGTAGCCCCCAAGTGCCGGGTCATTATGTAATAATGAGCAGGGACTTTGTATATACTTCATTGAAAATAGCATTGTATAATCTTGAAGAAATCCGGATTGTTCATCCCAATCACTATGAAACTGAAAACTGAATTATCCATATTACGTAGCCCCCAAGTGCCGGGTCATTATGAAATAATGAGCAGGGACTTTGAAAATATGATCATGTAAACTTGAATAGCAACATGTAGCCCCCAAGTGCCGGGTCATTATGTAATAATGAGCGGGGACTTTGTAGATATAATCATTGAAAATAACATTATATAATGTAACTTCCATCGCGGGGTTTGAACCCACGTCCACAAGATTAAGAGCTTTGTGCTTTACCAACTGAGCAGTGGACCCTTCAATATAATTCATTAATACTTGTGTACCTTGAATTGTTGACATGTGCAATTGGTAGCCCCCAATTGCCGGCTCATTACGATGTGATGAGTCGGGTCTTCAATAAAGTGAGCAAAAAAATGACTTTGCATTAGCCCCCAAGTGTCATGGTGCATGCTTGCAGCGACATGAGACTTGTGTATTTGATGTAATCTCAATTTGAATAATGTAGCCCCCAATTGCCGAGTTGTAAGCCTGCAGCGACTCGTTACTATTCCTTTGTGAAATAAATCATACCTTTGACAATATGATATCCATTGCGCTGAAGCGACTTTGAAAACCTCAATCATAATATTGGTTATTGATAACCATAAGAAACATCCAGCCATGTTGGGTATTTAAAGATCTGAAGAATATAATCCGGTTTGAAAACCGGTTCCAGTGATATTTAATCACAATCAGGCCGGGTTAATAAACACCGGTCATTATTTTGTCTCATACTGGCAACTTATAGTCAAAAGCCAAGCCGGTTTGATGAACATCGGTCATTATCTTATCTCATACCGGTGACTTATAGCCAAAGCCAGGCCGGTTTAATAAACACCGCTCATTATCTTACCTGTGATCAAGTATACCTGACATCCTTAATCCGGTGAACATTGTTGTTTTCTGAGGAAGCTCTTGGCTCCGTTGGGGCGTACCCAATTATTCCGGTTTTATAAGAACTACCGGTTTAAATAATACTGGAGCTCTGTGTCCAGACTTTTGAAGATATGTGGTCAACTTTGAAGTTGTCCCACTCCGGATCAAAGAACCATAGAAACACATGAGAACACAAATACAAAAAACACAGGTTTGCAAATAAGATCATGTAGTCGAGGCTTTTTGCGAGCTGCCAGGCTCCAAATCGAGACTTCTGATTCGAATACGATCAGTAAACCGGACCATAGGGGCTAAGCTAGGATTCGAATACGATCCGTAGCCCCCTACTGGCCTTGAAATTTTAGCCAAGCAATGGATTCGAATACGATCCATTGAGCTTATGATTCGAATACGATCATACAAACCGGACCATAGGGGCTAAGCTAGGATTCGAATACGATCCTAACCCCCTACTGGCCTTGAAATTCTAGCCAAGCAATGGATTCGAATACGATCCACTGAGCTTATGATTCGAATACGATCATACAAACCGGACCATAGGGGCTAAGCTAGGATTCAAATACGATCCTAACCCCCTACTGGCCTTTGCTATGTTCTCTTTGGTTCGAATACGACCTATGTTTGAACATGAATGGCTATGTTCTCTTTGGTTCGAATACGACCTATGTTTGAACATGAAGCCCCTTAGTGAGTTTGGCTATGTTCTCTTTGGTTCGAATACGACATATGTTTGAACATGAAGCCCCTTAGTGAATGTAGAAGCATGGTACCTATATGGGAGTTGCACTGTGTGGCAAACCTTCTTTGGTCCCTTAATAAATAGTTGTCCTGTATATCAACATAGATAGATCAAAGCAATTGTTTTCTTGATGAAAATGATATATACCAAGAAAATAGATTTTAGATAGATATCACCGGATGTATTTGGACCTCATGATCCTCATCGGGGTCTGTTAGTCAACCCGGTATGTTGAGTAGACCGGACCGCAGGGCGGACAGCAAAACGACCACAGTATCAGAGGCGGCTCAAACAGATGAAACGGCCGTGGGGTAGTAAACCGGCGGAGATGAGCAAGTTGTCCTCCGTGTTGTAAACCGGTGCGGATGCGTGAACCGGCCGTCCGTTTCATCAAGTAATGTGATACAGAGGAAAACGCCGCTGATTTTCCGAAACAACAGACGGGTCGGCCGGCGCCGATGAGCTAGTTGCTCTCCTCGTTGTAAACCGGCGCGGTCGCAAGAGATGGCCAAGGCGTTGTAAACCAGCGCGGGAGTCCGTGGAATAACGACGACCACTTGTGTCGAACAATGTTTGGCGTGCCTCCATCTTCGTGGTATAATACCATTTTATAATGAATAATTTTCCTGCATATAAAATACAGCAGGGCGAGGAATTTTCGCTCGGACGAATTAATATGTATTAAAAATAAATAGGATAGATATCACCTGATTCGCCTGGAGAACAGATGAGCCGGCCGCGTATTGATTTAAACGCAGCAATGGGGGTAGCGACTCGCACGTGTATCCGCTGGGCCGGTTTATGAGGACGGATGCGGCACCGGCGTGTTAATGTAGACTGGACCGCGGAAGCGGTGGCGCGCGCACGTCTATTGGCGAGGGAGTCGGCCGCAGTGTTGGAGACCAGTGCGCGTGTGCGCGGACTGACGAGTCGGCCGGCGCGTTGATGTAAATCGGACCGCGACACGCATGTTCATGAAGTCGCGCAACTCAGCTGACCGTGCATCCGTGGCATACCACCACCTCCTTTTCTTTTAACAGTCGTCCTGCGTAAAAAATATTACAAAGCAAAGTAATTGTTCTTTGACAAAAAGTAATATGTGCTAATAAAATACATAGGAAAAATAACACCTGGTATTTTTGCCGGATGATCGTGGATGTTTTTAATCAATTCATCTCCAGATCATGATTCTTTTGCTCGGTAATTGTTGACGATGACTTAGAGCAGAGGACGGCGGCGGCGGTTTAGAAACACGGCAGCGGGACAGCAAAGGCCGCAGAATCCAAGTCGATCCCTCTGTCCGCGTGCTTGTCTGGGTCGTTTTTGTTTTGGCCATCCACGTGGTGTCTTCTACTTCTTCTTTTCCTTTTTTGTCTTGATGTCATGAAGGGCTGGTAGTAGTTTTTGATCTCCACGTAGGTAGTACTAGTACTATTATGCACATTCCATCGATGGCCGGTGCCACCAAGCCAGATGGTTATGTATCAAGTTTGTACGATCGCACCCAGCTTCAGCCGATATGTGGTCTATTCGCGCCCACTTCTATGTCCTTTTCCGGGTCGTAGTTGATTTGGCAACCCCACGCCTTTTTTCTCTTCTTTTTCTTGATTGTGGCGCTGCTAATCACGGCTCGTGTTTCCTTGTACAGACCGAGTCATGGTCTTCTTTCCTTTGGCAATTGAAAAAACTGAACCAATACTACTAGTAGCTCCACGTATTAGTACTAGTTGCCGGTTTGGTCATATGAATGATTAAAAAACAGATCTGGACCTTGCTGGACAGATTCCTCCTCGCTAAAATACGAGCTTTCCTAATGACAACACTTGTTGGACCACTTTATACGAATCAGCCGCCGCAGAGTAGTATTGTCTTGGATTTGAAAGCCTGTACGTAGAGCAGCAAAAAAGAAAGCTACCCGGCGGATTGGACACGGCGGCTAGATTTGACAGCGGTGCAATAGAAGTTCGAGTCGGTCTCGGTGTAATGCTGCAGTATGATCGCTGTAGCGAAAAATCCAGTCGATCTTGGCGACCGGTGGCAGTGTTACGTAGACATCTCGGCGGAATAGAAAAAACACCGCAGCCTTGAGCGACTTCTCCATGTAGTAGATCCTGTCTGTTCTGGCCACCGCACAACAATTCTTTCTCATCCGACGAAAACGCGAGCTCGTTGATCCCTAGATGAGATCCCTTCAAGAACTCAACACCACCGTGCGCAGGCCCTACGGTGGGCGCCAACTGTCGTGGAATTAACACGGCAGATGTCCGGTTTAGCGGACTTAGTCGTGAGGCCGCGCATCTATGTATTACTTGAGAGGGGTTGAGCTGAATCGAGAGACGCGATGCAAGACAAGGGTTTAGACAGCTTCGGGCCCCGGGAAACATCATCCGGTAATAACCCTACATGCTGTTTGAGGCTAGGTCTCATTATGATCCTCATGGTGTTGCCGGTAAACCGGCTCTTTGTGTCTAACCCTAGGAACTTGTAAGAACCTGTCTAAACTTGTCTAAACTTCTTCTCCTCCTCCCCCTTTGGGGAGCCTTGCCCCTCCTTATATATGTTGAAGGGGCAGGTTACATGTTGAGTCCTAGTAGGATTATGATTGCTTTATTACAAGGAGTCCTAGTCTTGCTTCCTTTGTAAGAGAATATTCCTTATGCTTTCTTCATAAACCGGCCCACCATACTTGAACCGGCCTTCTGGGCCTTGGGCCTTGTCATCCATGATCCGCCAGCCAGGTTACCAGTAAATTGACAAGTGTAAACAGTCTCAAGTAAACCACCAAGTCCGACCGGGTCAAATTTCCGGCC
Organism: Secale cereale; assembly: GCA_902687465.1. NCBI lineage: Eukaryota > Viridiplantae > Streptophyta > Magnoliopsida > Poales > Poaceae > Secale > Secale cereale. Next base: position 1,926,352 of record LR738716.1, read on the forward strand.
GGTTCATACCGCGGGGTATATTCCCGACACGTGTGGTTCATCATCACTCGCCGTTTTGGGCGATTCTGGCATGTTTCATGGGTATTACTTACCGTTTTGGCCGATTCTGGCCAGTTTCGTCGACAATTACTCACCGTTTGGGGGTTTCGGAGTGATTTTCAAGGTTGCTGAACCATAAGGTGCGCTTACGTGTCGTTCATCAGCAATTGCCGTTTTGGCCGTTTGTGGCTCGTTTAACTCACCGTTTTGGGGGCCTGGAGCGATTTCCACGATTAACGATCCCCGAGGTGCGTTTACGTGTTCGTCAAAAAAACTCACAGTTTCGGCCGATTCTGGACTGTTTCGTGGGCTCACCGTTTTGCAGTCCCGGAGTAATTTCCACGATTAACGATCCCCAAGGTGCGTTTGCTCACCGTTTTGGAGTCCCAAAACGACTTTCATGGTTGTTGAAACCCAAGCTGCGCTTACGTGTCGGTCATCAACAGTCGCAGTTTGGGCCGATTCTGCCCCGTTTCTTGGACTATTACTCATTGTTTTGTGGTCCCGGAGTGATTTTCATGATTGAAGAACGCCGGAGTACGTTTACGTGTAGGTCATCAAAACTCACGTTCTTTTTCGATTCTGACCCGTTTCGTGGACTAGTACTCACTGTTTTGGGGTCCCAAAGCGATTTCCATGGTTGTCGAATCCCAAGGTGTGCTTACGTGTTGGTCATCAAGACTCGCAGTTTGGGTCGATTCTGGCACGTTTCTTGCACTATTACTCAGTTTTGGGGTCCCGAAGTGATTTCCATGATTAACGAACCCCGGGGTGCGTTTACGTGTCGGTCACCAATACTCACGGTTTTTGTCAATTCTAACCCATTTCGTGGACTATTCCTCACCATAGTTTTGGTGTCTCAGAGCGATTTTCATGGCTGATGAACCCTATGGTGCGTTTTCGCATCGGTCATCAACAATCATAGTTTTGGCCGATTCTGGCTCATTTCGTGGACTATTACTCACCATTTTTGGCTCTCGGAGTGATTTTCATTGGTGTTGAACCACAAGGTGCGCTTACGTGTGGTTCATCAGCACTCGCTGTTTTGGGCGATTCTGGCCTGTTGCATGGGCTATTACTTACCGTTTTGGCCGATTCTGGCCCGTTTCGTCGACAGATACTCATCGTTTGGGGGTTTCGGAGTGATTTTCAAGGTTGCTGAACCATAAGGTGCGCTTACGTGTCGTTCTTCAGCAATTGCCGTTTTGGCCATTTGTGGCTCGTTTAACTCACCGTTTTGAGGGCCTGGAGCGATTTCCACGATTAACGATCCCTGAGGTGCGTTTACGTGTTCGTCATAAAAACTCATAGTTTCGGCCGATTCTGGACTGTTTCGTGGCTTTACCGTTTTGGAGTCCCAGAGTGATTTCCATGATTAACGATCCCCAAGGTGCGTTTACTCACCGTTTTGGGGTCCCAAAACGATTTTCATGGTTGTTGAAACCCAAGGTGCGCTTACGTGTCGGTCATCAACAGTCGCAGTTTGGGCCGATTCTGGCCCGTTTCTTGGGCTATTACTCATTGTTTTGTGGTCCCGGAGTGATTTCCATGATTGAAGAACGTCGGGGTACGTTTACGTGTCTGTCGTCAAAACTCACGTTTTTTATCGATTCTGACCCATTTCGTGGACTATTACTCACTGTTTTGGGGTCCCAAAGGGATTTCCATGGTTGTCGAACCCGAAAGTGTGCTTACGTGTTGGTCGTCAAGACTCGCAGTTTGGGTCGATTCTGGCACGTTTCTTGGACTATTACTCAGTTTTGGGGTCCCGAAGTGATTTCCATGATTGACGAACCCCGGGGTGCGTTTACGTGTCGGTCACCAATACTCACAGTTTTTGTCGATTCTAACCCATTTCGTGGAATATTACTCACCGTTTTGGGCCCCAAAGCGATTTCGATGGTTGTCGATCCCCATGTTGCGATTACGTGTCGGTCATCAAGAATCGTAGTTTTGGGCGATTCTGGCCCGTTTCTTGGACTATTACTCACTGTTTTGGGTTCCCCAAGTGATTTCCATAGTTGTTGAACCCCAAGGTGCGCTTACGTGTCGGTCATCAACACTCGTAGTTTTGGCCGATTCTGGCCCGTTCCATGGGCTATTACTCACCGTTTTGGCTCCCGGAGCGATTTCCACAATTAACGATACCCGAGGTGCGTTTACGTGTCAGTCATCAACACTCGTAGTTTTGCCCGATTCTGGCCCGTATCGTGGACTATTACTCAACGTTTTGGGGTCCCGAAACGATTTTCATGGTTGCTGAACCCTAGGGTGCCCTTACGTGTCGTTCATCAACACTCGCCGTTTTGGCCTATTCTGGCCCGTTTCATGGGGTCTAAGAGCGATTTCCACGATTGACAAACAGTGGGGGTGCGTTTACGTGTCGGTCATCAACACTCGCAGTTTTGGTCGATTTGGCTCATATCATGGACTATTACTCACCGTTTTGGTGTCTCAGAGCGATTTTCATGGCTGATGAACCCTAGGGTGCGTTTTCACATCGGTCATCAACACTCACAGTTTTGGCCGATTCTGGCCCATTTCGTGGACAATTACTCATCATTTTTGTGTCCCGGAGTGATTTTCATGGTTGTTGAACCACAAGGTCCGCTTACGTGTGGTTCATCATCACTCGCCGTTTTGGGCAATTCTGGCCTGTTTCATGGGCTATTACTTACCGTTTTGGCCGATTCTGGCCCGTTATTACTCTGCGTTTGGGGTTCTCGGAGTGATTTTCAAGGTTGCTGAACCACAAGGTGCGCTTACATGTCATTCATCAGTAATTGCCGTTTTGGCCGATTGTGGCCCGTTTAACTCACCGTTTTGGGGGCCTGGAACGATTTCCACGATTAACAATCCCCGAGGTGCGTTTACATGTTCTTCATCAAAACTCGCAGTTTCGGCCGATTCTGGACTGTTTAGTGGGCTCACCGTTTTGGAGTCCCGGAGTGATTTCCACGATAACGATCCCCAAGGTGCGTTTACTCACCGTTTTGGGGTCCGAAAACGATTTCCATGGTTGTTGAAACCCAAGGTGCGCTTACGTGTCGGTCATCAACAGTCGCAGTTTGGGCCGATTCTGGCCCGTTTCTTGGACTATTACTCATTTTTGTGGTCCTGGAGTGATTTCCATTATTGAAGTACGCCGGGGTACGTTTACGTGTCGGTCATCAAAACTCACGTTTTTTGTGGATTCTGACCCGTTTCGTGGACTATTACTCACTGTTTTGGGGTCCCAAAGCGAT
>LR738716.1:1929763-1942581 GCA_902687465.1 Secale cereale
TTTCTTGGACTATTACTCAGTTTTGGGGTCCCGAAGTGATTTCCATGATTGACGAACCCCGGGGTGCGTTTACGTGTCGGTCACCAATACTCACGGTTTTTGTCGATTCTAACCCATTTCGTGGACTATTACTCACCGTTTTGGGGCCCCAAAGCGATTTCGATGGTTGTCGATCCCCAAGGTGCGATTACGTGTCGGTCATCAAGAATCGTATTTTTGGGCGATTCTGGCCTGTTTCTTGGACTATTACTCACTGTTTTGGGTTCCCAAAGTGATTTCCATAGTTGTTGAACCCCAAGGTGCGCTTACATGTCGGTCATCAACACTCGTAGTTTTGGCCGATTCTGGCCCGTTTCATGGTCATCAACAATCATCAAGAATCGTAGTTTTGGGTGATTCTGGCCCGTTTCTTGGACTATTACTCACTGTTTTGGGTTCCCAAAGTGATTTCCATAGTTGTTAAACACCAAGGTGCGCTTACGTGTCGGTCATCAACAATCGCCGTTTTGGCCTATTCTGGCCTGTTTCATGGGGTCTAGGAGCGATTTCCATGATTGAGAAACACTGGGGTGCGTTTACATGTCGGTCATCAACACTCGCAGTTTTGGCCGATTTGGCGCATATCATGGACTATTACTCACCGTTTTGGTGTCTCAGAGCGATTTTCATGGCTGATGAACCCTAGGGTGCGTTTTCGCATCGGCCATCAACACTCACAGTTTTGGCCGATTCTGGCCCATTTCGTGGACTATTACTCACCATTTTTGGGCCCCGGAGTGATTTTCATGGTTGCTGAACCACAAGGTGCGCTTACGTGTGGTTCATCATCACTCGCCGTTTTGGGCGATTTTGGCCTGTTTCATGGGCTATGTTAACCGTTTTGCCTATTCTGGCCCGATTCGTCAACAATTACTCAACGTTTGGGGGTCTCGGAGTGATTTTCAAGGTTGCTGAACCACAAGGTGCGCTTACATGTCATTCATCAGCAATTGTCATTTTGGCCGATTGTGGCCCGTTTAACTCACCATTTTGGGGGCCTGAAGCGATTTCCACGATTAACAATCCCCGAGGTGCATTTACATGTTCGTCATCAAAACGCGCAGTTTCGGCCGATTCTGGACTGCTTCGTGGGCTCACCACTTTGGAGTCCCGGAGTGATTTCCATGATTAACGATCCCCAAGGTGCGTTTACTCACCGTTTTGGGGTTCCAAAACGATTTCCATGGTTGTTGAAACCCAAGGTGCGCTTACGTGTCGGTCATCAACAGTCGCAGTTTGGGCCGATTCTGGCACGTTTCTTGGACTATTACTCATTGTTTTGTGGTCCCGGAGTGATTTCCAAGATTGAAGAACACCGGGGTACGTTTACGTGTCGGTCATCAAAACTAACGTTTTTTGTTGATTCTGACCCGTTTCGTGGACTATTACTCGCTGTTTTGGGGTCCCAAAGCGATTTCCGTGGTTGTCGAACCCCAAGATGTGCTTACGTGTTGGTCGTCAAGACTCACAGTTTGGGTCGATTCTGGCATGTTTCTTGGACTATTACTCAGTTTTGGGGTCCCGAAGTGATTTCCATGATTGACGAACCCCGGGGTGCGTTTACGTGTCGGTCTCCAATACTCACGGTTTTTGTCGATTCTAACCCATTTCGTGGACTATTACTCACCGTTTTGGGGCCCCAAAGCGATTTCGATGGTTGTCGATCCCCAAGGTGCGATTACGTGTCGGTCATCAAGAATCGTATTTTTGGGCGATTCTGGCCTGTTTCTTGAACTATTACTCACTGTTTTGGGTTCCCAAAGTGATTTCCATAGTTGTTGAACCCCAAGGTGCGCTGACATGTTGGTCATCAACACTTGTAGTTTTGGCCGATTCTGGCCCGTTTCATGGTCATCAACAATCATCAAGAATCGTAGTTTTGGGTGATTCTGGCCCGTTTCTTGGACTATTACTCACTGTTTTGGGTTCCCAAAGTGATTTCCATAGTTGTTGAACACCAAGGTGCGCTTACGTGTCGGTCATCGACACTCGTAGTTTTGGCCGATTTTGGCACGTTTCATGGGCTATTACTCACCGTCTTGGCTCCCGGAGCGATTTCCATAATTAACGATACCCGAGGTGCGTTTACGTGTCGGTCATCAACACTCGTAGTTTTGCCCGATTCTGGCCTGTATCGTGGACTATTACTCAACGTATTTTTTGACTATATACTGCATGGCAAAAGCCTCACAGCCCACTTTATTGAAAAAATAACAAGGTCTGAATACAACTAGAGTTAGAAATACTTACATGAGAAAACTATACAAAAAAAGTCTAAGGTAGGTTAGTTAGCCAATCCCTGTAGCTATCCTTGTATTTACATTTAATCCTATGAGATAAAAGGGTCATGTCATGGATGAAATTGTGTCTCCATCGCCTGAAAAGAGGATTTTCATTTCTGAAGACTTTCCCATTCCTGATAATCCATATGTTCCATGCAGCAGTGAAAACCACTTCAGTAAAGAATGGTTTGCCAAAATCAGCCCGTGCTTTGAAAGCCATTTGGTAGGTGGTCATACCAGGCCTTGGATCCCAAGAGATTTGCAAATAATTCCAAACTCTTTGGATGAAGATGCAGGAGAAGAAAAGGTGGCTCACATCTTCATGAATATGATGAGGACCGAGAACACAGGTAAGATCATCAACATGCCAATGCCTGCGCTGATGCATATCTCTGGTATTCAGTCTGTCTCTAAGCAGTAGCCAGCCAAACATTTTAATCTTCATTGTGCAGGCACTTTTCCATATCCAAGTTAAGATAGGATCAACAACTATGTGCTGATGCACCTGGGTGTAGTATGCTTTGGGCCTAAAAGATCCTTTATTAAAAGGCCAAATCCAACTATCAGTGTCTTGGGAAGTATGCTGAGTATTCAGAACAGTCTGTAGCCCCTGTAGTTCATCAAAAGCTTGTGTGGAGAGAGGCGGGTGAAAACTCTCCATGAGATCCTGATTCAACACTTTAGCCACAGAAAGTTGAACATCAATCACATATGAAAATAATCTGGGAAAATGATGGCTCAGTGTGTCTCCATTGAGATTAGATAACCAGGGATCATTCCAGAAAAGAATGGAGGTACCATTACCAAGGCAAGGCTTGGCAAGATTCAAGTATTTGGATGATAATTTGAAAACATCACGCCACCAAAAGGACCCACAAAGGATAGTTGAGTGAGGTACAGAGTCATGGTAATAAGAATCCCAGACCAAACTGACCCAAGGTATGTCATGGTGGTTATAGAACTTGTGGAGGAATTTCATCAACAAGGCTTCATTTTGCACTTTGACATTAAGCACACCAAGACCACCTTTATCCTTTGGCAAACAGACCAATTTCCATGCAGCAAGAGACTGTCTTGGTGTGTCAGAATTTCCTCTCCAAAGGCACTGTCTCTGTATTCTTTTAATCTGTTTTAGAATACCAAGTGGAATGTCCAAAGTGCAAAGAAAGTATATGGGCATAGAAGATAATACAGACTGTAATAGTTGTAGTCTGCAACCTTGATTGAGAAAACAGGAAGATGCAGAGAGCCTTCTTTCAATTCTGTGCACCAAAGGTAGCAAGTCTTGCACTGTGGCTTTGGTGGTACCCATGGGTAGACCTAAATAAGTAAAGGGCATTGTTCCAAGCTTACAACCTAAAACAGTTGATAATCTGTTGGCCTCTTCAATAGATAGGTTAATAGGTACCATCATTGATTTAGCAAAGTTAACTGATAATCCAGTGGATGCTGCAAAGATATCCAGCATTTCCTTCAATGCAATGAGTTGCTAATCCACAGCAGGAAGAAGAATTAAAGTGTCATCTGCATATTGAACAATGGGGTAATCTTTGCAGTTTGTAGGAATTGGCAGGGTTAAAATTCCTTTGCTACACATATCATTCACCACAGACTGCAGCAAATCAGCAGCTAGCACAAATAGCACAGGAGTCATGGGGTCCCCCTGTCTGACTCCTCTCTTACAATGGAAGTGACTTCCAGGTACCCCATTCAGCAGAATTGATGAAGACCCAGAAGATAAGATAGTCCTGATCCATGATATCCACTTCTCATTGAAACCCTTGTATATGAGGATTCTTAAAATAGCTTCATGTTCAATGGTATCAAAAGCTTTAGTGAAATCAAGCTTAAGCAGCACAATAGGTATTTTTGAAGCCTGACATTGGTGTATATATTCAAAACACCAAGCCAAACAGTCTTGGATAGATCTAGACTTCAAAAACCCATACCGATTCTTGTGCAAACAAGAGAGAATAACTCTTTGCAGCCTATTAGCTAACAACTTTGTTAAAAACTTTAAGCATGTGTTGGTGAGAGAAATAGGCCTGTAGTCATTCAAAGTTTCAGAGCTTATTTTCTTAGGTATCAGAGTTATCAAGGATGTGTTTATACTTTCCAAGTTTAATGAGCCATCATAAAACTCTTGGACTAACAGCATGAAATCCTCTTTAATTAGGTCCCAGCATTTTTTAAAAAGAGACCAGTAAAACCATTAGGCCCAGGAGCTCTGTCAGATGGCATTTGTTTAATAACCAGCTCAATTTCCTCCTTGGAAAAGGGCCTAGTTAAATCATCTAGACCCTCAACTCTTGGAATAATGGAAGCCAGGTCAAACCCCATTTGTATATCATTGGAACAACCCATTCTATCTTTGAAATCTTGCGAAAATAGAGCTGACATGGTAGCATGGTCAGATATGATATCATTATCCACAGTGATACTGGAAATAGTGTTTGACCTGAATCTTTCAGTTGCCATAGCATGAAAGAATTTTGTGTTATCTTCCCCAACTTTGATGTTCCTAATTGTGCATCTCTGCTTCCAGCAGATAAATTGTAATCTTAGAATCTCTTCCAAATGAAGTTTCACAATCCTTCTGAAGTTAGCTTCAGGTGTGTATAAAGGTCTAAGCTCTTCAAGAGTATCCAAGTGTATGATTACCTTGTTGCAGTCTTGAATGATCCGCTTGATCTTACAGAGGTTAGTGTGCCAAACCTTTAGAGCATGTCTAAGATTCTTAAACTTTGTAGATAAGATGGCAGCAGCAGATTTCCTGTGTACAGGTTGAGACCAAGCTTGACTCACACATTCCATAAATCCAGGTAATTCAACCCAGAAGTTCTCAAAACGATAAATCTTGGCCTTAGGGATCATGGTTTTAATAGAAACCACACAGGGTGTATGATCAGAAGTTGATCTGGCTAGAGGCAGCACCAAGGAATTGGGATAATGAGAAGTCCAGCTGACAGTAGTAAAAAACCAGTCTATTTGTTCCAACAAAGGAACAGCTTGCATATTTGACCAAGTGAATCTTCTGCCCTTTAGAGGAAGTTCAATAAGGCCAAGGTGTCCAATAACCTCATTGAGTAAGAGCATATCATTAACATTGCCACCTGGCCTATTTCTATTATCCATGGACCTGAGAAAGTTGAAATCCCCAAGCAAAAGCCAGTTAGCATCTATGGGAATAACTAGGTTGTGCAGCCATGTGATAAAGTTATCTCTAGCAGGGTTGTGGCATGGCCCATAAACAGTAACCAAGGTCCAGACATCAGAGTTGTGTCTGGATTGAAATTCCACAGTTATGCCAAAACTTAAGGATTCTATCATTCGGCCTGTAAATATAGCGGAGTTCCAAAGCACTATCATGCCACCAGAAGCCGCAACCGAAGGAACGAAGACAAAATGATCAAAACGTCTCGGGCAAAATTTGCGAATGAAACGTTGATCCATATTCTCACATTTTGTTTCTTGAAGGCAAATAACAGAGCAGCCACTTTCCTCAATTTTCTGACGAACAGCACGTTGGCGATTTTCTGAATTTAAACCCCGCACATTCCAGCATAAGACCTTCCAATCTCTTAAAGTAGTATCAGTCATTACAAACCCAAAATAATAGTAGCAATACAGGCACCACATAATGATGACCCATGAAGGACCGCAAGTTGCAATAAACTTCAACAACTGAAAATAATAATCTAGCGAGATAAATGGTTTTAACAGGGGTTAACCATAAACCCAGCATGAGGAGCAAACTAGTCATCATGATCTGAAGAAGTAGAGGACGAGGAAGCCGTCTTTGCATTAAGCTTGTCGGCAGAAATCTTCTCAGGAGCAATGCCAAGGTGACCCCCAATCTGCTGAAGAACTCTGATGGGTGTTGGCGGTGGAACTGCAGCTGCATCTTCGTCAGTCTTGTGCTCCTGCACCCTCCTCTTCTTGAGAGGCTTGGCTGATAGCTTCTTTAGAGGAACGGATTTCGGCACACTCTGCCTGAAACCATCCCTAAGCGCAGACAGCCGAGCACTACGCCTGACATCTGATTCAACTACCGCGCTGATCTTGCGTCTTCGAGTCCTCTTTGCTGTTGCTGTGAAATTGAAAGTGGCCATCTCCACCTCTGTCAGAGTATCTGAAGTAGACATGGCATCGTTTGAATCTGCAACCTCATCAAAATAGAGAGAGCGGACTACTTTGGGTTTTGTGACCACTGGCTCAAAAGGACAATGTGGAGACGGCTGAAAGATCAACTCATTGCATAGCAGCGTACTTGAAAACGAAACCTCCCAGGATTCCTTTGACAAGAAGATCGCCTTAAGAGGGCTGAGCTGAGGCATACCTTTAGGGATATGCATAGTCTCCACAAAAGGCATCAAATTAGAAAAGCAGCGAGTCCAGAGCATCTCCGGAGGAATTTCAGGTCCAAGAACTGTGAGCACACGGCCAACAAAGATTGGCGCCTGAAGAGCAGGTGGCTGATACACTGCAATAGCTTGTTGACTGCCACTGTCAGAAATGTGATCTGGCCCAGAGTTTTGCATCACCACAGATTCTTGCGAGACCTCCTGCGGGTTGTTGTCTTGGACCCAATCCTCAACAACAACCTCATCATTATTCTGCTGATGATTGATGTGCTGTGGCTCAGGTGGTTCATTCCACCGTAACTGGGGGAATTCAGGCATGACAAAGTTTATGTTGTCGAATTGCAGGTGCCCAGGCAGAGGGTGCGGATTACCATTAAGTGGCATCGGATCTTCATCCGCGGGGAGAATATCGGCAAACTCCACCGAGAGGACATAAACAGGAGCAGTCCAAGAGATTCTTGTAGCCCCAAAATCACCATATTCTCGATAAACAATATCACGCGACACTTGCTCAGGACATGGGAAAGATGCATAAACAAGGGTGCGTACCATGCGCGGATCTTCCTGATGCCACTGATGAAAGCGACCAAAAGTACTGACTGCATCAGATATATATTTGGTGATGCGATAGTCAAGCGGAATTCCCAAGATCATAAGCCAACCTCTACGAAGGCCTTGAGTAGCTCTATGATTAATGCCATGGTTATGCGGTATGAATCGAACAAAGTGGCCATTGCCAAGGTTGTAGGGAGGATGATCCATGATAGCATGCCTAGAAGCGGCACTTCTAAACTCGAACAAACCAACACCTTCAATCCACTGTTGATCACTAAGAACATCTCGGTAAAGTTGGGTCATAATAAAATCACTAACTAGTTGACGAATCTATTGAATCTGACCAGGTGGCGGAGGGGGCCCAACGATGCCAATAGTATACTGCTCATGGTGCTGATCTGGAGCAACCGTCGGAGAAAGAAACGTCCGCGGTAGACTCGTTGGTCCCCCATCGATGACATCAAAGCCCGGCAGGAGAAATTCCACAGGGTCAATGGCGAAGTTGGCCATGAACGATGGAGGTGGCAAGGTAGGAGCTAGCGTCGAGGATGAAGCTTGGCCAACGGGGAGGGCGGCAGCGATGGGACAATACGCTGCTGGTGCGCGTGGGAGGTCGTCTCTAAAACCGAGGAGTCGCGAGGAGGTAGAATAGGAATAGGACTCGTGGCAAGAGCTGATTCCACCTCCTTCGATTTACCAAGATTTTGTGACGCATTTTTTAACTTTCCAAACAAAACCGTTATCCTTTGCCCATTGCTTGCATTGATAACCTCGGTGACCAGAGCGATTGCAAGCCAAACAAACTGGACAAGATACTGACATGTGGCCCTTTTGCAAACATTTAGAGCACGTTAACACACGGGCCACCATGTCATCCACCATTTCATTAAATTGATCACACGCCTCCTGCGACGATGGTATATCAGCTTGTAAAGAGTCAGATGGCTCAAGCGGCCCAATTACTGAAGGCCCAACATGGGGAGCCGGCGATTCCGGGTTGGACGTGGTTGAAACCAGCATCGTATCCCGAGCCTGCAGATCACGTGGTTGCAATAAATCCGGTGCAATATTAGGTGCGAGATCCGCAGATTGAACTGTGCCAAAAATAATTGGAGGTGACGCCGCCGTCCAACGCAAAATCGCCGCCGGCGAGGGATGAATGATAACCCTCTCATGAGCAGAAACTTCATAACCCGCTTCAATGATGGTGTCAATCTCAGCCTGTGTTGCAGGGTATCTATAGCCTTTGCAAGCATCATAGTTTTGCATTGTAGCAAAGGAAATCCTTTTCTGAACTTGCTTACCCGATCGAAGGGAAGACTTACGTGGTGGGTGATGCATAGCTAGCATGCCAAGGGCAGCTCGGCTCTTGGATGGACTAATGAGGATCCACTCAGCATCACATTCAAGATTCCAACGATGGAACTCACGTTCCCAATTAGGACCACCACGACCCCAAAGATTAAAATAACATTTGAAGTTCAAGCAAGTAAAAGAATGGAGGTTAAGAACCAGAAAACCAACTTGCTTAGAGGAGACATTAAAAGAATAGACCTTGTCATGTATGTATGAAACTCCCAATTCAATAGCAGAACCTCCAATGGCCGCCTCCAAAGCCGCCGCAATAGAATCTTCCGTGAGACGAAAATCATGTCTCCCAAAAGATACAACCATCGTGAAATGACCAGTGTCATCCGTAGGATGAATGGTAAGACCAGTAGACCTAAAAACCTTATCCACAAACTCAAAACCCTTGGAGAAATCAAAGCCAAGGGTTGATCCAGATGAGATCTCCATGAAATATGGATATGACCAAGTAGAGCAGAAGACGCCGGAGGGATTGATCGAAGAGAAACCTAAGATTAGTGGTGGTGTGGAGAGACCGCCGTCAATGGTGGGAAGGAGCGGTGGGAGGTGGGTGGGAGACGCCATGACTATTACTCAACGTTTTGGGGGTCCCGAAACGATTTTCATGGTTGCTGAACCCTATTGTACCCTTACGTGTCGTTCAGCAACACTCGCCGTTTTGGCCTATTCTGGCCCGTTTCATGGGGTCTAGGAGCGATTTCAACGATTGGGAAACACTGGGGGTGCCTTTACGTGTCGGTCATCAACACTCGCCGTTTTGGCCGATTTGGCCCCTATCATGGACTATTACTCACCGTTTTGGTGTCTCGGAGCGATTTTCATAGCTGATGAACCCTAGGGTGCGTTTTCGCATCGGTCATCAACACTCACAGTTTTGGCCGATTTTGGCCTATTTCATGGACTATTACTCACCATTTTTGGGCCCCTGAGTGATTTTCATGGTTTTTGAACCACAAGGTGCGCTTACGTGTGGTTCATCATCACTCGCAGTTTTGGGCGATTCTGGCCTGTTTCATGGGCTATTATTTACCGTTTTGGCCTATTCTGGCCCGTTTCGTCGACAATTACTCAGCGTTTGGGGGTCTCGGAGTGATTTTCAAGGTTGCTGAACCAGAAGGTGCACTTACGTGTCATTCATCAGCAATTGCTGTTTTGGCCGATTGTGGCCCGTTTAACTCACCGTTTTTGGGGCCTGGATCGATTTCCACGATTGACAATCCCGGAGGTGCGTTTACATGTTCGTCATCAAAACTCGCAGTTTCGGCCGATTCTGGACTGTTTCGTGGGCTCACCGCCTTGGAGTCCCGGAGTGATTTCCATGATTAACGATCCCCAAGGTGTGTTTACTCACCGTTTTGGGGTTCCAAAACGATTTCCATGGTTGTTGAAACCCAAGGTGCGCTTACTTGTTGGTCATCAACAGTCGCAGTTTGGGCCGATTCTGGCCCATTTCTTGGACTATTACTCATTGTTTTGTGGACCCGTAGTGATTTCCATGATTGAAGAACGTCGGGGTACGTTTACGTGCCGGTCATCAAAACTCACGTTTTTTGTCGATTCTGACCCGTTTCGTGGACTATTACTTACAGTTTTGGGGTCCTAAAGCGATTTCCATGGTTGTCGAACCCCAAGGTGTGCTTACGTGTTGGTCGTCAAGACTCGCAGTTTGGGTCGATTCTGGCACGTTTCTTGGACTATTACTCAGTTTTGGGGTCCCGAAGTGATTTCCATGATTGACGAACCCCGGGGCGCGTTTACGTGTCGGTCACCAATACTCACGGTTTTTGTCGATTCTAACCCATTTCGTGGACTATTACTCACCGTTTTGGGGCCCCAAAGCGATTTCGATGGTTGTCGATCCCCAAGGTGCGATTACGTGTCGGTCATCAAGAATCGTAGTTTTGGGCGACTCTGTCCCGTTTCTTGGACTATTACTCACTGTTTTGGGTTCCCAAAGTGATTTCCATAATTTTTAAACCCCAAGGTGCGCTTACGTGTCGGTCATCAACACTCGTAGTTTTGGCCGATTCTGGCCCATTTCATGGTCATCAACAATCATCAAGAATCGTAGTTTTGGGCGATTCTTGCCCATTTCTTGGACTATTACTCACTGTTTTGGGTTCCCAAAGTGATTTCCATAGTTGTTGAACACCAAGGTGCGCTTACGTGTCGGTCATCAACACTCGTAGTTTTCGCTGATTTTGGCACGTTTCATGGGCTATTACTCACCGTTTTGGCTCCCGAAGCGATTTCCACAATTAACGATCCCCGAGGTGCGTTTACGTGTCGGTCATCAACACTCGTAGTTTTGGCCGATTCTGGCCCATATCGTGGACTATTACTCAACGTTTAGGGGTCCCGAAACGATTTTCATGGTTGCTGAACCCTAGGATGCCCTTACAAGTCGTTCATCAACACTCGCCGTTTTGGCCTATTCTGGCCCGTTTCAGGGGGTCTAGGAGCGATTTCCACGATTGACAAACACTGGGGATGCGTTTACGTGTCGGTCATCAACACTCACGTTTTTTGTCGATTCTGACCCGTTTCGTGGACTATTACTCACAGTTTTGGGGTCCCAAAGCGATTTCCGTGGTTGTCGAACCCCAAGGTGTGCTTACGTGTTGGTCGTCAAGACTCGCAGTTTGGGTCGATTCTGGCATGTTTCTTGGACTATTACTCAGTTTTGGGGTCCCGAAGTGATTTCCATGATTGACGAACCCTGGGGTGCGTTTACGTGTCGGTCACCAATACTCACGGTTTTTGTCGATTCTAACCCATTTCGTGCACTATTACTCACCGTTTTGGGGCCCGAAAGCGATTTCGATGGTTGTCGATCCCCAAGGTGCGATTACGTGTCGGTCATTAAGAATCTTAATTTTAGGCGATTCTGGCTCGTTTCTTGGACTATTACTCACTGTTTTGGGTTCCCATAGTGATTTCCATAGTTGTTGAACCCCAAGGTGCGCTTACGTGTCGGTCATCAACACTCGTAGTTTTGGCCTATTACTCACCGTTTTGGCTCCCGGAGTGCTTTCCACAATTAACGATCCCCGAGGTGCGTTTACGTGTCGGTCATCAACACTCGTAGTTTTGGCCTATTCTGGCCCGTATCGTGGACTATTACTCAACGTTTTGGGGTCCCGAAACGATTTTCATGGTTGCTAAACCCTAGGGTGCCCTTACAACTCGTTCATCAACACTCGCCGTTTTGGCCTATTCTGGCCCGTTTCATGGGGTCTAGGAGCGATTTCCACGATTGACAAACACTGGTGGTGCCTTTACGTGTCGGTCATCAACACTCGCAGTTTTGGCCGATTTGGCCCCTATCATGGACTATTACTCCCCGTTTTGGTGTCTCGGAGCGATTTTCATGGCTGATGAACCCTAGGGTGCATTTTCGCATCGGTCATCAACACTCACAGTTTTGGCCGATTCTGGCCCATTTCGTGGACTATTACTCACCATTTTTGGGCCCTTGAGTGATTTTCATGGTTTTTGAACCACAAGGTGCGCTTACGTGTGGTTCATCATCACTCGCCGTTTTGGGCGATTCTGGCCTGTTTCATGGGCTATTACTTACCGTTTTGGCCTATTCTGGCCCGTTTCGTCGTCAATTACTCAGCGTTTGGGGGTCTCGGAGTGATTTTCAAGGTTGCTGAACCACAAGGTGCACTTACGTGTCATTCATCAGCAATTGCTGTTTTGGCCGATTGTGGCCCGCTTAACACACCGTTTTGGGGGCCTGGATCAATTTCCACGATTAACAATCCCCGAGGTGCGTGTACATGTTCGTCATCAAAACTCGCAGTTTCGGCCGATTCTGGACTGTGTCGTGGGCTCACCGCTTTGGAGTCCCGGAGTGATTTCCACGATTAACGATCCACAAGGTGTGTTTACTCACCGTTTTGGGGTTCCAAAACGATTTCCAAGGTTGTTGAAACCCAAGGTGCGCTTACGTGTTGGTCATCAACAGTCGCAGTTTGGGCCGATTCTGGCCCGTTTCTTGGACTATTACTCATTGTTTTGTGGTCCCGTAGTGATTTCCATGATTGAAGAACGCCGGGGTACGTTTACGTGCCGGGCATCAAAACTCACGTTTTTGTCGATTCTGACCCGTTTCGTGGACTATTACTCACAGTTTTGGGGTCCCAAAGCGATTTCCATGGTTGTCGAACCCCAAGGTGTGCTTACGTGTTGGTCGTCAAGACTC
>LR738716.1:1944569-1959027 GCA_902687465.1 Secale cereale
GTTTTGGCTCCCGGAGTGCTTTTCACAATTAACGATCCCCGAGGTGCGTTTACGTGTCGGTCATCAACACTCGTAGTTTTGGCCTATTCTGGCCCGTATCGTGGACTATTAGTCAACGTTTTGGGGTCCCAAAGCGATTTCCATGGTTGTCGAACCCCAAGGTGTGCTTACGTGTTGGTCGTCAAGACTCGTAGTTTTGTCCGATTCTGGCCCGTATCGTGGACTATTACTCAATGTTTTGGGGTCCCGAAACGATTTTAATGGTTGCTGAACCCTAGGGTGCCCTTACATGTCGTTCATCAACACTCACCGTTTTGGCCTATTCTGGCCCGTTTCATGGGGTCTAGGAGCGATTTCCACGATTGACAAACGTTGGGGGTGCGTTTACGTGTCGGTCATCAACACTCGTAGTTTTGGCCGATTCTGGCCCGTTTCATGGTCATCAACAATCATCAAGAATCGTAGTTTTGGGGAGATTCTGTCCCGTTTCTTGGACTATTACTAACTGTTTTGGGTTCCGAAAGTGATTTCCATACTTGTTGAACACCAAGGTGCGCTTACGTGTCGGTCATCAACACTCGTAGTTTTGGCCGATTTTGGCACGTTTCATGGGCTATTAATCACTGTTTTGGCTCCCGGAGCGATTTCCACAATTAACGATCCCCGAGGTGCGTTTACGTGTCGGTCATCAACACTCGTAGTTTTGTCCGATTCTGGCCCGTATCGTGGACTATTACTCAACGTTTTGGGGTCCGAAACGATTTTCATGGTTGTTGAACCCTAGGGTGCCCGTACGTGTCGTTCATCAACTATCGCCGTTTTGGCCTATTCTGGCCTGTTTCATGGGGTCTAGGAGCGATTTCCATGATTGAGAAACACTGGGGGTGCGTTTACGTGTCGGTCATCAACACTCGCAGTTTTGGCCGATTTGGCGCATATCATGGACTATTACTCACCGTTTTGGTGTCTCAGAGCAATTTTCATGGCTGATGAACCCTAGGGTGCGTTTTCGCATCGGTCATCAACACTCACAGTTTTGGCCGATTCTGGCCCATTTCGTGGACTATTACTCACCATTTTTGGGCCCCGGAGTGATTTTCATGGTTGCTGAACCACAAGGTGCGCTTACGTGTGGTTCATCATCACTCGCCGTTTTGGGCGATTCTGGCCTGTTTCATGGGCTATTTTAACCGTTTTGCCTATTCTGGCCCGATTCGTCAACAATTACTCAGCGTTTGGGGGTCTCGGAGTGATTTTCAAGGTTGCTGAACCACAAGGTGTGCTTACATGTCATTCATCAGCAATTGTCATTTTGGCCGATTGTGGCCCGTTTAACTCACCATTTTGGGGGCCTGAAGCGATTTCCACAATTAACAATCCCCGAGGTGCGTTTACATGTTCGTCATCAAAACTCGCAGTTTCGGCCGATTCTGGACTGCTTCGTGGGCTCACCACTTTGGATTCCCGGAGTGATTTCCATGATTAACGATCCCCAAGGTGCGTTTACTCACCGTTTTGGGGTTCCAAAACGATTTCCATGGTTGTTGAAAGCCAAGGTGCGCTTACGTGTCGGTCATCAATAGTCGCAGTTTGGGCCGATTCTGGCCCGTTTCTTGGACTATTACTCATTGTTTTGTGGTCCCGGAGTGATTTCCATGATTGAAGAACGCCGGGGTACGTTTACGTGTCGGTCATCAAAACTCACGTTTTTTGTTGATTCTGACCCGTTTCGTGGACTATTACTCGCTGTTTTGGGGTCCCAAAGCGATTTCCGTGGTTGTCGAACCCCAAGGTGTGCTTACGTGTTGGTCGTCAAGACTCACAGTTTGGGTCGATTCTGGCACGTTTCTTGGACTATTACTCAGTTTTGGGGTCCCGAAGTGATTTCCATGATTGACGAACCCCGGGGTGCGTTTACGTGTCGGTCACCAATACTCACGGTTTTTGTCGATTCTAACCCATTTCGTGGACTATTACTCACCGTTTTGGGGCCCGAAAGCGATTTCGATGGTTGCCGATCCCCAAGGTGCGATTACGTGTCGGTAATTAAGAATCTTAATTTTAGGCGATTCTGGCCCGTTTCTTGGACTATTACTCACTGATTTGGGTTCCCAAAGTGATTTCCATAGTTGTTGAACCCCAAGGTGCGCTTACGTGTCGGTCATCAACACTCGTAGTTTTGGCCGATTTTGGCACGTTTCATGGGCTATTACTCACCGTTTTGGCTCCCGGAGTGCTTTTCACAATTAACGATCCCCGAGGTGCGTTTACGTGTCGGTCATCAACACTCGTAGTTTTGGCCTATTCTGGCCCGTATCGTGGACTATTAGTCAACGTTTTGGGGTCCCAAAGCGATTTCCATGGTTGTCGAACCCCAAGGTGTGCTTACGTGTTGGTCGTCAAGACTCGCAGTTTGGGTCGATTCTGGCACGTTTCTTGGACTATTACTCAGTTTTGGGGTCCCGAAGTGATTTCCATGATTGACGAATCCCGGGGTGCGTTTACGTGTCGGTCACCAATACTCACGGTTTTTGTCGATTCTAACCCATTTCGTGGACTATTACTCACCGTTTTGGGGCCCCAAAGCGATTTCGATGGTTGTCGATCCCCAAGGTGCGATTACGTGTCGGTCATCAAGAATCATAGTTTTGGGCGATTCTGGTCCGTTTCTTGGACTATTACTCACTGTTTTGGGTTCCCAAAGTGATTTCCATAGTTGTTGAACCCCAAGGTGCGCTTACGTGTCGGTCATCAACACTCGTAGTTTTGGCCGATTCTGGCCCGTTTCATGGTCATCAACAATCATCAAGAATCGTAGTTTTGGGCGATTCTGGCCCGTTTCTTGGACTATTACTCACCGTTTTGGGTTCCCAAAGTGATTTCCATTGTTGTTGAAAACCAAGGTGCGCTTATGTGTCGGTCATTGATGTCTACACACGCTTCTACTCTTGTAGACTATGTTGGGCCTCCAAGCGCAGAGGTTTGTAGGACATCAACAATTTCCCTCAAGTGGATGACCTAAGGTTTATCGAACTCAGGGAAGTAGAGGTTGAAGATGGTCTCTCTCAAGCAACCCTGCAACTAAGATACAAGAAGTCTCTTGTGTCCCCAACACACCTAATACAACTAGGAGTTGTATAGGTGCACTAGTTCGGCGAAGAGATGGTAAAATATGGATGATAGGAGTGGCAAAGCAAAGTAATATAAATCTGTAATAAAAAGTGCAGCAAGCAAACAAGTGGTAAACGTTTGCACAAATGGTATTGCAATGGTGGAAACAAGGCCTAGGGATCATACTTTCACTAGTGGCAACTCCCAACAACATTAACATAATCGAATCACATGATATTTCCCATAAAACATGCAATGGAGACGCACCCAGAGGTCATTCCTTCGTGGTCAAGAGAGGACGAGAATTATGTAGGGCTACAAAAGCACACCTCAAAGTTCGTAGTTCTCAATCTAAGGATTTCCCAATGTCACCGCGGCCATCCAAAGAGAGTCCCACAATCACCACAACATATCTAAAGGATAGTCAAAGACAAGCACCAAGAGACTCTCAATCTTCAATCAACACACAAGAGAGGAAATCACTCATGAAAATATTTTTCTAATCCATGTACAATAGACCGCTGTCACCTTGGTCTCGGGGATTATACTAGATAAACACAAGTGAGTACATCAATCCAATACATAGAGGAAGGGGAAATATCATGGGATCACCCTAGATTAACATAGCCTATGATCACAACGAAGATCACATCATGGGAGAGAGAATTGACCACATAGCTACTGGTAGAAACCTCAGCCCCGAGGAGGAACTACTCCCGCATCGTGGAGGGAGGAAGCAACGTCGATGGAGATGAATCCGGGGGCATTTCCCCGTCCCGGCAGGGTGCCGGCACAGGAATTCTGGTCCCCCGAAGCTTGATGGCGATGGTGGCGGAGATCGGAATGGCGTCTGGGGAAAAGGGGTCTGGAATCAGGGTTTCTGTGACGGGTGTTAAATATATGCCAAAGGGGGGCATCAGCGGAGGCCTGGGGGGCCCAGGCGCCCCCCCCGGCGCGGCCAGGAGGGGGGCCGCGTGGGCAGGCCGCCTGGAGCCCTGGTGGCCCCCCTCCGGCCCTACTTTGGCCGCAAGGAAGCTTCCAGAACATAGATTTTTTATATAATTTTTCCGGGATTTTTTTGGCAGTTTATGTGATGGGAAAACCTGAAATACAAAAACAGCAGAAAACAGAAATTGGCACTGGGGTGCACTGAGTTAATAGGTTAGTCCAAATATGATCAAAAGTGTATGGAAGTGTATAAATATCATATCAATATCACACAAAAGAGGCATGGAGCAAGCAGAAATTATAGATACGTTTTGGACGTACCAACATCCCCAAGCTTAATTCCTGCTCGTCCTCGAGTAGGTAAATGATAACAAGTATAATTTCTGTGGTGACATGCTATTAACCATATAAGAACTTTTTACAGTCACATGACAAGTGCTTACTGAGACAATGAATCTGTAGTAATTAAGTTGCCTCATGAGAAAATCACAAAGAACTGAAAGTTTTACAATATGATACTGAAACACTCAATAGATTTGTAGTGAGCATGGTGTGCAAATATGACAAAGTGATATCTCGCTTGCCCCCTTTAGTGAAGCAAAACATAAATGCAGGGGCACCTCCAAGGTTTAAGTGACGACTAGATACAATGATTTCAGAACAAACGATATCATAATCATGCAAAAGACAATGGTACTTTGGGACAATGCACATTACACTCAGAATGACAATCATGCTCTCAATAGTTGGTGCTTTAAAGAAGGTGGAGACTCTCGAACCATGGCTTTTGTTGGCAAGGTTGAAAACCCGTGGTCGGAAACAAAGACAAAACATGTACCAGAGCTCTTGGTTTTAAAAACAGAAGTAAAAATTATTTTTTGGATATGCATGTTTCGTCAACGAATGCTAGCAGATAACTCAATCACTTCTTGAGATGGACAAGTTTCGAGGAACGGCTCCCGAATGAGGACGATCACATCCTCTTAATCTCCTTTGTTTATCACTGCTAAAGTTTTCTGATTTCTCATGAACAAAGCGTGAAGGAGGGTTTGTTTGTTTGTATTATTTTTTAATGAGCCGGGCGCACTTTATGCCAGTTCCTTCTCGTATTATGGGTTTGCACATTAGACATGCAATCCCGGGGTGAAGCTTGTCCAACTTAAAAAGATCATGAATTCACTACTACTTCCTCATGAGCTAAAACAGAGGCACAAAATAGAAATGCTTTTTTTGAATAATTTCGAGATGGTACATGAAAGTCTTCGTTAGGAATGGCAGGTAAATACCATGTATAGGAAGGTATGGTGGACTCATATGGCATAACTGGTTTAAAGGATTTTGGATGCACAAGCAGTCAGTCCGCTTAGTATAGGTGGAGGTTAGCAAAAGACTGGGAGCGACCAACTAAGAGAGCAATGACGGTCATAATCATGTAGAGAGATAAAGCAACATTGAATCAGGCATGGAAGTTATATCGCTACTCAGAAATAAAAGATCATCAAGGCTTGACAGACTTTCTTTACAGTCTTAAATATGCGTGAGCATACGCCAAGTCAATCAAAATAAATTCTTGAAGGAAGATATCACTAAACCATACCACATCATAGGCAAACAAATCATGTTGGTACTCCAATAACACATTGGGAACCCCCCAGCTATTTGAGACTAACCATAAGAAAACATGAACTACTAAGAAAACATGAACTACAGAAGCCAACTCTCTTAGCAAGATAAGCATGATAACTAAAGAGAGTTCCAGCGACCAACTAAACAAAAGCTCTTTAAAAAGATAAGCATGAAAACTAGGAGCTGAACATGATAGTAGCTATTGAAAGACCAAGAACACACACAACAAAGATAGACATGAAAATTCTATGTTATGTTCTAGGTTGAAGTGGAGCGTGTTTCTCTCCCACACAAAGAAAGCTGAGTTCCAACTCGTTATGAAAAGCAAGCAAAGCTAAAGAAAACTAAAAAGGAAACTAAAAGCAAGACGCTCCAAGCATAGCACATAACACATGAAGTGATAAAAATATAGTGGAACGAAAGACGAACTGATAATTGTTGATGGAGAAGGGGATGCACTGGGGCATCCCCAAGCTTAGACGCTTGAGTCTTCTTGAATATTTCTTGGGGGTGCATGGGGGCATCCCCAAGCTTGAGCGTTTGACACTCCTGAATCTTTTTATCATCTTCCCTCGCACACTTGAAAACTCCCTTCATACATAACTCATCATAATCTGATTAGCGAGGTTAGTACCCATAATAAAATAAGTGTTCCTTGCTGGAAATAAGGATATTCTTGAAGGTCTACTGTTTCTCAAGATTGCCAAAAGATTTTTGCAAAGAAAAAGCAAGCTCAAGGTTTGCAAAATGAAGGAAAGGCAAAACAGGACAGAATCTGTGAAAAACAGACCAGCAGGTAGTAAATGATTTTTTCGGGGAACTTCTGCAACTCTAATCAAACAACTCAGAAGAGACGCACGAAAGACAATTGTATAGAGCACGCTGTCGAAAAAATTCAGACCAAAAAGATGATCTGGTGATTTTATACGAATTTTTCTGTCCAAGGACAGAATCTGTTTCCTGGACAGCACGTCACAACTTTTAAACTTTCTTGCAATCAGAGGCTAAACTTGGCACAAAGCTGAAAAGTAAAGATACAATGATGTTGCTACAGTAGTAACAAACATCAAGACCACTAAAAACCGAAAGAACAAACTGAAAGCAAAGATAACAAGGGTTGTCTCCCTAGAGCTCTTTCTTTATAGCCATAAAGATAGGCTTAAGACTTTAATGATGCTCTCGTAGGAATAAGAGTTGAAGAGCAAAAGAGATCATCAAGAAGCAAATATCAAACACATTTAAGCCTAACATGCTTCCTATGCATAGGAATATTGCAATAGAATAATTCATTGAAGCACAAAGCAATAAGCATAGGAAGACAAAACAAGTGCAGCTTCAAAACCTTCAACATAAAGAGAGGGAACTTGATATTATTGCAATATCTATAAGCATATGTTCCCTTCTCATAATAATTTTCAGTGGGATCACGAATAAACTCAACAATATAAGCATCACATAAAGCATTGTTACCATGATCCACATGCAAAAAGGTACTCTTACTCTCCACATAAGCATAATCTTTCTCATTGGTAATAGTGGGAGTAGGACTATCATAAACAACTTGAACACTATAGATTAATTGTGTATTAGGAAGATGGTGTTCAACAAGGGAGTAATTCCCTCCAAGATTATGACAAGTTTCATAAGGATAATTTCTCCTTATGTCATAGGTACCTTTATAATCACTATAGATTGGAGTTATAACATCATCATGGTAGAGAAGAGCATTATCATTGCTAGCAACTATATTTGTAAACATGTTGTCTTTATTCTTACTAGCAAAAGAATTATCAATTACCACATCACCAGTGGGTAAGGGATTTGCAATCCTATCATCCCCAAGCTTAGAGCTTCCCATATCATCACTTTCAGAGTTGGTACCAAAAAGGTTTTCAAGATCATAATTAGCATTATCATCATTTTCCCAATCACAATAAGTAACATGCATATCATAATCAAAATCTTCTTCAATAGTACCTACGGACGTATCATCAAGATGATAATTAAGGCAATAAACTTCACCTTCTTCTTTAAACTTACAACCGTTAGGATAAAAGTTGATGGGAGGAATATGCTCAGGCCAGGTTGATACCCATTCTTCTTCTTTCTTGCTCCTCTTCCTCCTCCTCTTCTTTTTCTTCTTCTTAACCTTAGGAGGGAGTGGTTGGAGATGAAGCTTCTCCACATACCCTGGTTTATCATTAGAAACAATAGGGGAAACTTGGGAGAAACTCTCCTTTTTATTAGCAGAAATATAAGAGACATTTTTATACTTTGGTAAAGTTCCCTCCTTTCTAATCTTACTTATGTAATCATTTTCATGGCAATTAACAACACAATAGAGATGGCAATTTTGCAAAGTGTTTTTTATTCCTATGGCATTAACATCTAGCCAAGAAATCTTTTCTGATAACTCTTCACACATCAAAAATAACATAAGCTCATCATAAAGATCGGAGGTGATCATGTTATCACACAACTGGTTAACAGTTATGTTTTGAAAGTTCATGCATTGAAAATTAAAGTGACCCTCTATACAACAAAGTTCACAAGTAAAAGGATAAATGTCACACAATTCTCTAGCAATTTCATTTAAATCTCTGACCCAAGTGATTGTTCTTTCATGCTTATGTTGCTTACAATACTTCTCTTCTTCAATCATAGGCCTTTCACAAGGTCTATCCACTCCACAAAAATTAACATGCTTATATAAAACTTCATTTTTAGGAATTGGATCATGCATGTTGCAATCATCATGAACAATTTCATTTTCTTTGCAAGTCTCTTTAAAAGGTTTATGATACTTGATCCAATCCTCCTTAGGCATATTAAGATGTGAAGCAAAAGATTTGAGGAAATCAACAAGGAGTTGAGAATCAAGCCCAAACTTAGCACTAAACTTATTAAAACTTGTAGTTTCAACAAAGGACTTAATGCAATCATACTCATAAATTATACCTGACTCTTTACCTTTGTCGATCTCCCAATTTTCAGTGTTGCGTTGAATTCTTTCAAGGAGTTCCCATTTAGCATCAATCTTTTCGTTTGTGAAAGAACCCATAGAGGAAGCGTCGAGCAAATCTTTATTCTCTCGAGAAAGCCTCGCATAGAAATTAGTAATAATCATATCTTTGGGGAGCCCATGGTTAGGACATTTTAGCATTAACGTTTTCAGTCTCCCCCACGCTTGAGCTATGCTCTCTCCGTCATGAGGATAGAAATTATAAACATAATTCCTATTCTCATGGACTTCATGAAGAGGATAAAACTTGGAGTAAAAGAGAGACTGGATCTCTTCCCAATCCAGCAGGTGAGAGTTATCTAGTAGCCTATACCATTCCAATGCTTTTCCTTTCAGTGACAAGGCAAATAATTTCCTCATGACAAACTCCCTTGATACACCTGAAAGCTTAAATAATGAACATAGTTGTCACAGATATAGCAAGTGTTCACCGGGATGTCTGTCTCCTGCATAATGATTAGCCAAAACATAATCGATAATACCAGCTGGTATTTTATAGGGCACAATTTCAGTAGGGGGAGGAGCAACCACCACAGGTGTGGGGCGTCTTCCCATAAGCAACGATCCAATAGCACGGTTTTCCATAAACATAACTAGTGAAACTAAAAACAAGAAACAAAAAGATTTAATTGCAAGATCTAAAGATATACCTTCAAGCACTCACCTCCCCGGCAACGGCGCCAGAAATAGCTTGATGTCTACACACGCTTCTACTCTTGTAGACTATGTTGGGCCTCCAAGCGCAGAGGTTTGTAGGACAGCAGCAATTTCCCTCAAGTGGATGACCTAAGGTTTATCGAACTCAGGGAAGTAGAGGTTGAAGATGGTCTCTCTCAAGCAACCCTGCAACTAAGATACAAGAAGTCTCTTGTGTATCCAACACACCTAATACAACTAGGAGTTGTATAGGTGCACTAGTTCGACGAAGAGATGGTAAAATATGGATGATAGGAGTGGCAAAGCAAAGTAATATAAATCTGTAATAAAAAGTGCAGCAAGCAAACAAGTGGTAAACGTGAGCACAAATGGTATTGCAATGGTGGAAACAAGGCCTAGGGATCATACTTCCACTAGTGGCAACTCCCAACAACATTAACATAATCGAATCACATGATATTTCCCATAAAACATGCAATGGAGACGCACCCGGAGGTTATTCCTTCGTGGTCAAGAGAGGACGAGAATTATGTAGGGCTACAAAAGCACACCTCAAAGTTCGTAGTTCTCAATCTAAGGATTTCCCAATGTCACCGCGGCCATCCAAAGAGAGTCCCACAATCACCACAACATATCTAAAGGATAGTCAAAGACAAGCACCAAGAGACTCTCAATCTTCAATCAACACACAAGAGAGGAAATCACTCATGAAAATATTTTTCTAATCCATGTCCAATAGACCGCTGTCACCTTGGTCTCGGGGATTATACTAGATAAAGACAAGTGAGTACATCAATCCAATACATAGAGGAAGGGGAAATATCATGGGATCACCCTAGATTAACATAGCCTATGATCACAACGAAGATCACATCATGGGAGAGGGAATTGACCACATAGCTACTGGTAGAAACCTCAGCCCCGAGGAGGAACTACTCCCGCATCATGGAGGGAGGAAGCAACGTCGATGGTGATGAATTCGGGGGCACTTCCCCGTCCCGGCAGGGTGCCGGCACAGGAATTCTGGTCCCCCGAAGCTTGATGGCGATGGCGGCGGAGATCGGAATTGCGTCTGGAGAAAAGGGGTCTGGAATCAGGGTTTCTGCGACGGGTGTTAAATATATGCCAAAGGGGGGCATCTGCGGAGGCCCGGGGGGCCCAGGCGCCCCCCGGCGCGGCCAGGAGGGGGGCCGCGTGGGCAGGCCGCCTGGAGCCCTGGTGGCCCCCCTCCGGCCCTACTTTGGCCGCAAGGAAGCTTCCGGAACGCTGATTTTT
The DNA here is from genome assembly GCA_902687465.1 of Secale cereale. Lineage (NCBI taxonomy): Eukaryota > Viridiplantae > Streptophyta > Magnoliopsida > Poales > Poaceae > Secale > Secale cereale. Next base: position 1,955,209 of record LR738716.1, read on the forward strand.
TATATAATTTTTCCGGGATTTTTCTGGCAGTTTACGTGATGGGAAAACCTGAAATACAAAAACAGCAGAAAACAGAAACTGGCACTGGGGTGCACTGAGTTAATAGGTTAGTCCAAATATGATCAAAAGTGTATGGAAGTGTATAAATATCATAGCAATATTACACAAAAGAGGCATGGAGCAAGCAGAAATTATAGATACGTTTTGGACGTATCAGTCATCAATACTCGTAGTTTTTGCCGATTTTGGCACGTTTCATGGGCTATTACTCACCATTTTGGCTCCCTGAGTGCTTTCCACAATTAACGATCCCCGAGGTGCGTTTACGTGTCGGTCATCAACACTCGTAGTTTTGGCCTATTCTAGCCCGTATCGTGGACTATTACTCAACGTTTTGGGGTCCCTTACAAGTCGTTCATCAACACTCGTCGTTTTGGCCTATTCTGGCCCGTTTCATGGGGTCTAGGAGCGATTTCAACGATTGGCAAACACTGGGGGTGCCTTTACGTGGCGGTCATCAACACTCGCAGTTTTGGCCGATTTGGCCCCTATCATGGACTATTACTCACCGTTTTGGTGTCTCGGAGCGATTTTCATAGCTGATGAACCCTAGGGTGCGTTTTCGCATCGGTCATCAACACTCACAGTTTTGGCCGATTCTGGCCCATTTCGTGGACTATTACTCACCATTTTTGGGCCCCTGAGTGATTTTCATGGTTTTTGAACCACAAGGTGCGCTTACGTGTGGTTCATCACCACTCGCCGTTTTGGGCGATTCTGGCCTGTTTCATGGGCTATTACTTACCGTTTTGGCCTATTCTGGCCCGTTTCGTCGACAATTACTCACTGTTTGGGGGGTCTCGGAGTCATTTTCAAGGTTGCTGAACCACAAGGTGCACTTACGTGTCATTCATCAGCAATTGCTGTTTTGGCCGATTGTGGCCTGTTTAACTCACCGTTTTGGGGGCCTGGATCGATTTCCACGATTGACAATCCCGGAGGTGCGTTTACATGTTCGTCATCAAAACTCGCAGTTTCGGCCGATTCTGGACAGTTTCGTGGGCTCACCGCTTTGGAGTCCCGGAGTGATTTCCACGATTAACGATCCCCAAGGTGTGTTTACTCACCGTTTTGGGGTTCCAAAACGATTTCCATGGTTGTTGAAACCCAAGGTGCGCTTACATGTTGGTCATCAACAGTCGTAGTTTGGGCCGATTCTGGCCCTTTTCTTGGACTATTACTCATTGTTTTTTGGACCCATAGTGATTTCCACGATTGACAAACAGTGGGTATGCGTTTACGTGTCGGTCATCAACATTCACGTTTTTTGTCGATTCTGACCCGTTTCGTGGACTATTACTCACAGTTTTGGGGTCCCAAAGCAATTTCCGTGGTTGTCGAACCCCAAGGTGTGCTTACGTGTTGGTCGTCAAGACTCGTAGTTTGGGTCGATTCTGGCACGTTTCTTGGACTATTACTCAGTTTTGGGGTCCCGAAGTGATTTCCACGATTGACGAACCCCAGGGGGCGTTTACGTGTCGGTCACCAATACTCACGGTTTTTGTCGATTCTAACCCATTTCATAGACTATTACTCACCGTTTTAGGGCCCCAAAGCGATTTCGATGGTTGTCGATCCCCAAGGTGCGATTATGTGTCGGTCATTAAGAATCTTAATTTTAGGCGATTCTGGCCCGTTTCTTGGACTATTACTCACTGTTTTGGGTTCCCAAAGTGATTTCCATAGTTGTTGAACCCCAAGGTGCGCTTACGTGTCGGTCATCAACACTCGTAGTTTTGGCCGATTTTGGCACGTTTCATTGGCTATTACTCACCGTTTTGGCTCCCGGAGTGCTTTCCACAATTAATGATCCCCTAGGTGCGTTTACGTGTCGGTCATCAACACTCGTAGTTTTGGCCTATTCTGGCCCGTATCGTGGACTATTACTCAACGTTTTGGGGTCCCAAAACGATTTTCATGGTTGCTGAACCCTAGGGTGCCCTTACAAGTCGTTCATCAACAGTCACCGTTTTGGCCTATTCTGGCCCGTTTCATGGGGTCTAGGAGCGATTTCCACGATTGACAAACACTGGTGGTGCCTTTACGTGTCGGTCATCAACACTCGCAGTTTTGGCCGATTTGGCCCCTATCATGGACTATTACTCACCGTTTTGGTGTCTCGGAGCGATTTTCATGGCTGATGAACCCTAGGGTGCGTTTTCGCATCGGTCATCAACACTCACAGTTTTGGCCGATTCTGGCCCATTTCGTGGACTATTACTCACCATTTTTGGGCCCCTGAGTGATTTTCATGGTTTTTGAACCACAAGGATCGCTTACGTGTGGTTCATCATCACTCGCCATTTTGGGCGATTCTGGCCTGTTTCATAGGCTATTACTTACCGTTTTGGCCTATTCTGGCCCGTTTCGTCGACAATTACTCAGCGTTTGGGGGTCTCGGAGTGATTTTAAAGGTTGCTGAACCACAAGGTGCACTTACGTGTCATTCATCAGCAATTGCTGTTTTGGCCGATTGTGGCCCGTTTAACACACCGTTTTGGGGGCCTGGATCGATTTCCACGATTAACAATCCCCGAGGTGCGTTTACATGTTCGTCATCAAAACTCGCAGTTTCGGCCGATTCTGGACTGTTTCGTGGGCTCACCGCTTTGGAGTCCCGGAGTGATTTCCACGATTAACGATCCACAAGGTGTGTTTACTCACCGTTTTGGGGTTCCAAAACGATTTCCATGGTGTTGAAACCCAAGGTGCGCTTACGTGTTGGTCATCAACAGTCGCAGTTTGGGCCGATTCTAGCCCGTTTCTTGGACTATTACTCATTGTTTTGTGGTCCCGTAGTGATTTCCATGATTGAAGAACGTCGGGGTACGTTTACGTGCCGGGCATCAAAACTCACGTTTTTGTCGATTCTGACCCGTTTCGTGGACTATTACTCACAGTTTTGGGGTCCCAAAGCGATTTCCATGGTTGTCGAACCCCAAGGTGTGCTTACGTGTTGGTCGTCAAGACTCGCAGTTTAGGTAGATTCTGGCACGTTTCTTGGACTATTACTCAGTTTTGGGGTCCCGAAGTAATTTCCATGATTGACGAACCCCGGGGTGCGTTTACGTGTCGGTCACCAATACTCACGGTTTTTGTCGATTCTAATACATTACGTGGACTATTACTCACCGTTTGGGGCCCCAAAGCGATTTCGATGGTTGTCGATCCCCAAGGTGCGATTAGGTGTCGGTCATCAAGAATCGTAGTTTTGGCCGACTCTGGCCCGTTTCTTGGACTATTACTCACTGTTTTGGGTTCCCAAAGTGATTTCCTTAGTTGTTGAACCCCTAGGTGCGCTTACATGTCGGTCATCAACACTCGTAGTTTTGGCCGATTCTGGCCCATATCGTGGACTATTACTCAACGTTTTGGGGTCCCGAAACGATTTTCATGGTTGCTGAACCCTAGGGTGCCCTTACAAGTCGTTCATCAACACTCGCCGTTTTGGCCTATTCTGGCCCGTTTCAGGGGGTCTAGGAGCGATTTCCATGATCGACAAACACTGGGGGTGCGTTTACGTGTCGCTCATCAACACTCACGTTTTTTGTCGATTCTGACCCGTTTCATGGACTATTACTCACTGTTTTGGGGTCCCAAACCGATTTCCGTGGTTGTCGAACCCCAAGGTGTGCTTACGTGTTGGTCGTCAAGACTCGTAGTTTGGGTCGATTCTGGCACGTTTCTTGGACTATTACTCAGTTTTGGGGTTCCAAAGTGATTTCCATGATTGACGAACCCCGGGGTGCGTTTACGTGT
>LR738716.1:1984130-1997324 GCA_902687465.1 Secale cereale
TGGGTCGATTCTGGCACGTTTCATGGACTATTACTCAGTTTTGGGGTCCCGAAGTGATTTCCATGATTGACGAACCCCGGGGTGCGTTTACGTGTCGGTCACCAATACTCACGGTTTTTGTCGATTCCAACCCATTTCGTGGACTATTACTCACCGTTTTGGGGCCCCAAAGCGATTTCGATGGTTGTCGATCCCCAAGGTGCGATTACATGCCGGTCATCAAGAATCTTCGTTTTGGGCGATTCTGGCCCGTTTCTTGGACTATTACTCACTGTTTTGGGTTCCCAAAGTGATTTCCATAGTTGTTGAACACCAAGGTGCGCTTACGTGTCGGTCATCAACACTCGTAGTTTTGGCCGATTTTGGCACGTTTCATGGGCTATTACTCACCGTTTTGGCTCCCGGAGCGATTTTCACAATTAACGATCCCCTAGGTGCATTTACGTGTCGGTCATCAACACTCGTAGTTTTGGCTGATTCTGGCCCGTATCGTGGACTATTACTCAATGTTTTGGGGTCCCGAAACGATTTTCATGGTTGCTGAACCCTAGGGTGCCCTTACAAGTCGTTCATCAACACTCGCCGTTTTGGCCTATTCTGGCCCGTTTCAGGGGGTCTAGGAGCGATTTCCACGATTGACAAACACTGGGGGTGCGTTTACCTGTCGGTCATCAACACTCGTAGTTTTGGACGATTCTGGCCCGTTTCATGGTCATCAACAATCATCAAGAATCGTAGTTTTGGGCGATTCTGGCCCGTTTCTTGGACTACTACTCACTGTTTTGGGTTCCCAAAGTGATTTCCATAGTTGTTGAACACCAAGGTGCGCTTACGTGTCGGTCATCAACACTCGTAGTTTTGGCCGATTTTGGCATGTTTCATGGGCTATTACTCACCGTTTTGGCTCCAGGAGCGATTTCCACAATTAACGATCCCCGAGGTGCGTTTACGTGTCGGTCAAAAACACTCGTAGTTTTGTTCGATTCTGGCCCGTATCGTGGACTATTACTCAACGTTTTGGGGTGCCGAAACGATTTTTATGGTTGCTGAACCCTAGGGTGCCCTTACGTGTCATTCATCAACACTCGCCGTTTTGGCCTATTCTGGCCCGTTTCATGGGTTCTAGGAGAGATTTCCACGATTGACAAACACTGGGGGTGCGTTTACGTGTCGTTCATCAACACTCACGTTTTTTGTCGATACTGACCCGTTTCGTGGACTATTACTCACAGTTTTGTGGTCCCAAAGCGATTTCCGTGGTTGTCGAACCCCAAGGTGTGCTTACGTGTTGGTCGTCAAGACTCGCAGTTTGGGTCGATTCTGGCACGTTTCATGGACTATTACTCAGTTTTGGGGTCCCGAAGTGATTTCCATGATTGACGAACCCCGGGGTGCGTTTACGTGTCGGTCACCAATACTCACGGTTTTTGTCGATTCTAACCCATTTTGTGGACTATTACTCACCGTTTTGGGGCCCCAAAGCGATTTCGATGGTTGTCGATCCCCAAGGTGCGATTACGTGTCGGTCATGAAGAATCTTAGTTTTGGGCGATTCTGGCCCGTTTCTTGGAATATTACTCACTATTTTGGGTTCTCAAAGTGATTTCCATAGTTGTTGAACACCAAGGTGCGCTTACGTGTCGGTCATCAACACTCGTAGTTTTGGCCGATTTTGGCACGTTTCATGGGCTATTACTCACCATTTTGGCTCCCGGAGCGATTTTCACAATTAACGATCCCCGAGGTGCGTTTACGTGTCGGTCATCAACACTCGTAGTTTTGGCCGATTCTGGCCCGTATCGTGGACTATTACTCAATGTTTTCGGGTCCCAAAAAGATTTTCATGGTTGCTGAACCCTAGGGTCCCCTTACGTGTCGTTCATCAACACTCGTCGTTTTGGCCTATTCTGGCCCGTTTAATGGGGTCTAGGAGCGATTTCCATGATTGACAAACATTGGGGGTGCGTTTACGTGTCGGTCATCAACACTCGTAGTTTTGGCCGATTCTGGCCCGTATCATGGACTATTACTCAACGTTTTGGGGTCCCGAAACGATTTTCATGGTTGCTGAACCCTAGGGTGCCCTTACGTGTCGTTCATCAACACTCGCCGTTTTGGCCTATTCTGGCCCGTTTCAGGCGGTCTAGGAGCGATTTCCACGATTGACAAACACTGGGGGTGCGTTTACGTGTCGGTCATCAACACTCACGTTTTTTGTCGATTCTGACCCGTTTCGTGGACTATTACTCACAGTTTTGGGGCCCCAAAGCAATTTCCGTGGTTCGAACCCCAAGGTGTGCTTACGTGTTGGTCGTCAAGACTCGCAGTTTGGGTCGATTCTGGCACGTTTCTGGGACTATTACTCCGTTTTGGGGTCCCGGAGTGATTTCCATGATTGACGAACCCCGGGGTGCGTTTACGTGTCGGTCACCAATACTCACGGTTTTTGTCGATTCTAACCCATTTCGTGGACTATTACTCACCGTTTTGGGCCCCAAAGCGATTTTAATGGTTGTCGATCCCCAAGATGCGATTACGTGTCGGTCATCAAGAATCTTCGTTTTGGGCGATTCTGGCCAGTTTCTTGGACTATTACTCACTGTTTTTGGTTCCCAAAGTGATTTCCATAGTTGTTGAACACCAAGGTGCGCATACGTGTTGGTCATCAACACTCGTAGTTTTTGCCGATTTTGGCACGTTTCATGGGCTATTACTCACCGTTTTGGCTCCCGGAGCGATTTCCACAATTAACGATCCCCGAGGTGCGTTTACGTGTCGGTCATCAACAGTCATAGTTTTGGCCGATTCTGGCCCGTATCGTGGACTATTACTCAACGTTTTGGGGTCCCACAACGATTTTCATGGTTGCTGAACCCTATGGTGCCCTTATGTGTCGTTCATCAACACTCGCCGTTTGGGCCTATTCTGGCCCGTTTCAGGGGGTCTAGAAGCGATTTCCACGATTGACAAACACTGGGGATGCGTTTACGTGTCCGTCATAAACACTCGTAGTTTTGGCCGATTCTGACCCGTTTGATGGTCATCAACAATCATCAAGAATCGTAGTTTTGGGCGATTCTGGCCCGTTTCTTGGACTATTACTCACTGTTTTTGGTTCCCAAAGTGATTTCCATTGTTGTTGAACACCAAGGTGCGCTTCCGTGTCGGTCATCAACACTCATAGTTTTGGCCGATTTTGGCATGTTTCATGGGCTATTACTCACTGATTTGGCTCCAGGAGCGATTTCCACAATTAATGATCCCCGAGGTGCGTTTACGTGTCGGTCAAAAACACTCGTAGTTTTGTCCGATTCTGGCCGTATCGTGGACTATTACTCAACGTTTTGGGGTCCCGAAACGATTTTCATGGTTGTTGAACCCTAGGGTGCCCTTACGTGTCGTTCATCATCACTCGCCGATTTGGCCTATTCTGTCCCGTTTCATGGGGTCTGGGAGAGATTTCCACGATTGACAAACACTGGGGGTGCGTTTACGTGTCGGTCATCAACACTCATGTTTTTTGTCGATTCTGACCCGTTTCGTGGACGATTACTCATAGTTTTGGGGTCCCAAAGCGATTTCCGTGGTTGTCGAATCCCAAGGTGTGCTTACGTGTTGGTCGTCAAGACTCGCAGTTTGGGTCGATTCTGGCACGTTTCTTGGACTATTACTCAGTTTTGGGGTCCCGAAGTGATTTCCATCATTGACGAACCCCGGGGTGCGTTTACGTGTCGGTCACCAATACTCACGGATTTTGTCGATTCTAACCCATTTCGTGGACTATTACTCACCGTTTTGGGGCCCCAAAGCGATTTCGATGGTTGTCGATCACCAAGGTGCGATTACGTGTCGGTCATCAAGAATCTTAGTTTTGGGCGATTCTGGCCCGTTTCTTGGACTATTACTCACTGTTTTGGGTTCCCAAAGTGATTTCCATAGTTGTTGAACACCAAGGTGCGCATACGTGTTGGTCATCAACACTCGTAGTTTTGGTCGATTTTGGCACGTTTCATGGGCTATTACTCACCGTTTTCGCTCCCGGAGCGATTTCCACAATTAACGATCCGCGAGGTGCGTTTATGTGTCGGTCATCAACACTCGTAGTTTTGGCCGATTCTGGCCCGTATCGTGGACTATTACTCAACGTTTTGGGGTCATAAACGATTTTCATGGTTGCTGAACCCTAGGGTGCCCATACGTGTCGTTCATCAACACTCGCCGTTTGGGCCTATTCTGGCCCGTTTCAGGGGGTCTAGGAGCGATTTCCACGATTGACAAACACTGGGGATGCGTTTACGTGTCGGTCATCAACACTCGTAGTTTTGGCCGATTCTGACCCGTTTGATGGTCATCAACAATCATCAAGAATCGTAGTTTTGGGCGATTCTGGCCCGTTTCTTGGACTATTACTCACTGTTTTGGGTTCCCAAAGTGATTTCCATTGTTGTTGAACACCAAGGTGCGCTTACGTGTCGGTCATCAACACTCGTAGTTTTGGCCGATTTTGGCATGTTTCATGGGCTATTACTCACCGTTTTGGCTCCAGGAGCGATTTCCACAATTTACGATCCCAGAGGTGCGTTTACGTGTCGGTCAAAAACACTCGTAGTTTTGTGCGATTCTGGCCCGTATCGTGGACTATTACTCAACGTTTTGGGGTCCCGAAACGATTTTCATGGTTGCTGAACCCTAGGGTGCCCTTAGTTGTCGTTCATCAACACTCGCCGTTTTGGCCTATTCTGGCCCGTTTCATGGGGTCTAGGAGAGATTTCCACGATTGACAAACACTGGGGGTGCATTTACGTGTCGGTCATCAACACTCATGTTTTTTGTCGATTCTGACCCGTTTCGTGGACTATTACTCATAGTTTTGGGGTCCCAAAGCGATTTCCGTGGTTGTCGAACCCCAAGGTGTGCTTACGTGTTGGTCGTCAAGACTCGCAGTTTGGGTCTGTTCTGGCACGTTTCTTGGACTATTACTCAGTTTTGGGGTCCCGAAGTGATTTCCATGATTGACGAACCCCGGGGTGCGTTTACGTGTCGGTCACCAATACTCACGGTTTTTTTTTGATTCTAACCCATTTCGTGGACTATTACTCACCGTTTTGGGGCCCCAAAGCGATTTCGATGGTTGTCGATCCCCAAGGTGCGATTACGTGTCGGTCATCAAGAATCTTAGTTTTGGCGATTCTAGCCCGTTTCTTGCACTATTACTCACTGTTTTGGGTTCCCAAAGTGATTTCCATAGTTGTTGAACACCAAGGTGCGCTTACGTGTTGGTCATCAACACTCGTAGTTTTGGCCGATTTTGGCACGTTTCATGGGCTATTACTCACCGTTTTGGCTCCCGGAGCGATTTCCACAATTAACGATCCCCGAGGTGCGTTTATGTGTCGGTCATCAACACTCGTAGTTTTGGCCGATTCTGGCCCGTATCGTGGACTATTACTCAACGTTTTGGGGTCCCAAAACGATTTTCATGGTTGCTGAACCGTAGGGTGCCCTTACGTGTCGTTCATCAACACTCGCCGTTTTGGCCTATTCTGGCCCGTTTCAGGCGGTCTAGGAGCGATTTCCACGATTGACAAACACTGGGGGTGCGTTTACATGTCGGTCATCAACACTCACGTTTTTTGTCGATTCTGACCCGTTTCGTGGACTATTACTCATAGTTTTGGGGTCCCAAAGCAATTTCCGTGGTTCGAACCCCAAGGTGTGCTTACGTGTTGGTCTTCAAGACTCGCAGTTTGGGTCGATTCTGGCACGTTTCTGGGACTATTACTCAGTTTTTGGGTCCCGGAGTGATTTCCATGATTGACGAACCCCGGGGTGCGTTTACGTGTCGGTCACCAATACTCACGGTTTTTGTCGATTCTAACCCATTTCGTGGACTATTACTCACCGGTTTGGGGCCCCAAAGCGATTTTAATGGTTGTCGATCCCCTTGATGCGATTACGTGTCGATCATCAAGAATCGTAGTTTTGGGCGATTCTGGCCCGTTTCTTGGACTATTACTCACTGTTTTGGGTTCCCAAAGTGATTTCAATTGTTGTTGAACACCAAGGTGCGCTTACGTGTCGGTCATCAACACTCGTAGTTTTGGCCGATTTTGGCATGTTTCATGGGCTATTACTCACCGTTTTGGCTCCAGGAGCGATTTCCACAATTTACGATCCCAGAGGTGCGTTTACGTGTCGGTCAAAAACACTCGTAGTTTTGTGCGATTCTGGCCCATATCGTGGACTATTACTCAACGTTTTGGGGTCCCGAAACGATTTTCATTGTTGCTGAACCCTAGGGTGCCCTTACTTGTCGTTCATCAACACTCGCCGTTTTGGCCTATTCTGGCCCGTTTCATGGGGTCTAGGAGAGATTTCCACGATTGACAAACACTGGGGGTGCGTTTACGTGTCGGTCATCAACACTCATGTTTTTTGTCGATTCTGACCCGTTTCGTGGACTATTACTCATAGTTTTGGGGTCCCAAAGCGATTTCCGTGGTTGTCGAACCCCAAGGTGTGCTTACGTGTTGGTCGTCAAGACCCGCAGTTTGGGTCTGTTCTGGCACGTTTCTTGGACTATTACTCAGTTTTGGGGTCCCGAAGTGATTTCCATGATTGACGAACCCCGGGGTGCGTTTACGTGTCGGTCACCAATACTCACGGTTTTTTTTTATTCTAACCCATTTCGTGGACTATTACTCACCGTTTTGGGGCCCCAAAGCGATTTCGATGGTTGTCGATCCCCAAGGTGCGATTACGTGTCGGTCATCAAGAATCTTAGTTTTGGGCGATTCTGGCCCGTTTCTTGCACTATTACTCACTGTTTTGGGTTCCCAAAGTGATTTCCATAGTTGTTGAACACCAAGGTGCGCTTACGTGTTGGTCATCAACACTCGTAGTTTTGGCCGATTTTGGCACGTTTCATGGGCTATTACTCACCGTTTTGGCTCCCGGAGCGATTTCCACAATTAACGATCCCCGAGGTGCGTTTATGTGTCGGTCATCAACACTCGTAGTTTTGGCCGATTCTGGCCCGTATCGTGGACTATTACTCAACGTTTTGGGGTCCCAAAACGATTTTCATGGTTGCTGAACCCTAGGGTGCCCTTACGTGTCGTTCATCAACACTCGCCGTTTGGGCCTATTCTGGTCTGTTTCAGGGGGTCTAGGAGCGATTTCCACGATTAACAAACACTGGGGGTGCGTTTACGTGTCGGTCATCAACACTCCTAGTTTTGGACGATTCTGGCCCGTTTGATGGTCATCAACAATCATCAAGAATCGTAGTTTTGGGCGATTCTGGCCCGTTTCTTGGACTATTACTCACTGTTTTGGGTTCCCAAAGTGATTTCCATTGTTGTTGAACACCAAGGTGCGCTTACGTGTCGGTCATCAACACTCGTAGTTTTGGCCGATTTTGGCATGTTTCATGGGCTATTACTCACCGTTTTGGCTCCAGGAGCGATTTCCACAATTTACGATCCCAGAGGTGCGTTTACGTGTCGGTCAAAAACACTCGTAGTTTTGTGCGATTCTGGCCCATATGGTGGACTATTACTCAACGTTTTGGGGTCCCGAAACGATTTTCATGGTTGTTGAACCCTAGGGTGCCCTTACTTGTCGTTCATCAACACTCGCCGTTTTGGCCTATTCTGGCCCGTTTCATGGGGTCTAGGAGAGATTTCCACGATTGACAAACACTGGGGGTGCGTTTACGTGTCGGTCATCAACACTCATGTTTTTTGTCGATTCTGACCCGTTTCGTGGACTATTACTCATAGTTTTGGGGTCCCAAAGCGATTTCCGTGGTTGTCGAACCCCAAGGTGTGCTTACGTGTTGGTCGTCAAGACTCGCAGTTTGGGTCTGTTCTGGCACGTTTCTTGGACTATTACTCAGTTTTGGGGTCCCGAAGTGATTTCCATGATTGACGAACCCCGGGGTGCGTTTACGTGTCGGTCACCAATACTCACGGTTTTTTTTTGATTCTAACCCATTTCGTGGACTATTACTCACCGTTTTGGGGCCCGAAAGCGATTTCGATGGTTGTCGATCCCCAAGGTGCGATTACGTGTCGGTCATCAAGAATCTTAGTTTTGGGCGATTTTGGCCCGTTTCTTGCACTATTACTCACTGTTTTGGGTTCCCAAAGTGATTTCCATAGTTGTTGAACACCAAGGTGCGCTTACGTGTTGGTCATCAACACTCGTAGTTTTGGCCGATTTTGGCACGTTTCATTGGCTATTACTCACCATTTTGGCTCCCGGAGCGATTTCCACAATTAACGATCCCCGAGGTGCGTTTATGTGTCGGTCATCAACACTCGTAGTTTTGGCCGATTCTGGCCCGTATCGTGGACTATTACTCAACGTTTTGGGGTCCCAAAACGATTTTCATGGTTGCTGAACCCTAGGGTGCCCTTACGTGTCGTTCATCAACACTCGCCGTTTGGGCCTATTCTGGCCCGTTTCAGGGGGTCTAGGAGCGATTTCCATGATTAACAAACACTGGGGGTGCGTTTACGTGTCGGTCATCAACACTCGTAGTTTTGGCCGATTCTGGCCCGTTTGATGGTCATCAACAATCATCAAGAATCGTAGTTTTGGGCGATTCTGGCCCGTTTCTTGGACTATTACTCCCCGTTTTGGGTTCCCAAAGTGATTTCCATTGTTGTTGAACACCAAGGTGCGCTTACGTGTCGGTCATCAATACTCGTAGTTTTGGCCGATTTTGGCATGTTTCATGGGCTATTACTCACCGTTTTGGCTCCAGGAGCGATTTTCACAATTTACGATCCCCGAGGTGCGTTTACGTGTCGGTCAAAAACACTCGTAGTTTTGTGCGATTCTGGCCCGTATCGTGGACTATTACTCAACGTTTTGGGGTCCCGAAACGATTTTCATGGTTGCTGAACCCTAGGGTGCCCTTACGTGTCGTTCATCAACACTCGCCGTTTTGGCCTATTCTGGCCCGTTTCATGGGGTCTAGGAGAGATTTCCACGATTGACAAACACTGGGGGTGCGTTTACGTGTCGGTCATCAACACTCATGTTTTTTGTCGATTCTGACCCGTTTCGTGGACTATTACTCATAGTTTTGGGGTCCCAAAGCGATTTCCGTGGTTGTCGAACCCCAAGGTGTGCTTACGTGTTGGTCGTCAAGACTCGCAGTTTGGGTCGATTCTGGCACGTTTCTTGGACTATTACTCAGTTTTGGGGTCCCGAAGTGATTTCCATGATTGACGAACCCCGGGGTGCGTTTACGTGTCGGTCACCAATACTCACGGTTTTTGTCGATTCTAACCCATTTCCTGTACTATTACTCACCGTTTTGGGGCCCCAAAGCGATTTCAATGGTTGTCGATTCCCAAGATGCGATTACATGTCGGTCATCAAGAATCTTAGTTTTGGGCGATTCTGGCCCGTTTCTTGGACTATTACTCACTGTTTTGGGTTCCCAAATTGATTTCCACAGTTGTTGAACACCAAGGTGCGCTTACGTGTTGGTCATCGACACTCGTAGTTTTGGCCGATTTTGGCACGTTTCATGGGCTATTACTCACCGTTTTTGCTCCCGGAGCGATTTCCACAATTAACGATCCCCGAGGTGCGTTTATGTGTCGGTCGTCAACACTCGTAGTTTTGGCCGATTCTGGCCCGTATCGTGGACTATTACTCAACGTTTTGGGGTCCCAAAACGATTTTCATGGTTGCTGAACACTAGGGTGCCCTTACGTGTCGTTCATCAACCCTCGCCGTTTGGGCCTATTCTGGCCCGTTTCAGGGGGTCTAGGAGCGATTTCCACGATTAACAAACACTGGGGGTGCGTTTACGTGTCGGTCATCAACACTCGTAGTTTTGGCCTATTCTGGCCCGTTTGATGGTCATCAACAATCATCAAGAATCGTAGTTTTGGGCGATTCTGGCCCGTTTCTTGGACTATTACTCACTGTTTTGGGTTCCCAAAGTGATTTCCATTGTTGATGAACACCAAGGTGCGCTTACGTGTAGGTCATCAACACTCGTAGTTTTGGCCGATTTTGGCATGTTTCATGGGCTATTACTCACCGTTTTGGCTCCAGGAGCGATTTACACAATTTACGATCCCCGAGGTGCGTTTACGTGTCGGTCAAAAACACTCGTAGTTTTGTGCGATTCTGGCCCGTATCGTGGACTATTACTCAACGTTTTGGGGTCCCGAAACGATTTTCAAGGTTGCTGAACCCTAGGGTGCCCTTACATGTCGTTCATCAACACTAGCCGTTTTGGCCTATTCTGGCCCGTTTCATGGGGTCTAGGAGAGATTTCCACGATTGACAAACACTGGGGGTGCGTTTACGTGTCGGTCATCAACACTCATGTTTTTTGTCGATTCTGACCCGTTTCGTGGACTATTACTCATAGTTTTGGGGTCCCAAAGCGATTTCCGTGGTTGTCGAACCCCAAGGTGTGCTTACGTGTTGGTCGTCAAGACTCGCAGTTTGGGTCGATTCTGGCACGTTTCTTGGACTATTACTCAGTTTTGGGGTCCCGAAGTGATTTCCATGATTGACGAACCCCGGGGTGCGTTTACGTGTCGGTCACCAATACTCATGGTTTTTGTCGATTCTAACCCATTTCGTGTACTATTACTCATCGTTTTGGGGCCCCAAAGCAATTTCAATGGTTGTCGATCCCCAAGATGCGATTACGTGTCGGTCATCAAGAATCTTAGTTTTGGGCGATTCTGGCCCGTTTCTTGGACTATTACTCACTGTTTTGGGTTCCCAAATTTATTTCCATAGTTGTTGAACACCAAGGTGCGCTTACGTGTTGGTCATCGACACTCGTAGTTTTGGCCGATTTTGGCCCGTTTCATGGGCTATTACTCACCGTTTTTGCTCCCGGAGCGATTTCCACAATTAACGATCCCCGAGGTGCGTTTATGTGTCGGTCGTCAACACTCATAGTTTTGGCCGATTCTGGCCCATATCGTGGACTATTACTCAACGTTTTGGGGTCCCAAAACGATTTTCATGGTTGCTGAACCCTAGGGTGCCCTTACGTGTCGTTCATCAACACTCGCCGTTTGGGCCTATTCTGGCCCGTTTCAGGGGGTCTAGGAGCGATTTCCACGATTAACAAACACTGGGGGTGCGTTTACGTGTCGGTCATCAACACTCGTAGTTTTGTCCTATTCTGGCCCGTTTGATGGTCATCAACAATCATCAAGATTCGTAGTTTTGGGCGATTCTGGCCCGTTTCTTGGACTATTACTCACTGTTTTGGGTTCCCAAAGTGATTTCCATTGTTGTTGAACACCAAGGTGCGCTTACGTGTCGGTCATCAACACTCGTAGTTTTGGCCGATTTTGGCATGTTTCATGGGCTATTACTCACCGTTTTGGCTCCAGGAGCGATTTACACAATTTACGATCCCCGAGGTGCGTTTACATGTCGGTCAAAAACACTCGTAGTTTTGTGTGATTCTGGCCCGTATCGTGGACTATTACTCAACGTTTTGGGGTCCCGAAACGATTTTCATGGTTGCTGAACCCTAGGGTGACCTTACGTGTCGTTCATCAACACTAGCCGTTTTGGCCTATTCTGGCCCGTTTCATGGGTTCTAGGATAGATTTCCAAAATTGACAAACACTTGGGGTGCGTTTACGTGTCGGTCATCAACACTCATGTTTTTTGTCGATTCTGACCCGTTTCGTGGAATATTACTCATAGTTTTGGGGTCCCAAAGCGATTTCCGTGGTTGTCGAACCCCAAGGTGTGCTTATGTGTTGGTCGTCAATACTCGCAGTTTGGGTCAATTCTGGCACGTTTCTTGGACTATTACTCAGTTTTGGGGTGCCGAATTGATTTCCATTATTGACGAACCCCGGGGTGCGTTTACGTGTCAGTCACCAATACTCACGGTTTTTGTCGATTCTAACCCATTTCGTGTACTATTACTCATCGTTTTGGGGCCCCAAAGCGATTTCAATGGTTGTCGATCCCCAAGATGCGATTACGTGTCGGTCATCAAGAATCTTAGTTTTGGGCGATTCTGGCCCGTTTCTTGGACTATTACTCACTGTTTTGGGTTCCCAAAGTGATTTCCATAGTTGTTGAACACCAAGGTGCGCTTACGTGTTGGTCATCGACACTCGTAGTTTTGGCCGATTTTGGCACGTTTCATGGGCTATTACTCACCGTTTTTGCTCCCGGAGCGATTTCCACAATTAACGATCCCCGAGGTGCGTTTATATGTCGGTCGTCAACACGCGTAGTTTTGGCCGATTCTGGCCCATATCGTGGACTATTACTCAACGTTTTGTGGTCCCAAAACGATTTTCATGGTTGCTGAACCGTAGGGTGCCCTTACGTGTCGTTCATCAACACTCGCCGTTTGGGCCTATTCTGGCCCGTTTCAGGGGGTCTAGGAGCGATTTCCACGATTAACAAACACTGGGGGTGCGTTTACGTGTCGGTCATCAACACTCGTAGTTTTGGCCTATTCTGGCCCGTTTGATGGTCATCAACAATCATCAAGATTCGTAGTTTTGGGCGATTCTGGCCCGTTTCTTGGACTATTACTCACTGTTTTGGGTTCCCAAAGTGATTTCCATTGTTGTTGAACACCAAGGTGCGCTTACGTGTCGGTCATCAACACTCATAGTTTTGGCCGATTTTGGTATGTTTCATGGGCTATTACTCACCGTTTTGGCTCCAGGAGCGATTTCCACAATTTACGATCCCCGAGGTGCGTTTATGTGTCGGTCAAAAACACTCGTAGTTTTGTCAGATTCTGGCCCGTATCGTGGACTATTACTCAACGTTTTGGGGTCCCGAAACGATTTTCATGGTTGCTGAACCCTAGGGTGCCCTTACGTGTCGTTCATCAACACTCGCCGTTTTGGCCTATTCTGGCCCATTTCATGGGGTCTAGGAGAGATTTCCACGATTGTCAAACACTGGGGGTGCGTTTACGTGTCGGTCATCAACACTCATGTTTTTTGTCGATTCTGACCCATTTCGTGGACTATTACTCATAGTTTTGGGGTCCCAAAGCGATTTCCGTGGTTGTCGAACCCCAAGGTGTGCTTACGTGTTGGTCGTCAAGACTCGCAGTTTGGGTCGATTCTGGCACGTTTCTTGGACTATTACTCAGTTTTGGGGTCCCGAAGTGATTTCCATGATTGACGAACCCCGGGGTGCGTTTAC
>LR738716.1:2019619-2030607 GCA_902687465.1 Secale cereale
TCATGGTCATCAACAATCATCAAGAATCGTAGTTTTGGGCGATTCTGGCCCGTTTCTTGGACTATTACTCACTTTTTTGGGTTCCCAAAGTGATTTCCATTGTTGTTGAACACCAAGGTGCGCTTACGTGTCGGTCATCAACACTCGTAGTTTTGGCCGATTTTTGGCAAGTTTCATGGGCTATTACTCACCGTTTTGGCTCCCGGAGCGATTTCCACAATTAACGATCCCCGAGGTGCGTTTACGTGTCGGTCATCAACACTCGTAGTTTTGTCCGATTCTGGCCCGTATCGTGGACTATTACTCAACGTTTTGGGGTCCCAAACGATTTTCATGGTTGCAGAACCCTAGGGTGCCCTTACGTGTCGTTCATCAACACTCGCTCTTTTTATCCTATTCTGGCCCGTTTCATGGGGTCTAGGAGCGATTTCCACGATTGACAAACACTGGGGGTGCGTTTACGTGTCGGTCATCAACGCTTGCAGTTTTGGCCAATTTGGCCTGTATCATGGACTATTGCACACCATTTTGGTGTCTCAGAGCGATTTTCATGGCTGATGAACCCTAGGGTGTGTTTTCACATCGGTCATCAACACTCACAGTTTTGGCCTATTCTGGCCCATTTCGTGGGCTATTACTCACCATTTTTGGGCCCCGGAGTGATTTTCATGGTTGCTGAACCACAAGGTGCGCTTACGTGTGGTTCATCAACACACGCCATTTTGGGCGATTCTGGCCTGTTTCATGGGCTATTACTTACGTTTTTGCCTATTCTAGCCCGTTTTGTCAACAATTACTCGGCGTTTGGGGGTCTCGGAGTGATTTTGAAGGTTGCTGAACCACAAGGTGCGCTTACGTGTCATTCATCAGCAATAGCCGTTTTGGCCGATTGTGGGCCGTTTAACTCACCATTTTGGGGGCCTGAAGCGATTTCCACGATTAACAATCCCCGAGGTGCGTTTACATGTTCGTCATCAAAACTCGCAGTTTCGGCCGATTCTGGACTGTTTCGTGGGCTCACCACTTTGGAGTCCCGGAGTGATTTCCATGATTAACGATTCCCAAGGTGCGTTTACTCACCGTTTTGGGGTTCCAAAACGATATCCATGGTTGTTGAAACCCAAGGTGCGCTTACGTGTCGGTCATCAACAGTCGTAGTTTGGGCCGATTCTGGCCCGTTTCTTGGACTATTACTCATTGTCTTGTGGTCCGGTAGTGATTTCCATGATTGAAGAACGCCGGGGTACGTTTACGTGTCGGTCATCAAAACTCACGTTTTTTGTCGATTCTGACCCGTTTCGTGGACTATTACTCACTGTTTTGTGGTCCCAAAGTGATTTCCATGGTTGTCGAACCCCAAGGTGTGCTTACGTGTTGGTCGTCAAGACTCACAGTTTGGGTCGATTCTGGCACGTTTCTTGGACTATTACTCAGTTTTGGGGTCCCGAAGTGATTTCCATGATTGACGAACCCCGGGGTGCGTTTACATGTCGGTCACCAATACTCACGGTTTTTGTCGATTCTAACCCATTTCGTGGACTATTACTCACCGTTTTGGGGCCCTAAAGCGATTTCGATGGTTGTCGATCCCCAAGGTGCGATTACGTGTCGGTCATCAAGAATCATAGTTTTGGGCGATTCTGGCCCGTTTCTTGGACTATTACTCACTGTTTTGGGTTCCCAAAGTGATTTCCATATTTGTTGAACCCCAAGGTGCGCTTACGTGTCGGTCATCAACACTCGTAGTTTTGGCCGATTCTGGCCCGTATCATGGTCATCAACAATCATCAAGAATCGTAGTTTTGGGCGATTCTGGCCCGTTTCTTGGACTATTACTCACTTTTTTGGGTTCCCAAAGTGATTTCCATAGTTGTTGAACACCAAGGTGCGCTTACGTGTCGGTCATCAACACTCGTAGTTTTGGCCGATTTTTGGCAAGTTTCATGGGCTATTACTCACCGTTTTGGCTCCCGGAGCGATTTCCACAATTAACGATCTCCGAGGTGCGTTTACGTGTCGGTCATCAACACTCGTAGGTTTGTCCGATTCTGGCCCGTATCGTGGACTATTACTCAACGTTTTGGGGTCCCAAACGATTTTCATGGTTGCAGAACCCTAGGGTGCCCTTACGTGTCGTTCATCAACACTCGCACTTTTGGCCTATTCTGGCCCGTTTCATGGGGTCTAGGAGCGATTTCCACGATTGACAAACACTGGGGGTGCGTTTACGTGTCGGTCATCAACGCTCGCAGTTTTGGCCAATTTGGCCTGTATCATGGACTATTACACACCATTTTGGTGTCTCAGAGCGATTTTCATGGCTGTTGAACCCTAGGGTGTGTTTTCACATCGGTCATCAACACTCACAGTTTTGGCCGATTCTGGCCCATTTCGTGGGCTCTTACTCACCATTTTTGGGCCCCGGAGTGATTTTCATGGTTGCTGAACCACAAGGTGCGCTTACGTGTGGTTCATCAACACACGCCGTTTTGGGCGATTCTGGCCTGTTTCATGGGCTATTACTTAAGTTTTTGCCTATTCTGGCCCGTTTTGTCAACAATTACTCGGCGTTTGGGGGTCTCGGAGTGATTTTGAAGGTTGCTGAACCACAAGGTGCGCTTACGTGTCATTCATCAGCAATTGCCGTTTTTGCCGATTGTGGCCCGTTTAACTCACCGTTTTGGGGCCTTGAAGCGATTTCCACGATTAACAATCCCCGAGGTGCGTTTACATGTTCGTCATCAAAACTCGCAGTTTCGGCCGATTCTGGACTGTTTCGTGGGCTCACCACTTTGGAGTCCCGGAGTGATTTCCATGATTAACGATTCCCAAGGTGCGTTTACTCACCGTTTTGGGGTTCCAAAACGATATCCATGGTTGTTGAAACCCAAGGTGCGCTTACGTGTCGGTCATCAACAGTCATAGTTTGGGCCGATTCTGGCCCGTTTCTTGGACTATTACTCATTGTCTTATGGTCCCGTAGTGATTTCCATTATTGAAGAACCTCGGGGTACGTTTACGTGTCGGTCATCAAAACTCACGTTTTTTGTCGATTCTGACCCGTTTCGTGGACTATTACTCACTGTTTTGTGGTCCCAAAGTGATTTCCATGGTTGTCGAACCCCAAGGTGTGCTTACGTGTTGGTCGTGAAGACTCACAGTTTGGGTCGATTCTGGCACGTTTCTTGGACTATTACTCAGTTTTGGTGTCCCGAAGTGATTTCCATGATTGACGAACCCCGGGGTGCGTTTACATGTCGGTCACCAATACTCACGGTTTTTGTCGATTCTAACCCATTTCGTGGACTATTACTCACCGTTTTGGGGCCCTAAAGCGATTTCGATGGTTGTCGATCCCCAAGGTGCGATTACGTGTCGGTCAGCAAGAATCATAGTTTTGGGCGATTCTGGCCCGTTTCTTGGACAATTACTCACTGTTTTGGGTTCCCAAAGTGATTTCCATATTAGTTGAACCCCAAGGTGCGCTTACGTGTTGGTCATCAACACTCGTAGTTTTGGCCGATTCTGGCCCGTATCATGGTCATCAACAATCATCAAGAATCGTAGTTTTTGGCGATTCTGGCCCGTTTCTTGGACTATTACTTTTTTGGGTTCCCAAAGTGATTTCCATAGTTGTTGAACACCAAGGTGCGCTTACGTGTCAGTCATCAACACTCGTAGTTTTGGCCGATTTTTGGCAAGTTTCATGGGCTATTGCTCACCGTTTTGGCTCCCGGAGCGATTTCCACAATTAACGATCCCCGAGGTGCGTTTACGTGTTGGTCATCAACACTCGTAGTTTTGTCCGATTCTGGCCCGTATCGTGGACTATTACTCAACGTTTTGGGGTCCGAAACTATTTTCATGGTTGCAGAACCCTAGGGTGCCCTTACGTGTCGTTCATCAACACTCGCTCTTTTACCCTATTCTGGCTCGTTTCATGGGGTCTAGGAGCGATTTCCACGATTGACAAACACTGGGGGTGCGTTTACGTGTCGGTCATCAACGCTCGCAGTTTTTGCCGATTTGGCCCGTATCATGGACTATTACTCACCATTTTGGTGTCTCAGAGCGATTTTCATGGCTGATGAACCCTAGGTTGTGTTTTCGCATCGGTCATCAACACTCACAGTTTTGGCCGATTCTGGCCCATTTCGTGGGCTATTACTCACCATTTTTGGGCCCCGGAGTGATTTTCATGGTTGCTGAACCACAAGGTGCGCTTACGTGTGGTTCATCATCACTCGCCGTTTTGGGCGATTCTGGCCTGTTTCATGGGCTATTACTTACGTTTTTGCCTATTCTGGCCCGTTTTGTCAACAATTACTCGGCGTTTGGGGGTCTCGGAGTGATTTTGAAGGTTGCTGAACCACAAGGTGCGCTTACGTGTCATTCATCAGCAATTGTCGTTTTGGCCGATTGTGGCCCGTTTAACTCACCGTTTTGGGGGCCTGAAGCGATTTCCACGATTAACAATCCCCGAGGTGCGTTTACATGTTCGTCATCAAAACTCGCAGTTTCGGCCGATTCTGGACTGTTTCGTGGGCTCACCACTTTGGAGTCCCGGAGTGATTTCCATGATTAACGATTCCCAAGGTGCGTTTACTCACCGTTTTGGGGTTCCAAAACGATATCCATGGTTGTTGAAACCCAAGGTGCGCTTACGAGTCGGTCATCAACAGTCGTAGTTTGGGCCGATTCTGGCCCGTTTCTTGGACTATTACTCATTGTCTTGTGGTCCCGGAGTGATTTCCATGATTGAAGAACGCCGGGGTACGTTTACGTGTCGGTCATCAAAACTCACTTTTTTTGTCGATTCTGACCCGTTTCGTGGACTATTATTCACTGTTTTGTGGTCCCAAAGTGATTTCCATGGTTGTCGAACCCCAAGGTGTGCTTACGTGTTGGTCGTCAAGACTCACAGTTTGGGTCGATTCTGGCACGTTTCTTGGACTATTACTCAGTTTTGGGGTCCCGAAGTGATTTCCATGATTGACGAACCCCGGGGTGCGTTTACGTGTCGGTCACCAATACTCACGGTTTTTGTCGATTCTAACCCATTTCGTGGACTATTACTCACCGTTTTGGGGCCATAAAGCGATTTCGATGGTTGTCGATCCCCAAGGTGCGATTATGTGTCGGTCATCAAGAATCATAGTTTTGGGCGATTCTGGCCCGTTTCTTGGACTATTACTCACAGTTTTGGGTTCCCAAAGTGATTTCCATATTTGTTGAACCCCAAGGTGCGCTTACGTGTCGGTCATCAACACTCGTAGTTTTGGCCGATTCCGGCCCGTTTCATGGTCATCAACAATCATCAAGAATCGTAGTTTTGGGCGATTCTGGCCCGTTTCTTGGACTATTACTCACTGTTTTGGGTTCCCAAAGTGATTTCCATAGTTGTTGAACACCAAGGTGCACTTATGTGTCGGTCATCAACACTCGTAGTTTTGGCCGATTTTGGCACATTTCATGAGCTATTACTCACCGTTTTGGCTCCCGGAGCGATTTCCACAATTAACGATCCCCGAGGTGCGTTTACGTGTCGGTCATCAACACTCGTAGTTTTGTCCGATTCTGGCCCGTATCGTGGACTATTACTCAACATTTTGGGGTCCGAAACGATTTTCATGGTTGCAGAACCCTAGGGTGCCCTTACGTGTCGTTCATCAACACTCGTTGTTTTGGCCTATTCTGGCCCGTTTCATGGGGTCTAGGAGCGATTTCCACGATTGACAAACACTGGGGGTGCGTTTACGTGTCGGTCATCAACGCTCGCAGTTTTGGCCGATTTGGCCCGTATCATGGACTATTACTCACCATTTTGGTGTCTCAGAGCGATTTTCATGGCTGATGAACCCTCGGGTGCGTTTTCGCTTGGTCATCAACACTCACAGTTTTGGCCGATTCTGGCCCATTTCGTGGGCTATTACTCACCATTTTTGGGCCCCGGAGTGATTTTCATGGTTGCTGAACCACAAGGTGCGCTTACGTGTGGTTCATCATCACTCGCCGTTTTGGGCGATTCTGGCCTGTTTCATGGGCTATTACTTACGTTTTTGCCTATTCTGGCCCGTTTTGTCAACAATTACTCGGCGTTTGGGGGTCTCGGAGTGATTTTGAAGGTTGCTGAACCACAAGGTGCGCTTACGTGTCATTCATCAGCAATTGCCGTTTTGGCCGATTGTGGCCCGTTTAACTCACCGTTTTGGGGGCCTGAAGCGATTTCCACGATTAACAATCCCCGAGGTGCGTTTACATGTTCGTCATCAAAACTCGCAGTTTTGGCCGATTCTGGACTGTTTCGTGGGCTCACCACTTTGGAGTCCCGGAGTGATTTCCATGATTAACGATTCCCAAGGTGCGTTTACTCACCGTTTTGGGGTTCCAAAACGATATCCATGGTTGTTGAAACCCAAGGTGCGCTTACGAGTCGGTCATCAACAGTCGTAGTTTGGGCCGATTCTGGCCCGTTTCTTGGACTATTACTCATTGTCTTGTGGTCCCGGAGTGATTTCCATGATTGAAGAACGCCTTGGTACGTTTACGTGTCGGTCATCAAAACTCACGTTTTTTGTCGATTCTGACCCGTTTCGTGGACTATTATTCACTGTTTTGTGGTCCCAAAGTGATTTCCATGGTTGTCGAACCCCAAGGTGTGCTTACGTGTTGGTCGTCATGACTCACAGTTTGGGTCGATTCTGGCACATTTCTTGGACTATTACTCAGTTTTGGGGTCCCGAAGTGATTTCCATGATTGACGAACCCCGGGGTGCGTTTACGTGTCGGTCACCAATACTCACGGTTTTTGTCCATTCTAACCCATTTCGTGGACTATTACTCACCGTTTTGGGGCCCTAAAGCGATTTCGATGGTTGTCGATCCCCAAGGTGCGATTACGTGTCGGTCATCAAGAATCATTGTTTTGGGCGATTCTGGCCCGTTTCTTGGACTATTACTCACTGTTTTGGGTTCCCAAAGTGATTTCCATATTTGTTGAACCCCAAGGTGCGCTTACGTGTCGGTCATCAACACTCGTAGTTTTGGCCGATTCTGGCCCGTATCATGGTCATCAACAATCATCAAGAATCGTAGTTTTGGGCGATTCTGGCCCGTTTCTTGGAGTATTACTCACTGTTTTGGGTTCCCAAAGTGATTTCCATAGTTGTTGAACCCCAAGGTGCGCTTACGTGTCGGTCATCAACACTCGTAGTTTTGGCTGACTTTTGGCACGTTTCATGGGCTATTACTCACCGTTTTGGCTCCCAGAGTGATTTCCACAATTAACGATCCCCGAGGTGCGTTTACGTGTCGGTCATCAACACTCGTAGTTTTGTCCGATTCTGGCCCGTATCGTGGACTATTACTCAACGTTTTGGGGTCCCGAAACCATTTTAATGGTTGCTGAACCCTAGGGTGCCCTTACGTGTCGTTCATCAACACTCGCCGTTTTGGCCTATTCTGGCCCGTTTCATCGGGTCTAGGAGCGATTTCCATGATTGACAAACATTGGGGGTGCGTTTACGTGTCGGTCGTCAACACTCGTAGTTTTAGCCGATTCTGGCCCGTTTCATGGTCATCAACAATCATCAAGAATCGTAGTTTTGGGCGATTCTGGCCCGTTTCTTGGACTATTACTCACTGTTTTGGGTTCCCAAAGTGATTTCCATAGTTGTTGAACACCAAGGTGCGCTTATGTGTCGGTCATCAACACTCGTAGTTTTGGCCGATTTTGGCACATTTCATGAGCTATTACTCACCGTTTTGGCTCCCGGAGCGATTTCCACAATTAACGATCCCCGAGGTGCGTTTACGTGTCGGTCATCAACACTCGTAGTTTTGTCCGATTCTGGCCCGTATCGTGGACTATTACTCAACATTTTGGGGTCCGAAACGATTTTCATGGTTGCAGAACCCTAGGGTGCCCTTACGTGTCGTTCATCAACACTCGTTGTTTTGGCCTATTCTGGCTCGTTTCATGGGGTCTAGGAGCGATTTCCACGATTGACAAAGACTGGGGGTGCGTTTACGTGTCGGTCATCAACGCTCGCAGTTTTGGCCGATTTGGCCCGTATCATGGACTATTACTCACCATTTTGGTGTCTCAGAGCGATTTTCATGGCTGATGAACCCTCGGGTGCGTTTTCGCTTGGTCATCAACACTCACAGTTTTGGCCGATTTTGGCCCATTTCGTGGGCTATTACTCACCATTTTTGGGCCCCGGAGTGATTTTCATGGTTGCTGAACCACAAGGTGCGCTTACGTGTGGTTCATCATCACTCGCCGTTTTGGGCGATTCTGGCCTGTTTCATGGGCTATTACTTACGTTTTTGCCTATTCTGGCCCGTTTTGTCAACAATTACTCGGCGTTTGGGGGTCTCGGAGTGATTTTGAAGGTTGCTGAACCACAAGGTGCGCTTACGTGTCATTCATCAGCAATTGCCGTTTTGGCCGATTGTGGCCCGTTTAACTCACCGTTTTGGGGGCCTGAAGCGATTTCCATGATTAACAATCCCCGAGGTGCGTTTACATGTTCGTCATCAAAACTCGCAGTTTCGGCCGATTCTGGACTGTTTCGTGGGCTCACCACTTTGGAGTCCCGGAGTGATTTCCATGATTAACGATTCCCAAGGTGCGTTTACTCACCGTTTTGGGGTTCCAAAACGATATCCATGGTTGTTGAAACCCAAGGTGCGCTTACGAGTCGGTCATCAACAGTCGTAGTTTGGGCCGATTCTGGCCCGTTTCTTGGACTATTACTCATTGTCTTGTGGTCCCGGAGTGATTTCCATGATTGAAGAACGCCGGGGTACGTTTACGTGTCGGTCATCAAAACTCACTTTTTTTGTCGATTCTGACCCGTTTCGTGGACTATTATTCACTGTTTTGTGGTCCCAAAGTGATTTCCATGGTTGTCGAACCCCAAGGTGTGCTTACGTGTTGGTCGTCAAGACTCACAGTTTGGGTCGATTCTGGCATGTTTCTTGGACTATTACTCAGTTTTGGGGTCCCGAAGTGATTTCCATGATTGACGAACCCCGGGGTGCGTTTACGTGTCGGTCACCAATACTCACGGTTTTTGTCGATTCTAACCCATTTCGTGGACTATTACTCACCGTTTTGGGGCCATAAAGCGATTTCGATGGTTGTCGATCCCCAAGGTGCGATTACGTGTCGGTCATCAAGAATCATAGTTTTGGGCGATTCTGGCCCGTTTCTTGGACTCTTACTCACTGTTTTGGGTTCCCAAAGTGATTTCCATATTTGTTGAACCCCAAGGTGCGCTTACGTGTCGGTCATCAACACTCGTAGTTTTGGTCGATTCTGGCCCGTATCATGGTCATCAACAATCATCAAGAATCGTAGTTTTGGGCGATTCTGGCCCGTTTCGTGGACTATTACTCACTTTTTTGGGTTCCCAAAGTGATTTCCATAGTTGTTGAACACCAAGGTGCGCTTACGTGTCGGTCATCAACACTCGTAGTTTTGGCCGATTTTTGGCAAGTTTCATGGGCTATTACTCACCGTTTTGGCTCCCGAAGCGATTTCCACAATTAACGATCCCCGAGGTGCGTTTACTTGTCGGTCATCAACACTCGTAGTTTTGTCCGATTCTGGCGCGTATCGTGGACTATTACTCAACGTTTTGGGGTCCGAAACGATTTTCATGGTTGCAGAACCCAGGGTGCCCTTACGTGTCGTTCATCAACACTCGCTCTTTTGGCCTATTCTGGCCCGTTTCATGGGGTCTAGGAGTGATTTCCACGATTGACAAACACTGGGGGTGCGTTTACGTGTCGGTCATCAACGCTCACAGTTTTGGCCGATTTGGCCCGTATCATGGACTATTACTCACCATTTTGGTGTCTCAGAGCGATTTTCATGGCTGATGAACCCTAGGGTGTGTTTTCACATCATCAACGCTCACAGTTTTGGCCAATTCTGGCCCATTTCGTGGGCTATTACTCACCATTTTTGGGCCCCGGAGTGATTTTCATGGTTGCTGAACCACAAGGTGCGCTTACGTGTGGTTCATCAACACT
The DNA here is from genome assembly GCA_902687465.1 of Secale cereale. Classification (NCBI taxonomy): domain Eukaryota; kingdom Viridiplantae; phylum Streptophyta; class Magnoliopsida; order Poales; family Poaceae; genus Secale; species Secale cereale. The sequence goes on from LR738716.1 coordinate 2,029,664, forward strand.
CGCCGATTTGGGCGATTCTGGCCTGTTTCATGGGCTATTACTTACGTTTTTGCCTATTCTGGCCCGTTTTGTCAACAATTACTCGGCGTTTGGGGGTCTCGGAGTGATTTTGAAGGTTGCTGAACCACAAGGTGCGCTTACGTGTCATTCATCAGCAATTGCCGTTTTGGCCGATTGTGGCCCGTTTAACTCACCGTTTTGGGGGCCTGAAGCGATTTCCATGATTAACAATCCCCGAGGTGCGTTTACATGTTCGTCATCAAAACTCGCAGTTTCGGCCGATTCTGGACTGTTTCGTGGGCTCACCACTTTGGAGTCCCGGAGTGATTTCCATGATTAACGATCCCCAAGGTGCGTTTACTCACCGTTTTGGGGTTCCAAAACGATATCCATGGTTGTTGAAACCCAAGGTGCGCTTACATGTCGGTCATCAACAGTCGTTGTTTGGGCCGATTCTGGCCCGTTTCTTGGACTATTACTCATTGTCTTGTGGTCCCGGAGTGATTTCCATGATTGAAGAACGCCGGGGTACGTTTACGTGTCGGTCATCAAAACTCACGTTTTTTGTCGATTCTGACCCGTTTCGTGGACTATTACTCACTGTTTTGTGGTCCCAAAGTGATTTCCATGGTTGTCGAACCCCAAGGTGTGCTTACGTGTTGGTCGTCAAGACTCACAGTTTGGGTCGATTCTGGCACGTTTCTTGGACTATTACTCAGTTTTGGGGTCCCGAAGTGATTTCCATGATTGACGAACCCCGGGGTGCGTTTACATGTCGGTCACCAATACTCACGGTTTTTGTCGATTCTAACCCATTTCGTGGACTATTACTCACCGTTTTGGGGCCCTAAAGCGATTTCGATGGTTGTCGATCCCCAAGGTGCGATTACGTGTCGGTCATCAAGAATCATAGTTTTGGGCGATTCTGGCCCGTTTCTTGGACT
>LR738716.1:2096448-2116990 GCA_902687465.1 Secale cereale
AGATGGGAGGAGTGTTCCCCTTCTGTTTCGTGGACGCCATGGCTCCAGGAGGGGTGGAGCCCCTCCGAGATTGGATCTCTCTCTATGTTTCTCTTATATTTCGAGTTCCCATTTTCTGGTCGAAAATAGTTTCTTAAATATCCGGAGATTCGTAACTCCGACCGGGCCGAAATTTTAACACGATAATTTTTTCAATATAAGCTTCAATGTGACCGAAGAAGGACCCAACTGACTTACGGTGTGCCCACAAGGCAACAATACGCGGCTGGGGTGGAGGTCGCGGCAAGATGCCTTGTGAAGGTTGTGAGCCCATGTTTTGTGTTGATTCCACCCGGCAAAAATCAAATATATTCCAAAATAATTCTCCGCAAAATTTTATCATGTTTAGTCTTTGTTTCATATGGATTTTCTGCAAAACAAAAAACAAACAGAAAATAGGAACTGGCACGGCGCACTGGGTCAATATGTTAGTCACAAAAATAATATAAAATGTTGCCAAAAGTATGTGAAAGTTGTAGAATATTCGCATAAAACAATAAAAAATTATAGATACGACGGAGACGTATCACCACGCCATGACGGATCAGGACAGGCACCAAATCCATGAATCTACCGTCAACCATCAACAAGCATACTGCCCACCAAAGCGCGCACCCCGCCATCCATGGAGGCAAAGGCCACTGCGGTACAGCCCATCAGTTGAATTTGGAGTCAGATCCATCGCTGCCGCTTGGCCGGCTGTCGCCACCACCACGCAAGCAAGCATCAAGCGCGGTTTGGGAGATCGCCTCTTGTTATATTCGAGTCTTGTACCACAACACACAGTTTAAATGTGGGCCGGCGGACCGAAAGTTTCACTCTATGTCGCAAGATTCGAACATAATTCATAAGGTGAACCCATCTGCCTTGTTCCAATTTTGATATGCAAACCTAAACCTTGTTACAGGGGTGGAGAAAACGTTCCACCAAGACGACATGAAAGAGATGGGAGACACTATCCACCGGCCATCGCGATATGCAGCTTGCCTGGAGACTGTATCCTACTCATAATCTACATATGCAGATGAGGATCCATGGTTCTGTCTGGCTGTCACGGAAAGGGATAACCAGAGGGGTGACTAACCAGCTGTCTCGCCTGCTGGGAATGTGGATGGTGTCGGCCGCACCTTGTCTGCCACTTCCCCTAAGAGTAAAGTAGATCACAATGCCATTCATTCTGTTCCTGGGAGAAATGAAGTAGATACTCACGCCAAATCAGCTTCTCCATCTTTGTGTTTCTGGCACTAGTGGCAGGACATGGTTGTCACGTCAACAACATTAGCTCGTGCTAACTTGTTACCTATTGAACCTATGTTCCCAATGCATCTCATTTCTATTACAACACCAGTGTGCTAACCATATCCTCCTCTCCACCTCCACTTAGCTAGCTAAGGCCTTGTTCTCATATCCAACCAAATTGAAACAGCTATGACAAGGGCACATACTGATGAGCATATATCCTGCAACTATGATATTGTAAAGTGGCATGTCATAAAAATGCGGACTTTTGCCCTGAGACTACGTACTAGTACAATGGCACAGGCATGTGCGTGGGCGGACAACATCATTAATGTGAGTTAGATGCTGGTGGGGAAATTAACTGTCTAATACTTGGTTCTAATCCCTCAAATATTCAGTTCAGGTGAGTATAGGTGGGCCAACGGTTGGATAGAAGACTACATTTTGTGAGTAGGTTGATGGAGGTTAACCTTTCCGATGCGCCAGATAATGTGCACTGAAAACTAATAGTGCCAGGAGTATTCTCGCTTAATTCTATGTATGTAGACTTGATAAACACCGGTACATCCCACAGTCGCTTCATATTTCAAAAATTAAGGTGCCTTTAAAAGTAAATATCTTTATGTGTTTTATGCACATGGAAGTGATCTTGACTAAGGACAACTTGGGAAATCGTAGATGGGTGTGTAGTAAACGATGTTGATTTTGTGATCGGGATGGATCAGTACAACAACTTTTTATCAAATGCTCATTAGCCAAGTTATTGTGGCATACAATTGGTGTGTCCTTTAACGTTTGTTCTCCCAATAGTTTCTCTGGTTTATTTGGGACCTTGTTAAACAGGGTAGATCCCAAGGCAGCGGCACATATTCGTGTCGAGGTGTCGGCATTACTTTGGGCAATATGGCACTGTCGGAATGACATTATATTTAATAGACGCACCATCACAGATTTTTTTGCAGGTCATCTTCCGGGCGTGTGGATGGATGAGTATGTGGTCGTTGCTTAGCCATTTGGAATCCACGGAGCATATGAAGTGCAATCGCTAAGAGGTGGCAGCATGGGATACATACAACCAGTTTGGATGGAGGGGGTCCAATAACAGGACATGTAATTAGTCATCTTGCCCTATTTTTCGCTAGTTGTGGCTTTTTATTCCTTTTTGCTCGACTTTGTTTGCAAACTTGTTTCGAACGATGTACTTTGTTGCTAACTTATTGAATATAAATGGATATCTATGGGCCGAGGGTAAACCTTCGTGTTGCCAATGTATTACCACGCGCCCTGGCTTTTCTAAGAACATGACATGCTATGAAAGTTGAGTTGTCCTGCACAGCCATTGAATTAGACATCAATGATTTAGTATGATTATTGAATGAGTAAATTTCATACCGTTTTTCTTACCAGACTCACACTTGTTTGTATAGGGATTTCACAATTTTTATTTGTTTTTGTCGATACTGGATTATTAAAGGCTACTCGGTGTTTCATTACATTTCTACACATGCATGTTGGTACTTAAAAGACAGCTAACGAGGTGCATGTGCATACAACACACTAGTACATGACGCCAGATATCTTTAGATTAACCTTCTGTTCACATATAAGTGACAATCGATGTTCTCCTGTGACAAAAAAGATGAAGAAATTGTTAAGTCTACCAAAGACCAAGTGTGTTCTTCCTTGGCAAAATAAAGTCCGATTGACTACCTGGGTATTGGATTTATAAATAAAGGAGGAGACAATAGTTGTTTCACTATGGGCTATATCAGTGGCGTTGGCGTACAAAGATTGTTTCGGAGTTCACTAATGTGGCACAGTTTATATATGGGATGACTATGTCGTATGTTGTGAAGAGCTACAAGTATTAATTTGGAGTTATTTCTATTGGAATTATTGGATCAGAACCAGTAAACGAAAACAATAAATTGGAATAAATCCCACATGCCCACTCATGCATCGCATATGGCGGAATAGTCACTCTCTACTAGCAATGTGGGACCTGCCATGCATGCATATAAGGAATCACAATTTGGAATGAGAAAATATCAAACTAGCATGCAGACCGGCTTGTACCTACTTTTTAGTATTTACCTAGACAAGACAGCTCCTGCTAATTACACTGCATCCAACTGGTGTGTTGCTCTCCTAACTGCACAAATCCTGAACCGAATTAACGCTTCAGATAGAAGGCACCGGGGAGCTCGAGCTATGAAAGAAATTTGTGCTCCACTAAACACACATAATGGTCGGGATTTAAATGATTGCATTTATAGTTGGCCTAGACGCCTAGTGGCCAACGTGGATGCATGGGAAAGATCGTTCCTATTCTGCCGATGGAGAAAAAACTGAGGTGGGTGAAGAATTGCTGACATGGCACAAAGTTGAGGTGGACGATCTGCATGTTGAGAGAATGCCTTTTAGTGGGGATGAACTTCTTAAGAATGTAAAAGCTTTCTCGTTCCTCCTTTCTCTCTCAAGCCTCTTACACCCGCCTCTCTTCTTCCTCTTCCTTTCTCTCTCAAGCCTCTCACAACCACTCTCTTTCTTCTTCCTCTTCCTTTATCTCTCACGTGTGCATTCTTGGACAGAGATCCCTCCCTCAACAACACCTCTCTAAAGCACAATACTTCTCTCCTCTTCTCACATCACCCTCATTCTCTCTGCTCATGTTATCTCTCTCTCTCTTCTTCTTCTTCTTCTTCTGTTTCCCTCACAGACTGGAGCCGTTCTATGAGGAGCAGTACCGGCAAGGATGTCCGGCGAGCTGTGGATCTGCAAGGAAGTGGAAAGAGGCCATGGTGTGCTACGTGCTATCAATAGGAGAGGATGGGCAGCTAAAAGGATGTGATAGAGGTTAGTGTGTGGCGCAGGAGGTGGCCGGTGACCGCCACCGAGTGCCACGACGCGCACACCTCCATATGACGCCAGAAACAGGACTAGCATGCAGACCGGCCTGTACCTACTTTTTACTATTTACCTAGACAAGACAGCTCCTGCTAATTACACATCAAACCCCTCCCCTCCGCCGCCGCTAGAGGAGGTCGCCGGGCGAAGCCCCAGGCGGCTTATGGCGGCGGCGGAGGCTCTCTTCCCTCCCGTGCCAAATCAGGTGAGGCGGGTCACCCATGGCGCCGGGGCGATCTCCGCCAAATCAGGTGAGGCGGGTCACCCATGGCGCCGGGGCGATCTCCCCCGATCTGCGTCGCGGCGACGCATCTAGGCGATGGCGCAAGGTGGCGGCGTGGTGCTGGGCGGGGACGGCGGAGCTGCTAGGCTCCGAGGAAGATCTGGTGGCGCCGGTCGTTTGATGGGCTCGCGGTGTCGTGGCGGCCTTGGTCGCGGTGGCCGGCGGCTCGGCCTGTCGACGGCGGCTAGAGCCCGGGGCGGCGGCCCTGGAAGGTGGCGGCAGGTGAAGCTCAGGCTTCCCGCGACGGCATGGCGTGGTGCTGTCCTTATCCAAGGCGGATCTGCATCGCCGATCTCGTGGTTTTGCCGCGGATTGGTTCAGATCAGAGACGGTGATGAGTGTGCACGATCATCTCGGCGGCTCTCGCGGTTTGGCGAGGTGGGTTGAGAGCCCTCTTCCCAGGCTCCAGTGGTGGCGCACTCAGGCAGTGGCCGGTGCGTCAGGGCTCCTACGGTGGCACTGTTGTTGCGGTTGGTCGCCGGATCTAGGCGGCTAGATCTGGGGCTTTGAAGGCGGTCGAGACAGTGCACAGGTTGTCGGGTGGATTTCTTGGGACGGATCCGGGTGAAAACTTGGTCTTTGGTGGTTGGCCGAAGCCGATGATGACGATGCCCTTATCATCGTTTCCTTCGTGAAGGCATCATCGAGGTGAAGCTCCCAACCCCACCCAATACCTCCGGGGGAAACCCTAGATCAGCTGATCAGATGACGGCGGCATTCATGTGTCGTTACCCCCTTGGGGGCGGCATTCTTGGAGAGGCACTCGGGCTCGAGGGACCAGCGGATGGCTTCTTCGGTTGAGCGGTATTTATTTCTACATATTCATGGCGGCGATTCTCGGCGGCATGGAGCAGTGGAGGCTTGGCGTCAGATGTGTGGCGATGGACACGCGCAGGAGGTCGACGTTGTCTGGCGTCGTGGTGGCGTCGATGGCAGAGAGGCCTGACAAGGTTGATGCGTCAGTACATGCTTTGAGGATGGATCGTGGGAAGACGAAGGTGACGGCCCTTTGCAGCGTGTGCGTGTGGTACTCACTGAGAGTGCGCCGGACCGGACGTCACCCAGTCCCGCCTATGTGGCTTGGATGGGGCATCCGGCGTTAGATGTTAGGCTTTTGTGCGATGTCTGTTTGGTATTTGGCCCGGACATTCGGCACCCCTTCATCAAGAGGAGAGGAGTAGCGACAGATGTCGTCTAGATGGTGGCCTCGGGCTTACTGTTGTATTTCTTTGTAAGGCCTCTGTGATTAATAAATAATATGACCGCATGCATCTCCCAGATGCAGAGGCCGGGGGTGATTCCTCCTTTTCTAAAAAAAATTTACACTGCATCCAACTGGTGCGTTGCTCTCCTAAATGCACAAATCCCGAACCGAATTAACGCTTCAGATAGAAGGCACCGGAGAGCTCGAGCTATGAAAGAACTTTGTGCTCCTGTAAACACACATAATGGTCGGGATCTAAATGATTGCATTGATAGTTGGCCTGGACGCCTAGTGGCCAACGTGGATGCATGGGAAAGATTGTTCCTATTCTGCCGATGGAGAAAAAACTGAGGTGGGTGAAGAATTGCTGACATGGCACAAAGCTGAGGTGGACGATCTGCATGTTGAGAGAATGCCTTGTAGTGGGGATGAACTTCTTAAGAATGTAAGATTAGTGAAGAGCACTCCATGTCCATCTTTTACTTACTATATTTTGGTAGTCGAATTTACCCGCAAGGGATTGATGGATAGGAATAAATAATCCCATAGTATAACCTCCTAGCATGTAAGTGGTACCATCTTTAAATATCTCTAAAAAAATGCTTCCATAATTCTAGGTAGTGCTTGTAAATAGGAAACGGAGATGAAATATAGTATGTGGACAACGGACTTATTCATTGCAATAAAAAACACAGATACACAAATCCGGAAACAACAATATGTCTTTACCCTAGCATTCATTTCTATGTCGGTGCCTCAATATCCCTCCGACTAGGTGTGTGAATTACTTTTCTTTTGGGCTGAAATTTTTGTCCGTGTGGTCAATGTCACGAAGCTGATCACCTCACTTTACGTCAATATTGGTGAGCATGCCACACTTCGCTCAGAATAGAATAAAACTACCACAATTCGCATAAAACTACCACAATTCGCGTTAGGGTTCCAAAAAACTACCACATTTTTGTTTGTGACTGATAACTACCAGAATCGTCGTCGGCTGTTTCAAAAAACCCAAATCGCTCGCTGCTAAGAAACTAAGCCGGTTTATGATAGGTCGGGCCCGCATCTAAACAAGTCGTCTGTCTAACTGTTTGTTTGACCGTTAACTGACATGTGGGACCTACATGTCAGTGTCTCATTTACAAAAAAACTCTTAAACCCCATGTACATAAAGAATCAGGTCCTTGAGGTGAGGCCGCGCCCACCCTGAGGAACATCGTCGGCAGGTTGCGGGAACGGGCAGCGCAGGGAGTAGCTCGACGCGCCGGTCCATGGTGACGTCGGCTCGAGGTGGTGGCGGTGTGGCCGACCTCGGCGCGAAGGCGGGCCTCCACGCGGGCGACGGGATGGATCCATGGCGGCGCCGGCAGGTGGTGGTGGTGTGGCCGGCCACACCGCGAAGGCGGGCAGCGGAGGTAGCCGGCCTCGCCGCGGAGGAGGACAGCGGAGGTCACCGGCCTCTGTGCGGAGGCGAGCATCGGAGGTGGGCGGTGCGCCCTCCTTGGCGCGTGGCGGCGCAACTCTTGCCGGAGCATGGCCTCCAGCACGGCGGTGGAGGGCCGCCCCGCTGGTTTCAGGCGTCGACTTGGCGGCGCGACCTGTGCCGGATCTGGCCGGCCCCGCAGGTCTCAGGCGTTGACTTGGCGCGCGGCGGCGACATGGCCGACGGGATTTTCTGGCCCAAGTTGCTTTTTCAAAATAATTGAGGGACCCGATTGCTTTTTAAAAATGTTTATAGGAGTTATTCCGTAAAAATAAGGGCATATTTTTAAATATGTAAAAGAACCAAGGGGTTGAAAAAAAAATGACATGTGGGTCCCACATGTCAGTTAACGGTCAACACAAACAGTCAAACGGACAGCTTGTTTAGATGCGGGGCCGACCTGTCATAAACCGGCTTAGTTTGTTAGCAGCGAGCGATTTGGGTTTTTTGAAACAGCCGACGACGATTCTGGTAGTTATCAGTCACAAACAAAAATGTGGTAGTTTTTTGGAACCCTAACGCGAATTGTTGTAGTTTTATGCTATTCACTCCACTCTCACCACAATGGCCACTAACTCACGGCTCGGCTAAGCAGCTAACAAATAATGCATGCACTCAACTAACTAACTCACTAACTACTAGATAATATCCTAAGTTCCTGCATGCACTTCGGCAAAGTCACACCACCAACGGCATCTCACCCGACTTACCGCGTGGCACGGCCGCTCCAGCATCCCGCCTTCCATGTCTTGGCCGGAACTACAGGAACACAACTAGCTAGATGCAAATGAAATAAACATGCAAAAAACTAAATCAAGATTAGAGCTAACAATTTCCCTCCTAATCTTAATTCTTCAATCTTCGACGCGGATCATTCGCAACCACTTGCCGTCGACAACAATGTCGTCGGTGCAACATGGAGATGGCCGCCAATGCCATCTTGACACGCCGATCGACTCCGTCGCCATGGGCTTCGGTGAGGTACACACCTCCAACGCCTTCACCACGAGCACGCCGCCGTGGCACGCTCGTTGTCGCATGTTTGCCACCGGTGACGCAACTCTCCAGTGACCCGCCTCCATGTTGTCGACGATGACGCAGCTTGTCGACGACTCGAACATGGAACTCGTCGTGGCAATGGCTCCGCTCCATGGTCATCACCTCGTTGCCGTCGGTGCCGCAACTCGTCGGTGACTCGCCTTCATGTTCGTCACCGGTGACGCAATTTGCCGGTGACTCGCCTCCATGTTGTCGACGATGACGCACCTTGTCGACGACTCGGACATGGAACTCCTCCTGGCAATGGCCTCCGCTCCATGGCCATCACCACCTTGCCGCCGGCGCCGCAACTTACCGGGCTGCACACATCTCTCCATCGCTCGTGTCGCAGCTCGATGATGATGGAGACACGCACCGGCCGCTAGTAGCATCGCGCCGCCAACGGCGTCCACCTTGCGCCGCCGACATCCCCCTCACATGGAGTCCGGCACACCGCCGCCGTCGCCTCGGATCAACAAGGCTCTGATGCCAATTGTTGGCGCCGCCTCCTCTCGCAGCACCACTCTTCTTCTACCTCACACAACTCTCTCTCATGGTTTCTCACAAGAACACACAAGACAAGGAGAAACACACATACACACCAAGGGAGACCACAGGAGTGTTCGACATGATTTTGCACCAACCAAGAGAAGTGAAATACCTTTTTTTTATGTGACTAACCTTGGTAACTGACTTTGGATTGTGAAGGTTATTTTTTTTAAAGTGCAGAATAACCTGAGGATGGGAATATATGTATACGTACATGCAGATGCATCCAGTAGCCCAACCTTGGATTAGCTTTACATGCATGCATGCATTTGAGTTCGTGCACGTACTATCTAATGTATACCAGCATTAGCTACTCTGTGGTGTAGTCTTATTCGCACATGCAGGTTACAACTCGAAAGGCCGAGTCTACGTCTATGACGTGCGCACAAGATACCCGACAGTAATACGTATCTCTACGAGTACGTACCCGGCCGGCAAGCACGCATGCACATTGAAAACGGTTGGCTGCGCATGCTCCGTCTTCCAGATGTCGTCGATGCAGACCACAATCTGCATCCGCTCCTGGACTACCTCCCAAGCTCCGCGCCGACGCTGGAGCAAACGCCGTCCCAACGGCGGAACCCGAGGACACATGTCCATCACGAGGATGCCGCCGCCGCCACGCCATCCTTGTTTGAACAGTCTGGTTTCCAAATCCATCCCCAACCATAGGACCGATGGCCTCGTCACGGAAGGATCCGAAGAATCTTTATTCAGCGTTGTCATCGTCGCCGCCGAAGCAAAGACGACGAACAAGCTAAAACCCTAGACTACAAGAGTAAAACGATCCACTATCTTTTCAGTTTTGTCATGTCGGTCTTTACGTGACTTGTACTTTGTTCTTTATGATATGAACGAGACACGTATTACCATGCAAAAAAAGAAATTTTAATAGGCGAATGGCGGGTTAATTGATATGGACGTGGGTGCAACTGCACTACATGGCCATGCAAGTTTGAGACGGGGTACGTACATGGAGCAGTTCAAGTGCCCATCGATTGTACACGGATGCACCGGTTGATCGGGTGATTACCCTAGCATTACATGCATGAAAAGAGCCACGTACTGGTCAGGGTCGCACGTAATGCTAATACGTGTCCGCCTCGCCGGTACGTACGTATATCTCGAGTAACGGAATACCGGCCAGCCCGTGTTTATGCGTACTCAAATACCACGAAGACCATGCATCGAGCGGAAGCACTCCAGGCCGCGTGCAACCACGCAGCTAGGTACTACTCCCTCCGTTCCGATTTATTCGTCGTGGTTTTAGTTCAAATTTGAACTAAAACCACGACGAGTAAATCAGAACAGAGGGAGTACGTATCAAGTAATTGTTCCTTTATCTGCAGGCTTGTGCATCAAGAACACCGAAGGAGATAAACGCACGGTGATCCTTATCAAGTCCAAGAAAATCGGAACGGCAACGGCCCAGCGCCCAGCCATCTCCATCCGCATATAAATATCCAACCATTCACCCACGCACAGAGGGATCGATCGCAAGGAGGCACGGCGAGAGAGGGAGAACCCACGACGGTGCCACATCCATCCATTCGCCAGCACCCACACAGATCGTATTCATCCATCACGCAGCACCTCATCCACCATAACTCACGCACACGAGCGGCAAACACACATCCATCCATCAAGTCGACCTAGGCAGAAGACAACACACAACCACGCAGCCGGCGGCCGCACACAGCAGATCTCACGCACGTAGACGATAGCACAACCCACACATCTACGCAGACGGCAGAAGAACAGATCGCATCGACAGGCCAACGCAGCCGGGCGAGAACACCGGCGCCAGTGACATGGACACCAAGCTCACGTTCCCCGAGGGTGAGATTTTGATCTAATACATCTATTTTCTTCTGTCTCCTTCTCATCTACTCCCTCTGTACCATAATATTTGTCTTTCTAGCAGTTCAAATTGAGCTGCTAGAATGACAAATATTATGGTAGAGAGGGAGTAGCATGCATGCGTTACGCGGAGAGTACGGGCTGGTCACTGGAGACGACACACGTGTGATCCCGTCTCCGCCGCCGGAGATGATTGCACCAGAACACACCGCCGGAGATTGTGTACGCCAAGACTTTCATTTTCAGGTGTCATGTTCTTGGCCCGAGATGACTAGGGAGCTTCTGGAGCTCGCCAACGACGCAGCCCAACCGCTAGCCCCGACGCTGCTCTAACATGGCAGTCTACACGTCCCCGGCGAACAGGTCATGATGCACAGGTCACAACGAACAGGTCACCAGTATACGGGTCTAAGGTGTTCCGATCGTGGTGCACAGGTTTGGTGTCTTGCTTCCGGAGGAAAGGCGAGACCGAATCGGAGCTCGCGACGATGCAGCCCAAGACCGTTCCTTCCTTCCAGTGGCGCACCCATTGCGGGGAACAGGTCACCGGTGCATAGGTTTGTGGCGTTCCGATCGCGGTGCACATGATTGGTGTATTGCTTCCTTGATGGGACGGCGAGACGGAACCGGAGTTTGCAACAACGCAATACAAGACCGGTCCCTCCTTCGAGAGGTGCACCCACTGTGGCGGACAGGTCCTTGGTGTACAGGTCCATGGCGTCGCCAGCGTACAGGTCACTCTTTCGGGTAGTACCAGCCCAAGGCCGTGCGGGCCCTACGACGCCACCTCCCACGGCTATATGAGATGGCACCTTTGCCTTGGTAGACCGCCAAATACTTGGCACCTAGCCGAGACGAGGTGCCACCCATCCCGTCCACGCGTGCGTCAGTTTTTTTTTTACACTGACGTCGGCCTCTCCAAACCATTACTCCCGCAAGGCGTAGCCCCTTGAACACCCCGATGAAATAACCGGTCGTCGTGAAGTCTAAGCCGAGCGCGACCCATGCTACCCCAACACCAACTACTCCAACGCCGCCGAGACCGACGAGGCACGACAGCGAGGACGGGCGCGGCCACCGCTAAAGCCACGCTACTTGCGGCGAGTGTACCGACGAGGACACGGGCTCTGCCGCCGCCCACACACACACCACCATCATCATGCATGGAGGACGAGAAGCGAAGACGACGAAGACGACCACATGGCTTAATCGGAGGTATCCCGCGGAGCAACCCGCGGGAGTAATTAATCGGGAGTCTTCTGAGGCCCCGGGAACCAGGAGACCGCAATCGCCACTGTCAGGCTGGCCGCGCTAGTAGGCCATGGAGCGCACTTTTCGTTTACGGGATCTTGTAATTTTGTTTCTCCAATGAGATTAATGAAATACTTGTTTCCCGTATCATTTTCTTTGTGTACTACGGTGCACTCGCACGCCCGTATTTTTCTTTTCTTCTTTCCCCGCCGTAAGAGAGAAATACGCTCCCCTCTTCCTTTCTCACCGGAGGCCTTAGATATTTTTCTCGTGTCAAACAAACTCCCTAAACTTAATGTCATTGGAGTGATTGAAGATACAACAGAAAGATAGACATCTTATGATTGATCCTGGATACCACATCACTCTGAATTCCTATAACATTCAGTAACAACAATCTGAATGCCTCCACTTTACCGACAGTCATTTGTGTTACCGTGATACAAGAGCTAAAATAACAGTATACTATTGATGGATCTGTCCAGAAAATCGTAGTTTTTCAGCGGAAAAAATTAAAGAACCTACGCAACTCACCCCCGAAAGAAGAAAATGAATCCTGAGCTACTTTCAGAGAGGAGAACAGAGGTATCCCAAACTCCACTAGTTGTACTACTTAAAGAATAGCCTGCCACCAATTTTACATATCTAAATTTGTGAGTATATGGTTGCTGCTTTCCCTGTAACTCGCTCGCTCTGTAAACTTCCTTTAGGTTACCAGCTCACAACAAAAAAAGTAGCATGTACCATTTGTGGCTTCCTTACCAAACTGACAACAACAAGGACTTGAAGCTACTTGCAGTATTGTCTAGGCAAATGAAACGAACTGAGCTTGCCAGCCTAATTAAGCAACAAAGGAGATATAATCATAATACAAATGAATCAATACTATTTTCCTGACTCACATATCAGGATTACAAGATATACCATTTTCCTGAGTCACATCGATCTCGCAATTACATCACTACCATTTACCTGGCAGCAAAAGCTTTATGGGTCTCGCTTATATATCAAGTGTGACGATAGAACTGAGCTCAGTGCGACAGATGGAAAACTATACCATCAAAGTAACCAAGGATTTGCATGGCCAACTCACTAGCCGTAGGAAGAAAGTGGAGGCAGCCTTACTTTACTTGATTCCACCTGCATGGATTTGGTCATGATAGAGAACATGAGATTCCAATTGTTTCCATGAAAAAACCAAGAGTACTCAAAACTAGAAGAAGTTGTATTAGCAGACATACATATATCCTTGCATCATATTCATATGTCCCATTCATTGCTCTGCTTGAGTTGCGCCCTATTCCTCTTCTTCCACAAATCGACCCTGGCAAGGGAAACGAAACACATACTGATGAAAATAATATGCATGGAACCAACAAATATTACATCAAGGAAGAATATTATCATTAGCTAGATTGAAAGAGAGGGAGAGACCAAAGTATTATACCTGATGAATATTTGTCTGTATGTTGCAGGATTCAGATGTGTACAGCACGTGCCATTTTTTCTCATCTTCTCCATCCTTTGCATAAGCTTCGACGTGCTTGATATGACTGAAGATGTCCCACTCGGAGCTAGATGCACCCTCAGCCATGGATGTGACTACTGCTTGTTAGACTTATTTAATCCCGTAGGATAGATTGAATCTCATGCCTAGAAACCAGATCACCTAATTGCATCAATCACAGAGATAAAATTAGGGTTCTTACCACCAATGGGAGCAGCCATTGGTGTAGGCGATGCGAAGTCCCGTGCCTGCTCGGTGCAGGCGTGATGCAGGCTCGGAGTAGATGTTCGCAGCGGGTAGTGGCGTCCCTCCGGGCGCCACCGGCACTGCCCTGGAACAGGGGCAGAGCTTGGAGATGATCTTCCCGTCGTGCAGCGCTCCCCCAGATCGGTTAGGGTCTTTGGGATGTAGGGAGCAGAAGTGAACCGTACGAGAACTTGTCTAACGTAGGTGCCGGCTGCTCCCCCACCTTTTAATGTGCGCTGGCGACAGGGGACCAAAACCATAGTTTGGTTAGGGTGCCCCCGATCAGGGCGCGTAAGGTGGGTTCGAGGGAGCACGATCGTTGGATTCGTGACCTCCCTGTTTCCCCTCAACGTAAGTTGTTTCTGACCCTTTTATTTTCGTTTTGGCCCATTGGGCCTTTAGATCAATACCAACATTCTCCCCCTTGATCGTTAGGCTCAATAACTTTCGCCCATTCTCCATAGGAATGATATACTAGAGTAAGGTGTTACAACAGCCAATATAATGCCATTGAACCGCAATACTCATAACAAACATCCTACTTCAAAGTGGAATACATATTACTTCATGGGGAGTGGTTTATATTAGCGGTCCCATAATTCCAGAATCAAGAGGCTTCCAATAATCCCATGCCGGCTACATGCTCACGAAATATATTGGGTGGTAAGCCTTTAGTGAGCGGATCCGCAAGCATACGTGTCGTACTGATATGCTTAACATTAATAGTTTGATCCTGGATTCTATGCTGAACAACACGGTACTTTATGTCGATGTGCTTGGCAGCAGCACTTGACTTGTTGTTATTTGCATAGAAAACTGCGGGTTCATTATCGCAGTACAATGTCAGTGGTTTGGAAATGTTGTCAACCACTTTAAGTCCGGGAAGGAAATTATTTAGCCATACAACATGCCCAGTGGCCTCAAAACATGCTAGATATTCTGCCATCATCGTAGATGAGGCAACTATAGTTTGCTTGGAGCTTTTCCACGATATGGCTCCTCCAGTGAGTGTGAATATGTAACCTGACGTGGATCTCTTACTATCCACACACCCGGCAAAATCAGAGTCCGAGTAACCAATAACTTCCAGGTTATCCGACTTTCTATATGTAAGCATGAAATTTTTAGTACCTTGCATATAACGCAAAACTTTCTTTGCGGCCTTCCAGTGGTCCGGTCCTGGATTAGATTGAAATCTGCCAAGCATCCCGGTTACAAAAGCTAAGTCAGGGCGTGCACAAACTTGAGCATACATGATGCTTCCAACAGCTGAAGCATAAGGAACCGACTTCATCTGATCAGTTTCATTTTGGTTCCTCGGACATTGGAATGTCCCAAACTTATCACCCTTGACTATGGGGGCAGGTGAGGAAGAGCACTTATGCATATTGTATTTCTTTAGCACTCTCTCAAAGTATGCCTCTTGTGATAGTCCTAATGTACCTTTGGACCTATCTCGATGAATCTCAATGCCAAGGACATACGAGGCTTCACCGAGATCCTTCATGTCAAATTTTGAGGACAAAAATCTCTTGGTCTCATGCAACATATCTTTATCACTGCAAGCCAATAGAATATCGTCAACATATAGGACTAAAATTGTGAACCTATTGCCTTTGAATTTAACATATATGCAATTGTCCACTTCATTTTCTTTAAAACCAAAAATTCGAATAATCTCGTCGAACTTGAGGTACCACTGCCTTCAAGCTTGCTTCAAGCCATATATGGATTTCTTTAAATGACATGCCATATGTTCTTTTCCTTCCACGACAAAACCTTCTGGTTGAGTCATGTAAACTTCTTTTAAGTCACCATTTAAAAAGGCCGTCTTGACATCCATTTGATGCAGCTCCAAATCATAATGAGCTACAAGTGCCATGACAATTCTAAAAGAATCTTTAGTCGATACAGGCGAGAAGGTATCCTTACAATCAATCCCTTCTCTCTGTGTGTAACCTTTTGCTACAAGTCTCGCTTTGAACCTTTCAATGTTCCCTTTGGAATCATATTTGGTTTTGTAGACCCACTTGCAGCCTACCCATTTGGCTCCATCAGGAACTTCTACTAAGTCCCAAACATCATTCGAGCTCATAGATTTCAGTTCGTCCTCCATGGCTACCAACCATTTGGACGAGTCTTCACTTTTAATGGCTTCTTTATATGAGGTCGGATCTTGTGCCTTTCCTATGTCATTTTCATCCTCACACATGAAAGTGACATAATCGTTAGAGATGGCCTTTTTCTTTTCCCGTTGTGATCTTCTCGTAGGCTCATTAGTATGCACATTTTCTCTTGCCCGAGAAGGTTGGGGATTAACATTGGGTTGAGGCTCATTATTTGGCTGAGGATCCTCATCTTGCTGAGGGTCCTCGTCGGGTTGATGATCCGCTTCAGGTTCGGGATCACCAGTAGGTGTCTAATGCATATTAGGCATAGGGATAAGGTTCTGTTGGATAGTCGGGGTTGGAACATACACCCGCTTCTCCTCAAGATCAATCGCCCTAACCTCAGTGATTTCATTATCCTCAAAAAACACCGCTTGCCTGGTTTCCACAAACTTGGTGGTATGACCTGGGCAATAAAAGCGATATCCTTTTCCTCTATGAGGGTACCCAATGAAAAAACAACTGACTGTCTTTGGGTCTAACTTCTTAATATGTGGATTGAATACTTTAGCTTCAGCTGGGCAGCCCCACACACGCAAGTAATTCAAGCTCAGTTTCTTTCCCGCCCATATCTCATAAGGTGTGCTTGGTGCTGACTTAGTTGGAGCAAGATTCAGGATGTGTGCAGCTGTTTTCAATGCCTCCATCCAAAGGCTTACTGGTAAGTTTGCATGACTAAGCATGCTACGTACCATATCCATAAGAGTGCGGTTGCGACGCTCAGCGACGCCATTTTGCTGAGGTTCACCAGGCATTGAATATTGGGCAACAATTCCATTTTCAGCTAGATATTTCGCGAATGGTCCGGGAATTTGCCCATAAGGAGCATGTCTGCCATAATATTCTCCCCCGCAATCAGACCGTACTACTTTGATCTTTTGGTTGAGTTGATTTTCAACCTCGGCTTTATAAATCTTAAATTTTTCCAAAGCTTCGGATCGATCACGTATGGGGTAAATGTAGCCATAGCGAGAGAAATCATCTATGAAGGTAATGAAGGAATCAAAACCATCCATAGACTTTATGTTAAAAGGTCCGCATATGTCAGTATGAATTAGTTCAAGGACCGTTGTGGCTCTTACTGCTCCTCTCTTAATTGTTTTAACGTATTTTCCCTTAATACAGTCAATACAATTGCCTGCATCCGAGAAATCTAATGGATGAAGTATTTCTACTTTAATCAATCCTTCCATTCTCCCCCTGGAAATGTGGCCCAAACGGCGATGCCACAATTTCGAAGAAGGATTGATACTTCTCCCATTTTTTTCCATGATTGCGTTCATTCATATTCATCTCGCAGAGATTCACACACATAGGATAACTGGAAAGATTTAACATATAAAGTTTGCCTCGTCGGACGGCGAGACCAACATCCTTATTACAATACTTTAAAAAACATTGTTTCTCCCCGAAGGTACAATGAAATCCAAAATCATCTAAACATGAAACTGAAATCAAATTCCTACTCAAAGTAGGCACATAAAGAACGTCATTGAGCTGAAGTAGGAAGGCAGTATGCAACTTCAAGGTGAGGGAGCCCACGGCTTCAACTTCAGCCTCCTTCCCATTTGCGACATTAAGTCTTCTTGTTCCCTTTAGGGTGTGGCTTATATGGAATCCCTGCAAAGAATTCGCGACATGAACAGTCGCACCTGAGTCAATCCACCATGTAGATTTGGAAAAATCGACATATAGAGATTCATCTACAAGAGTGATCTCATCCTTACCCTTTTTATTCAGCCACTTAAGAAAACCTGGACAGTCCGCCTTAACATGATTTGGCTGCTTGCAAAAATTGCAAAGTCTTTCTCCAGCGGCATTTGTAAGATTAGTTGAAATAGTCGTTGGAGGAGCGGATCGTGAAGAACTTGCCTCGTTGCATTGCTTAGGCTTTGGAGAATTCTTTTTGGAATACTGCTTTTTGTTGTGGACAAAATTGTTATGACCATTATTATCATGCTTCCTCTTTGCAGAGTTAACATGGAGAGCTAGATCTTTCTGCTCACTCTTCATTCTCTCTTCCTCCTGAACACAATGAGCAATGAGTTCAGATAGTTTCCATTTGGTTTCGAGAGAATTATAGTTTATCTTGAATGGGTTGAACTGTGAGGGTAGTGACCTAAAAACTAGGAGCACAAGAAGCTCTTCGTTCAGGTCACACTTCATCGTTTTAAGCTTTGCCGCAGCATTGCTCATGCCCAAAATATGCTCCCTCACATTTCCATTTCCTTCATATTTTGCAAGCAGCTTGTGCAAAAGCTCATCTGCATACACTTTCTCTGAGCCTTTAAATTGTTCTTCCACTGATTTCAAATATTCGGCAGCACTTTCATTAGGGGGAATAGCCCCTTTAATCTCAGTGGAGATGGACAAGTTCATAATTAGGAGTGCCATTCTGTTGGACCTCTCCCACTTCTCAGCTTTAGTGTCATAAACTTTCTTAAGCTCAGCATACCCAGTGGCAGTCTTTGCAGGCCCCACTGGTTTACTTTCCCTTAGGGCGAGGTCAACCTCATGCCAACCAAGGTGCAATAGCAACGAGTCCTTCCAAGTTTGGAAGTTGTTTCCCGTGAGTGGCTCGATGTTCTCGAAACCACGGGGACCGGGAGCTGTCATCATTTCAAAATATCATAAGTAACGGAAAAGAACAACATAATTATAATTAAATTGCACCAAAAATTAATCTATGTTGGTTTGATCAATTTTCATGCAAGAGTTAACTCCAAATTATATCACCGTTGGGCAGAAATAATAAGGAATTAACAGGTGATCCAAAATGTAAAACAACGTTGGTCTGTATTACAAAATGATCACATTAATGTGCCATAATTTGACACAAACATTAATTTCATAAAAGTTTTCTAAATAATATTTCTCGTTGGTTCCATTTTATTCAGAAAACTGAAACATAATTTAATAACATTTTTGTGTGTGGCAATTTTCTATTTAAAACAGTGCACGAACATTTTTGGAAATAATCATAATGCGGAAATGTACTGAATAAACAGAAAACACACAGAGACTTTAATTTTAGCCCATAAGCCCACGGCAGTTCTTTAAAATTCTAGCCCAGCAGAGAAAAGGAAAAATATGTTCTACGGGCTAAGACAACTTGGGCTAGGGCCCAGTCGCGAAAACAGCCGGCGGGCCTGCTCGGCATCCGCCTCGATCGTGGCCGTCCGATCGAATCGGACGGACCAGATCGATCCCCATCGGAACAAAACAGGGATTACAAACCCTAGCCCTCATTTTTTCTCTTCTCCTCCCGATTTCCTCGCTCTCTTCAGAGGAGTGGCGACCGAGCGGCGGCTTTGAGGCTACCCGGCCCATGGTGGCGCGGTCGATGCCCTCGCCGGAGCAGCGTGCAGTGGACCGAGTTCCGCGCGCTCCTCCGGCGAGCGTATCTCCGGCGTCGCGCACACGGCGCCCTGGTGCGGGAGGTTCATTTCATGGCGGCTGCCCGCGATTCTTTGAAGGCGACGGCGGCGCGCGTCCATTTGCGCAGCCTCCTCCTTCGCCGCTCCTCCTCCTCGCTCTCCTGGAGGACAGCCGCCATGGCCGCCTGGTAGGCGACCTCCGCCTCCTGGTCCTCATTGTGAATGAAGATTGGCGGCGGCGTGGAGCTATGGGAGACTTCACGGACACCGCGGGGCCTTGCCTTATCGTGCTCTAACGCGAACAAACTGCCCACTAGGAAGAGTTTGTGTCGTAGGCGGAGCCACATCGTTGCTCCGACGTTAGCGGCGCCCGCTGGCGCCGCACCTCCTCCACGTGCGCCCTTGCCGACCGCGGCGCTGCCAGCACTAGGATCCTCTCCGGATCCAAGTGCTAGTCGTGCGGCAGGGTGACGTCGGGGTAGGGGAGAGGGACACGGTGCTGCCAGTGCCACTCCGCCAGGTGCACTTGCGCATTCACGCGCTGCCTCGGCCAGCGGGAAGACGCCGATGGAGGCGGTGGAGGGGGAGGCGAGGGAGAGGGGTGGCAGGGGTCTTGTCCTTGCCTTTGCCATTGCCAGAGAAGAAGCCCATCGTACGGTGGCTAGGTGGCTAGGGTTGCCGCTGACGGGGGAGCAGAGGGTGGCTAGATGGGGATGGGGGAGGGGGGGGCTTCTGAAAGCGGATGAGGACTCCCCCTTGCACGCTCGGCTTAAAAAAGGCCGACCGCGATCACTGATATTTGTGTTTGATCAGTATCGTTAATTATGTGGTTCACTTGCTAGTCTCTCTCTCTGTGTCTCTTTTGTGGCTCGCATGACACTTGGTGGAACAGGCTTGCCAAGCGCTACAACTAAGGATCGATGCTATCTCTACAATTATTTGGTTGTCACCGTCAGGCATGACAAATATGGATTCGTCTTCCTTTTTTCCAAATTACTACTCCCTTCGTCCCAAAATTTGGTGCTATATGGACCTCATTCAAACTTGTAGGTGGTTGTATGGATGAGGATGACCATATTTCTCTATAGATGGCGCCACAACTTTACAGTCACCCAGCCAATGTTTTTTTTTTTCTCAACGAAGGGCAGAGGATGGGGCTTTTACATTTTTTACATAAAAGGGCATTCCATTGACTTCATATTAACGAGCTGATACAACCGCATTGAGAGAATGCGGGGTCTCTACATAGCAAGATGTAGACAACCAGCAATACCAATAGGCCTAAAAATAAACATCGTTTTACAGAAAAAAATAAACTAACACTGGATTGATCATTTTGCATGACTGTAAGTCGATCTCCAAACAACAATAGTCCAGGGACAACCGCAAAA
>LR738716.1:2117000-2150514 GCA_902687465.1 Secale cereale
TTTTTTTTTTTCTCAACGAAGGGCAGAGGATGGGGCTTTTACATTTTTTACATAAAGGGCATTCCATTGACTTCATATTAACGAGCTGATACAACCGCATTGAGAGAATGCGGGGTCTCTACATAGCAAGATGTAGACAACCAGCAATACCAATAGGCCTAAAAATAAACATCGTTTTACAGGAAAAAATAAACTAACACTGAATTGATCATTTTGCACGACTGTAAGTCGATCTCCAAACAACAATAGTCCAGGGAAACTAAGAGCAACATCTGCCTACACCAAACGTCATTAATTTGACTAACAGCATTGCACGCACACTAATGTCAGCAGAATAACTGACCATTAGTGTCTCAATTATTATCTAACTAGCTTAAATCAATTCGAGAGACCGGGGTGTGAATTCCATACGAAATAGCTCTTTCTTCCTTCCTAGAACGATAATTGCATGATACTTTGAAAAGTAGTCACATAGATACAAACACAAGTTGCTGCAGACAGCTACAAGCGAACCGACGGGAGATGTGTGTGACAGTATTTTTCTGCACGGTGGTTCACTTGCTAGTTGCTCAAGTGAGTCTGCTAATTAGCATTATTTGGGGCAAATTAAGTTCCAACCAAGTGTTTTTTTTTCTGATTCAAGGGCATATATATATGTATGTAGGGATGGATCTATATATTGTATGATTTTAGATTCAAAATACTTTTTTTCATGGAAGACACAGATCGATGAATGGTACTTTGAAAGGTACTCAGCGAGAGAGAGCGTGGGAGCTAGCAAACAAGCCCAACTTGATGGCCGACAGCTGCAAGCTACCCAACGAGTAGTCGTGCCTGCGTATTTTTCCACAGAGAAAAGAGTGTGTGGTCGTCATTACATGCATAGTTTGGCTAAGATCCTATGTAAGGTTTTGGCAAATAGGTTGGCACCTTTTCTGAAAGACCTCATATCCCCGTGTCAAAGTGCTTTCATAAAAAAGCGGTGTATCCAGGATAACTTCCTGTATGTTAACAATGTCATCAAGGAAGCCCACAGAAAGAAACAACCGTTGTTATTCTTGAAGCTTGATATTGCAAAAGCTTTTGATTCCATTGGATGGCCATACATGCTGAAAGTAATGAAGGCATTTGGGTTTGGGCAAAGATGGTGTGATCTGATATCCTTAATCTTGGCATCGTCTACTTCGAGGGTTCTCCTGAATGGAATTCCGGGAGAACCTTTCCAGCATATGAAAGGATTGAGGCAAGGGGACCCCCTGTCCCCGATGCTCTTTATCTTGGCTATGGAACCTCTACAAAGGCTGCTCGAGATGGCAACACAGAGAGAGATCCTAACTCCACCCACCACGAAAGTAGCCAGGATTAGAGTGAGTTTTTATGCGGATGACGCGGCGGTGTTTGTCAACCCAATCAGAGAGGAAGTTAAGGCAATCAGAGATATCCTGCAATGCTTTGGGGAGGTGTCGGGTCTGAAGGTAAATATTTCCAAGTGCACTGCTTACCCCATAAGGTGTGATGGCATAAACTTAGATGAGGTCCTGGAGGCATTTGGAGGCACGACTGAAAACCTTCCGTGCAAATATTTAGGACTACCTTTGAGCATAAGAAAGCTGCGTAGAGTGGAGATTCAACCGCTCCTGGACAAATCATCTGCAAGGTTAAAGCCCTGGAAAGGAAAACTGATTACAAGGCCAGGGAGGCTGATCCTCGTCAACTCTGTGATCACTGCAATGGCAACATATTTCTTGACAATCTTCACTGCAAATGTCTGGGCTGAGAAGAGGCTAAACAAGATCAGAAGAAATTTCCTATGGAATGCGGATGAAGAGGGAAATGGGGGAAAATGTTTGGTTAACTGGAAAACAATCTGTGCGCCCAAACACTATGGTGGTCTGGATATAAAGGATATTGGGAGTTTCGGAAGATCGCTGAGGCTAAGATGGTTGTGGTATGAATGGCAAGTGGAGGACAAACCTTGGAAAGGGACAGCCGTGCCTTGGGACACGATTGACAGACAATTGTTTGCTGCCTGCACCACGATCACAATCGGGGATGGTTCGATAGCTCGTTTCTGGAATGAAAAGTGGCTGATGGGTCAGGCTCCAAAGGATATTGCTCCCAAAATGTTTTGCCTAGCACGAAGGAAAAACTTGACAGTAAAAGATGCTTTGACTGAGGGGAGATGGATGAAGGGATTGCAACGAATTGAGTCTCAGGAGGATATCGATCAGTTTATTAACCTCTGGGAGCTCATCCAGAACATTCAGCTAACGGCGGAGCGTGACTGCATTAAATGGAATTTAACAGGGGATGGATTCTACTCTGCGAAGTCAGCTTATCACTTCCAGTTCCTGACTCGGATCCCTCAGCCGAGGCTGGAAAATGTTTGGCGTGCTAAGGCTGAACCGAAAGTCAAATTTTACAATTGGCTTCTGCTCCAGAACCGCAACTGGACCTCTGATAGGCTCCAGCACAGGGGCTGGCCCCATTCCGACAAATGTGTACTCTGCGACCAGATCATCGAGACGGCTGTACACATCACCCTCACATGCCCTTTCGCAAAAGAGGTTTGGCATTCCTTTGCTAACACACACGCTCCCATGGTGACAGTCGCGCTGGCTGCACCAACAGTCAACTGGTGGTGGAATCGACTGCAACGAGGTGCGTCCGTGCAGGATACAAGAACCCAGGTAACCACAGCGATGTACATTGCATGGCACATTTGGAAGGAGAGAAACGCTCGAACTTTCGAGAACAAGAGCACCACGGCGAGCATTGTAGCTGACAAGGCAAGAGCAGACATTACGCTTTTTCACCAGGCCAAGAGGATGTAATATCTTGGCTGCATATATGTGTAATGGGAGGTCCAGCAGCTAACGCTGGTCTCTCACCATTGTTGTAACACAGTGTATCTCTCTTTACTCTCCTTAATGCAAAGCAGGGCTACTGCTAGTTCAAAAAAGGGATGGTGTGAGAGGCCAATATTGCATGAATCTTGATGAGGCAATGCATATCCTCCTCCCGCTATGTTTCATTTTTTTTTTTGCGAGAAATGTTTCATTTTCTAACAACACAAGGAAAATTAGCCGGAGCAAGTCCAAACAATAGGTAGTGTTAGTAAGCTGTGGAAGCAATTAATAATGAATCAAACGAAGTTTAGTCTTACACCATCATAAAAAAAGTCCCAAATAATATTAGTAAGTTTGTTCTGGGAAGCAATGAACGAATTGTGTAGTTTCATTAAAAAAATCGGTCGTGTTCAGGAGAATATATATGCGCTCGCTCGGTTCATTGTTAGCAGTTCAGCTACACAAACTGACTGTCAACACTGGCTGACAATGCAAAAGAAAACGGTAGCTGATTTATGACCCGCCAGCATGAATCGTATAGTCGCAAGTCAATCTTGAGTCTGAATCATGCTTTAGACGGAATCAACAAGTGGAGACTCATGAAAAAAGATTGCTTATACAAGTTATCTGACGCGAGGAAAATTATTGCGTGACTACACGTACAGACTATGCCTAATTGTGGACTGAATACAGAAACTCGACCACGTGCATTCAGTTTTAGAACCTGAAATTAACCTGACTATTAGCTTATTTGGCTTCCACTTTAAAACTTCCAGGCTATCATTCATTCATTCGTACGTGCACTATTCGGATAGGATATGTGCACTATTTTGAGTTATACGGAAGGGCAGAAACGATATGATCTTTAACAGGAAAATTGTACCCAACATTTTTTTTTATTTTTTATTTTTAGAAAAGGAGGAGGACCCCCGGCCTCTGCATCTGGATGATGCATGCAGCCATTTTATTAATTATTCACACAAGACCGTTAGAAGATGGTCGTTACTCACTGATTTTGCAGGTTATATATACTCACTGCTTAGATACGTACGTGGTCGTTACTCACCGATGCAAACTTCAGGGAGCTTTTGGTTACTGGATGCAACCGTTAGAAGATGGTAGCACCAGTTATTATCAACTGATTTGGATAGAGAGCTAATAATAGACTAGGTGATTAGTCAATGTAGCCTGTTTTTTCATCGGCTGTGGCATCTTTTACTTTATTTACTTTGTTTCGGCTCCTTTCGTGAGCCAGTACTGAATTGCAAACTTTGTCTTCGTACTTTCATTAAATAAAATGGATGCAGAGGTCGGGGGCTTTCCACCTTTAAAAAAAACTCTTAATGAAATGATATATATCAGGTTTCAGGTTTGTATGATTGGCATTGGTAGCTACTCACTAGTGTTATTCAATTATTCATTTTTTCTGCAGCAACAGGGTAGGCAGGGAATAATTGGCTGACCATCCACACGCCGCCTTTAAAAAGGAAGTAAGGAAAAACTCTCGGGCACAAAACCTTGAGAAGAATATAAAACATTGGCCATCAGAGTATAGTAACACTTGTTTTCAAGCTGTTTGTAAATCTTGGGCCTGAGATTTGTCAGGAATTTAGCAGTGAGGTGCTCTCGCAGGTGCTCCGCGCCATGTCTCCAGGGAACAACTGCATCACAGCATGGATCATCATGGTTGTTATGGTGGGCCGAACTGCATACCAGATGATCATGGTAATCTGTGGCCTGGTCTTCCGCTCTACATTGGATAGGCCGACGCACAATTCATGGACAAATCACCCCCATTACATCGCTGCGAAGGTTCATGAGCACATCGCCGGTGTGCACACCCTTCTAGGACAGGGTCTTCTCGTGCGAATTTGACTTCACCCCATAGGATGCGTATGTCATGAGGATGGAGGGTTCATAGGAGCCGAGGTTGGACCAGGCCACTCCGCTGGTACACTGTATCCGATGAGGATGGAGCACCACTCTTCTCCACTGCGACCAGGACTCACTTGTTTCATTTGTTGAGATAGCAAATCCGGTGGTTTCTTGTGTCCAAATGTTCGTCTGTTATCTTTAGCTAGCCAGTCTTCGAAAGGATCATTCTAGAAGCTACCTTGAACTAGCTAGCTTAGTACGTGCAAGTCTTCTGAAGGTTAATCAGCCTACCAAGTTGCTTGGAAACCAGTCTGTACATACGCGTGTGTTTCTTGGTCTCGGCCAAAAGTGATTGCAACAACACATGATTGACTTTGATGGTGGTGCTACTTGAACACCCGTTCTCATGCTACAGGTTGAAAGCCCAGGTCTAATCCGGGTTGGTTATACCTGGCAACGGTGATGTTTTACATTATTAGCTTCTTGAGGGCATTGCTCAGATATGCTCAGACCGGTTCTTTAGGATTAAAACCTAGATTATAGCCTTGGTGGTTGGATCAGGTGAGGGCAGCGCTTGACCATCGCTCCTTTGCTCAAGTCTTTGATGTTGAAGAATCCTGTCGTCCATATGGTGTCATGAGATGTTGATGTGGATATGGCCATAATTCCTGCCTAAGCATAGCTTTGCTCTTACATGACTTTGCTATTTGGCGGCATGTTTTTTGTGTGTGCGTTCGTGTTGGCCGTGTGAATTCGAACTATGCAAATGTTGGGTGTGTGTGTTCATTTTGGTTGTATCCTCTCCTAAGGTTCCATTTCAAGCCAATAAAATCCATCATTGTTGAAAAACATAGAATAATACATAAGTTAGCTGCAGTTCAAAAAAAATATGAGTTGTTTTTTTTGTAGGCCATGAGTGCATAGTGAAGGGCCTTTGTTGATAATATTCCCAAGCTTTATTAATTCGTCGCAATGTCTCGATGCTGAGTGCATGGTGAACGTGGAGAGCTCCGCTCGGTTCGGGCTAGAGGTTCAAGGGCGGGGCCACTCCACTGAGCCGAACGGCCTTGGGATGACTTGGTCCAAACCTGGCTCCGTTTAGAGTCCTTGACGAACCATAAATACAGACTTGGTTCGGCGTGTTCGCTCATCACATTCTCGAGAAAGAAATAATAGGTCTCAAAATAAAAACACCGGAGTGACACGGTCCTGTCAGCCGAGTCTGTTTTTCTCGGGGAAGCATCCATCTAGCAGTTTGATTTCTTAAGCTATGTATGTATTTTCTCCATGTAGATCAAGCCAGAGTGTCACCTACCTGTGTGTGTGTGTGTGTGTGTTATTTTTTTTGCAAAATAGGTATGTGTGTGTGTGTGTGTGTTTATGTGTGTGTGTGTGTGTGTGTGTGTGTGTGTTTATGTGTGTGTGTGTGTGTATGTAGATGTGAGCCAACGTAGATGGTGATTTCGAGTCACACCAAAAACTGGACCATAAGTTTTGTATGTAATAAACTAGCGTGCTCAGAACTTGGGAACACGATGAGCTGATGATGACTGGTGTGGAACACAAAGGTGGAGAAGGTCGTGTGTGGGAGGATCTACTTCACTGATTTCAGGATTAGACTCAATGCCCAGGTTTCTACTTAATAGCACGAACCTGCAAATCGTGGGGCTTGCTGCGATTTCATTCACTATTTGCTAATTTAGAAATCGAGCATGCTTTGATCATAAACTAGTAAGATCACCTCCTCAATTCCTCTGTTATGCATGTTCTGTCATACGATACTAGGCAGGTCTGCAGAATATCGAGGAGCACTGTGATGCTTGAACAAGGTGTTCCGATTCTCCAAGGGGAAGCTCTATCGTACCATGTAGATGGGTGCGGTGAGCGTGAAGGGAAAAACTTGTGGCTGATCGTGCATGCAAACGATAGAACAAAACAAGATGTCAATAGGAATGCTGCTAATCCTGAACATTTGTTTCAAAAATGGAACACCTTTTTGAAAACAGGGCTGCTGGAAATATATGTATCTTTGTTTCCGTGAACCAATATCTCTTCGTTAATTCTGATTTGCTATCCATGTAGTCGATTCGACTTTATTTGGGCAGAAAAGAACACAATTGGTATTAGGAAGACTCAACCATTTCTTCATATTTTTTTATCATAGGGCGGACATGGAGCCAATAAGATATGATGTCAAGCTTGGACCATGACACGGATGTGCTCACTTTGTTTGAGCATCGATCGTCACTTACAGTTGAACATAGGCCATGTGAACACAAGGTTAATCTAAAGATTTTTAATTAGCACCATGTGTAGAAGTGTAATGCCACACCGTGTAGCTTCTAATAATCTAGTATAGACAAAAGCAACTTAAAAATTGTGAAATATCTATAGTACCAACGCCAAGTCTGATAATGAAAAGGTCTGAAATTTGTTCATTTTAATATCATACGTATTCATTGATTTCTAATTCAGCGGCTGTGGAAGACAACTCAACATTCATAGCATGTGACCTCCTTAGAAAATCCAGGTGGCGTACATTGACAACACGTAGGTGGCTGGTGGAAGATCATAAATTTTGAGACACACACCAAACATATAAACACACGTAGGTGGCTTCATATAAAGTTTGAAGCTCAACACCAAACATCACAACTGAAAATTTGAGCTCTGTCTATGTCCTAGTCAGACGCAGAACGAGCTAAACATTACCTAGCAACTGAGTGTGTTAGTTCCATAAATAGATCTCATATGAGTGGGATGCACCGGGAATGTAAGTTTAACTTACATCTGCACTTCATGTTCAGCCTTGAAGAGTCAACGGCCTTGGCATGTGTGGTTGATTAATTTCGTAGCTTATTGTATTCCAACTCTGGCTTTAGAACGAAATGACGCATGGCCAAAGATGTGGAACCGACATGTCACGCGGAACCACACCACGCTCTTGAGATGGTGGAGGTGACGGGGAGGTGTAGGTAGCAGTTGCCTGGTAGCTAACTCGGGCTAACCGGCATCCGCAAAGTGCATCCATTTAGCTTCTGTTTCAGGTATTGCTGAGGTCTTCGATTTTCCTCCAACTGAGCTGCACAATCATCTACTACCCCTATAATAATAAAAGGAAGAGAAGGCAGATCCAATATATAATCTGGACCATCTAATCACATAATCAACGACCTAAATACATCGTTAACGAAACAGTCTTCGTTAACGAAACGCTCCGCACGTCTCCACTGCTTCGTCTCACCCTGCACGACCTCTGTTTCAACAACCGCTCCGCGTTGACCACTTCGCTCCATCCCCCCTTCACGCCGCTCGCCTCACGCAGCCGCCGCCAGTGGCTTCGCCCCGCCTCCTCTTCACGCCGCCACCACCAGGCGCTTGCCCCAGCCCCCTTCACGCCGCCGCCAAGTGCTTGCCCCGGCCCCCAATCACGCCGCCGCCCTTCTGTGTCCATGCTCGCCCCGCCGCCCTTCTCTCCGCCAACTGCTCTGCCTCTTCGCAACAGGCGGCTGGCAGCCAGATTGGGTCGACAACGGGCGGTTCCGGCGAGTCGGAGGGACGGCGGGTGAGCTCCTCCATGGCCTGCTGCGGTTTCAGGGTGAGAGAGCTTCGAAGGTGAAGAGGAGATGGAGAAGAACACAGGGAAGGGGGAAGAGGAAGGGCAGGGGCACGACGGACTCGACGGTGAACCTCCGGTGACGACAATCTCTGGTGAGAGGCGGACTCCATTCCAAATTAGATCACCATGGCAGGGATGCGCACCGGAGGGCATCTCCCAGCCTTGTTCCAACCATCGTCTGCATCCGTCGCTGCTACTTGGGGCTGCGCAGGGAGGAGTAGCGACCGGGCCGAGGGCCACCGGTGCGCTCCGGGATGGAGGCCGCCATTTCGCCGTGGGAAGGGCAGCCGGAAGGTGTTTCGCCATGACAAGGCCTCGCCACATGAGGGTACGCCGATGCAAGGCCGAGGCCACACCCTTCTCCATTCTAGGTCGTCGCGGATGATGATGAGGCCAACGCCGCCTGCCCTCCATGTCTCCCGCCACAATCTATCACCGAAGAGGCTTTCCCAGGGTTTCCGATGGTCGGGGTGTCGCAATTCCCCCGTCTGGATCGAGAGGACTACGCACTATGGGCGATGAACATGGAGGTCGCGATGGAGGGGGCCGAGCTCTGGGAAGCTGTCGACCCCGGCGGCAACGAGTACGCGAAGGGCGCGGCGAAGTACCGGACGGATCGTCGGGCTTTAACGGCGATCTACTCCGCCATGCCGAAGGATGTGCTACAACACCTCGTCGGAAAGAAATCGGCGAAGGAGGCATGGGAGACCATCAAGATCCTGCACCAGGGTCATGACCGTGTCAAGGAAGCACACCTTCAGTCCCTGATGAGAAGCTACGAGTGCCTGAAGATGGATGAAAGTGAGACAGTCGATCAGTTTGCCTCCCGTCTCAAGACCCTCGTCAACGGCATACGAAGCTATGGTTCAACCCTAGAAGAAGTTGCGATCGTCCGACGTTTTTTGCGCGCTACACCGGCACGCTACATCCAGATCGTCACGTCGATCGAGCAATGTCTCGACCTGAAAACCCTCACGGTTGAGGATCTCGTCGGAAGGTTCAAGGCCCACGACGAGAGAATTCGTCTCAGTTTCGGCGACGCAGAGGCGAGTGAGCACCTGATGCTGACAAAGGCGCAATGGATCGCCTTGACGAAAGAAAAGCAAGGCGGATCCACAAGAGGTGGCAAGAAGGGGAAAGGGAAGCAGCGCTCGGCGAGAAAGAACTTCGCCGACTCGGACGACGAGGATGCGCCTGCACCACCGAGGAGGAAGTTTGACATCAGGAAAGTGAGGTGTCATAAGTGTGGCCTCCTCGGTCACTTCAAGGCTAACTGCGAGGAAGCACCGAAGCAACAGGCGCTCATGGCCGAGGAAGAAGACGACGGGGATATGATGCTGATGTGTGAGCTAGTGGACGAGGAGGATCCAGATGATCTTGGTCAGCTGGTCACGGACCCGGTGAGTGCATCCGCGCCACTAACCCCAGGCGATGTTGTGGCGCCAGAAGACCATGACACAAGACGTGATGGTGTAGTCACGCCACTAAGTCCAGACGAAGTCGTGGCGCCAGAAGACCATGACGAAAGGCGTGACGGTGTGGTCACGTCAGAAACAGGCGAAGACATGGCGCCAGAAGACCATGACATGAGGCAGACCGGCTTGGTTGTGTCAGATAACCACGACGCGCGGCGAATTGCCCTCGGACCAAGCGAGCATGCAGTGTACGCTCATCCATGGAGCACTGCAAGATGCATCACGTTCGCTGTTGCTACAGGCAGCGGTGGCGTCCGAGGCGCACACACCGCGCCCGGCAGCCCAGCCAGCTGTGATGGAGGCAGCGGCCCAGCAAACGGACAGAAAGCAGGGACGGGCCCAGTACCAAGCTCACAGTCGGGGAGTCCAACAAGCAGGCCGGCTACTGGTAGGCCAGAAACACCAGAAGTTTTTGGCGTGGCCCAATCTTCTACAGGTCACGAGCTAGGAATTTCAGAAGTGCATGCACGTGAAGGTACTCCAGATTTCATGGTTGTTTCACCTGTTGAACGTGCAACCAGCTCCGGAGTGCCAGAAACTGAAACTTTGACAAGTTCAGAAGCAAGTGTTTCTTCTCCAATAGCGTACATACGACAAGTGTTGGATATCTCTTCAGAAAAAGCGCTTCAAATAAATTCGGTGAAGATGGAGAGTAAAGGGCAACGACGTTTGCACATTGAGGAACCGGGAAATTTTGAAGACGCAATTATGAAGGAGTGTTGGCGTCCTGCTATGGATGAAGAGTTGGGGTCGATCCGAGACAACAAAGTATGGGAACTCGTGGATCTTCCCAACGGACATAATGTCATAGAGCTCAAGTGGGTGTACAAAATCAAGAAGGATGCCGAAGGGAACTTGGTGAAGCATAAAGCAAGGCTCGTGGCTAAAGCAAAGGTGCAAGACCAAAGTGTGGACTTCGAAGAAGTGTTCGCTCCTGTTACAAAGATGGACTCGGTGAGATTACTTATAGCTCTCGCGGCTCAAGAATCTTGGAGGATACATCATATGGATGTGAATCTCCGCGTTTTTGACTGAGGAGTTAGAAGGAGAGTTGTATTTGAAGCAACCAACAGGGTACATCGAAGAAGGAGAGGAACATAAGGTATTGAAGCTACACAAGGCGTTGTACGGGCTACGACAAGCTCCTCGGGCATGGAGCATCAAGCTTGATTGTACATTGATTTCTCTTGGATTTGAGAAAGCCCCACTAGAGCATGCAATGTATAAGCGAGGTAAAGGCAATGATCGTCTCTTAGTGGGCATCTATGTGGATGATCTATTGATAACGGGAGCAGACGAAGAGGTGATTGCAAACTTCAAGCTACAAATGAAGGAGCTATTCAAGATGACTGATCTAGGGCTCTTGAGTTACTACCTTGGGATCGAGGTACATCAAAAGCCGGAGGGGATCACAATATGTCAGGAGGCATATGCAAAGAAGGTACTTGAAAGCTGTGGCATGAAAAATTGCAATCCAAGTCATGTTCCGATGAAGCCTCGTCTCATACTAAGCAAGAAGAGTGAAGCACCTACGGTTGATGCAACGGAGTATAGAAGTGTGGTCCGGAAGTTGATGTATCTCACGAATACAAGACCGGACTTGGCCTATTCCGTTGGCATAGTGAGTCGCTTCATGGAAGCACCCATGACGGAACATTGGGCAGCTGTGGAAAATATACTCAGGTACATCAAAGGGACAACAAGCTTCGGTTGTGTCTATTTGAGAGAGAAGAAGAAGGAGATGGTGGAGCTACTTGGCTATAGTGATAGCGATATGGCAGGAGACGTGGACGACCGTAAAAGTACCTCGGGCGTGGCATATTTCTTGGGAAGAAGCATAGTGAGTTGGCTATCACAAAAGCAGAAGGTGGTCGCATTATCATCTCGTGAAGCAGAGTATATTGCAGCTGCAACCGCCGTGTGTGAAGGCGTGTGCCTAGGAAGGCTACTCGGTGACCTCACAGGTAAGGAACCAGAACGAGTGGTGCTCAACATTGACGACAAGTCTACAATCTCTCTATGGAAGAATCCAGTGTGTCATGATAGACACAAACACATCGATACGAGGTATCGATACCTAAGGGAGTGTGTGGAAGAAAGCAAGATTGACATCAACTACGTTTGCACCGACGATCAGCTTGCAGATATCCTAACCAGATCTTTGGGGCGACAGAAGTTCATGAAGATGCGGCGAAGGATCGGCGTCCAAGCTGTGAAGTGAGGACATCGTGATTAGGGGGGTGATTGTTGGAAATAACCACGCTGTCTAAGTCCGGATCGGACTAGAATCAATCACGTGTAGATGTAGGAGTCCTAATCCTAGTTAGCTTTAGGCTGTTTGGTTTAGCTCCTATATATATATTTGTACCCCTGTAAGTTTTTGTACTGAGACAGATTGAAAGCAATACAAATCGCAGGACCGACACGGCCCTGTTGCTATCACCCATTGAATCTCCTGTGTCGCGTGTGTATTAGTTGCGTTGTATACGAGTGTCCCCCGGCGGAATACATCAAGCAGCTAGCCAGGCTAGCTAGCTTTGTTCGTCGTCAACCAAGATCAATCAACTTGCTTGGAGAGCTAGCTTGTACGTGGACGCGTGTATATCTCGGCCAAAAGCAACGGTCGACGAATCGCGTCGTACAAGTACGTCGGAAAGTACTCGGCGTACGGGCTTGTGCCAACAGTCTGCATCCGTCGCTGCTACTTGGGGCTGCGCAGGGAGGAGTAGCGACGGGGCCGAGGGCCACCGGTGCGCTCCGGGATGGAGGCCGCCATTTCGCCGTGGGAAGGGCAGCCGGAAGGTGTTTCGCCATGACAAGGCCTCGCCACATGAGGGTACGCCGATGCAAGGCCGAGGCCACACCCTTCTCCATTCTAGGTCGTCGCGGATGATGATGAGGCCAACGCCGCCTGCCCTCCATGTCTCCCGCCACAATCTATCACCGAAGAGGCTTTCCCAGGGGGACGCATACTACTGAGTGCTCCGGACGCAAGCGCGCGTGCGAGCTGATCTAGCCATAGACATTGTGATGGCCATTGAGGGGATTGCGGCTGACAGCACACTTTCCCGTGGGTCCTGCACGGGAGATGAGGCACTGACAGTGGCTGCACGGGTGAGCTCGTAGCTGGCGTGCGCTCGCAAAATCAGATGCATGTACTGGCCGTCCGGTAAGGCATTTCTGCAACTCCCATCTTGTCTTTTCACTTTTCTCTCTTGCGATATCCTCATATGTTTCATGACCAAAATTCAGTTTAGAGTTAGCATACTAATGGTTCATGTTCTGAAGGTGCTTAATGTTTCTGATATGATGGCGTGAGTTAAAACGTGAACACTGGCTGTTAAGCTCCTATTTAGGAATTCAATACTTATAAAAGTATTGTTTTGGAAGGGAAACTAAGAAAATTTAAAAATCATTTGTTTATTGTCTTGAACTAGCTATCTAATTAGCCTACCCCCAACTTGTTTGGGACATTAGGCTTTGTTGTTGTAGCTATCCAAATCTCCCTTTCTTGATTGACAGGATCAGATCAAATTTCAACTTATTCCTAAGACACATTCTAAGACACATCTCTGGATTCTTGAGTGACGCAAATAAAACAATAATAGTATCCTTCATGATATGATTTCACCACAAAGAATTGAGATTAGAAAAAACAGAACTACCAGAGAGCAATGAACATACCCATTTTGCTTTGCAAGCAGATGGAGCTTTTGGTGTAAATTTGAAGCATGGCATATCTATTCATATCTGACAAACTTGAAAATTCAGTGGAAAGGCTAATTGTTATTTTCATTTTTCCATTGTACTCCGTTTACCAGACGCCCAAGGAAACCCCGGCCATCCCCACGCTCTTCATATCTCGAGTGGTCAAGACTTTTCCGATCTTCTCATTGTAGAATACCAGATCGGATATTTGTGTTATGTCTAATCTATAGAAGAGCGTGGAGTATGTCGATGGCTGTTCATGCAGCTGCAGCAGTAGGCGTGGATGTGAGTACCAGACTAGCACTTTGCATGAGTCATAGGTCTCCCTGATTGGTGATGCACGCTTTGACTGAACATTTCATAGACAATACTTGTGTTCAGCTTATCAAGATATTTCTCCATGCATATCTTCTTGAGGAACAGAACATAAAACCATGCATATCTTCTTGCTTTGACAGATTTTATGCATTCAAAAATAATTCTAACAACATCCGCATTAGCAAAGAAGGCCAAGCGAAGGTTGTGTGGACATGTGAATTAGTAAACAAGCCTCATCGTTCTTCTATATATGGGTCAAAGTAAAACTCTACAATATAAAGCAAACCAACATACTTGGTATTAGAGAAATCCATAGATCAGCTAGGCAAGTACAAAGCTACAAATTTTCATGTAGCTATGTAAGTTTTGTGAAGTTTTCCTGACGTTTCCTACTTTTCACTGTATAAGTATTTTGACCAGTTGATACAGTGCTGAAAAAAAATCAATTGAATAGCACTTTTTGGGCAACCATTCACGTACATATGCAGTTTGATTCCATGTGAAGTCAATGACTGAATTTTTTTAACGAAATTCTTCAGGTTTGCTTGATGAAGTTTCATTTATAAAAGAAGATATGTTTAATCGTGGGGAATTTTCGTAGGTAATATCCTTCTAGCACTACTTAGGACTGATGGGTGTAATTTCTATATCTCTCTGATGTAAGTTAATATTTTTTTTATCCATTTGTGTATCTATAATACCATTGAAGAGGTTCCATTTTTTAGCGGAGCCTATGTTTGATATTTTTATACCTTCAGTTTTGAGGTACCATTGAAGAGTGTGTGAGTTGGAGTGGTGAGTTTGATGTGCCATCCGGTTGTGGGTTGGCCATCGGTTGTAATTCCTGTAACTAATCTCTGCCTTCTATAAATCAGAGGTACACATTTTGGGTACTAAAAATGTTTCTATACCATTGATATTTCAGACTCCAGCTCGTAGCCATGTCTAACACGTAGCCTCCTTATGTAAAATCCTCCATTAGAAGATTGGTTGATTTTATCCCACTTTTATGCTCGCTTCTATTGTATATACATTTAATTTGTGATTCCATGTTTGCAGGTTAGATTGTTGTGTTCAATTGAGCAGCAAGTTCTTACAGAGGTCAATGGAGCATTCTAATGATTAGATTTGATTCATTTATATGCATGTATTGGATTCTCTTAGCACCAACTACAATTCCAAAGGAAAGTATTAAGAATATTGATCCCAAGAAATAAACCCAGTAGGTCAGTACAATCTTTTTTAACTGAATTTTGCAGCAGTGTAGGGGAGATAATTATTTTTTATACCATCATATGTACCAGAAGTGATTAAGTAGATTCTAACACCTCTTTAATCTAGCAAGTTTTATACTCCTGAATAACCTATGATATATCATGAAGAGTTGGAACAAAACACCGAAGCATCGCACCATATGTATTTTGTTATTCAAGTTAAATAGTGGACTTATTCAGTAGTTGCTTTCAGGATAATATTAAATTGAAAGTTTGGTGATGAATATGTTCTCAGAATATTTGTGTCTTTCAAACCAAGTCCGCAACATCGTTTCATTTCAGTTTTGCATCTTCTTCCTAGCTTAAGGACGCAAGTGATTCAGGAGATGTAAGACATGCTGCGATATCACTGTGGATATGTTTAACCAAGATCTTGATATATATGGATGCAAGCGGACATGTCCACAGTTACCGGAAACGTACTAATCATTGTTGCTTCAATTTCGTGCATGCTTTAATTTTGCTCTTGCAGACACATGCGGACTCAATGTTGTGTCTTGGAATGATATCCAAAAACATGAGACTGATAAAGACATTCATATTTCCTTTGGGGATATAATTTAATGAGTCCATAATGTGTAGTCGAGATACGTAATATGTAGTCAAGATATGTACGCAATATTATCATTTGATAATTATTTAATGATGATTTAGACGTGCGTTGCACGTGCAAGCTTACTTGTGAGAAATAAATACTTGCACTCTAAAACCCTCGCTCAGGTTACCGTAAGACCTAATGATTCACCATTTTGGAAGGGACTCATGAGAGCGAAAGAAACCTTCTTTCATTGGGTGAACTTCATTGTTGGGGACGGAACAACAACAACGCTTTGGGAGGATACATGGTTAGGTGACACACCGCTAGCTC
Organism: Secale cereale; assembly: GCA_902687465.1. Classification (NCBI taxonomy): domain Eukaryota; kingdom Viridiplantae; phylum Streptophyta; class Magnoliopsida; order Poales; family Poaceae; genus Secale; species Secale cereale. The sequence continues at coordinate 2,132,987 of LR738716.1, forward strand.
TCCAGTATCCTTCCCTATATCATATTGCTCAACCTAAAGAGGATTACGTAGCAATAGTTTTACAGACGGTACCTTTGAATATCCAATTCAGGAGGTCTCTAGTAGGGGAATGATGTAATTCCTGGTTACACTTAGTGAGGAGGTTGATGGCCGTTCAACTCTCTGATCAGAGATACACCATGAACTGAAAGCTAACGGGTAATGGAGTGTTCACGGTTAAATCGATGTACTTAGACCTCATTAATTATGGCCCAATCCCAATATCAATACACATTTGGAAAGTTAAGGTTCCCTTGCGAAAAATGGTATGTCTCTGCTCTTGCGTCCGGTCAGCTACCGTCGTGGATGGTGGAGGTGGGGCCCTCCCGCGTGCGGACGGTGCTGCTGCCCTACTCCTGGCTCATCTTCTTCGTTGTGCAGGCCATTTTTCGCGGTGTCGTGGTAAGACAGTGTAGGAAGCTTCATGATCGAGTTGGCGCAGGGTGGTGGTTGGTTTGGTGGCGAGCTCCGGAGTGCCAGAGGTGATGGTTGGGATCGGGAGAAATCCCTGTTGGCTTGGCTGACACTGACGCGGTAGCGCCTGAGGGTGCCGCCGGACCTTCCTGGAGGGTGTCGGGGCTACCCCCCCCTCCCCTCGCTGCGTACCTGGGGGAAACCTTTGGCAGCAGCGGCATCATCGTCGCGCCCCTTCTTGGAGGTGTTGATTGGTACCGGCGCTTCCGAGTCTCGGAGCTTGGTGGGCGATCTCCGGTGGACGCAGCGGTCGCGAGGCTTCTTCGTTTTTGTCGATCTACCATTATCGGCATTTGTTTCTCTTCTTTTTTCTCTTTCATTTCTTTTGGGTGTGACTGTGCTGCTTCCGCCCCAGCGCCTATCGTTGGTTGTCTCAGTTGGTTGCTTTGTAATACAAAGCGGGGAAACCCTTTTTTGGTAATTGAGATGGATGAAAATAGACAACTAGACATCGTCATGAGTTGAGTTTCAGTTGCTGGTTCTTGTTTCTGTTTTTTTTCTCTCTCTTCAAGACGTGAGCAACTACAGCCTAGCCAGAGCAGAAACTTACAAAGCTCAGCGACACTCACGCGCTGTATACCCAGCCGACGTATAGACATTTTTTTATAGGAAAGGGGCTTTATCCCCGGCCTCTGCATCAAAGTGATGCATACAGCCATATTATTAAAAGTCAAACAGGTTCAACAAAGATCTTACAGACTTCGAATAAAAAAGGAAACATGACCGCCACCCGCTGCACCCTCAATGCTGCGTCCTCCACCCGTCACGTCTTCGACACATGGACCCGCTGCGCCTCGAGGCCATGGATTCCCTCGTTGCTGAGCTCCGCCTCCGTTGCGGCGGCGAGATTGTCGTCCGCGACATCCTGAACGCGGCCGTGTTTCCGCTGGTGGCTCGCACGTGCATTGGTGGCGGCGTGGACGAGGGCCACGTTCGCGCCATGCGTGCTGGCCGTTGATGCCACCAAGGATTTTGCAGGCTCCAAGATGGCGAAGCTGCTACACTGGATTTTGCCGTTGATGGCACCCGCCACGTCCACGTTCCTCGCCTTTCGAGGCAGGCAGGCTGAGCTTTTCCTCCCTCTGATCAACGCACGAAGGAACACAAACCGTCATCCCGGGCTCAATGGTGGGCTGCTGGCATATCTGGACCTGCTCCTCGACGTCCGCGTCCCCATCAACGAGGACGACGATACAACCGCCGGCAAGGCTCTGCGCCCTCTCACAGACGACGAGCTGGTGAGCCTTGTCTCGGAGTTCCTCGGTGCTGGGCTAGGGACCGTGGTGTCCAGCATGGAGTGGACCCTCGCCCACCTCGTGCTCCAGCCGGAGGTCCAGAACAACATCCGCCGCGAGGTGGACGCCATGGAGGGAGCACTGTCCGAGGCACGCGTCCGGCAGATGAAGTACATGCGCGCCGTCGTGCTCGAGAGCCTTCGGCTCCATCCACCTATTCCATTCGCGATGCGCGATGTCCCTGATCAGGCGGTCGCCGCAGTCGTGAGATGCCCCGCCACCGTCCTGATAGAGGGGATGCGGGCGCACTTCAACCTAGGCGAGATCGGCAGGGACAAGAATGCGTGGACGGACCCGACACGTTCCGTCCGGAGCGCTTCCTCGCTGGGGGTGAGGGGGAGGGCGTGGGCCTGGTGCCAGGGCCCAAGGAGATCAAGATGATGCCGTTCGGCGCGGGGCGGAGGGCGTGCCCTGGAGGAGAGCTCGCCACGATGCACATCAAAATCTTCGCCGCAGCACTCGTACGAGAGTTCGAGTGGGCTCCACCGGTGGGGGGAGGCTTTGACCTCACAGAGCTGGATCATGCTAGCAATGGGGATTACCCAGGCGGTTATTGGACTCCCATCCCCGTCCCCGCGAAACCTTACCATGCCCGTCCCCATCCCCATACCCATTCGCGGGGATACAAATATTCCCATCCCCATCCCCATTAGGTCTTTTATATCCGTGGGGAAACCCATACATGCATTCAACAACAACGTCGGATAGCATTTTAGTAGAAAAAAAGTATTTCAGCATAATAAATAGTATGCTGTGTCTAGGTTAGGGTTTTCTTCGGGCTTTTTGGCCAAAGGGGTGGGATGGGTGAAAGTTTTGGTAGGTAAGGGCGGGAATTACATGCGGTCTACTAATTTTTCAGCCCGCATGTAAGGCCTTCACGGGTAAGGCGGGTAACGGGCATGGGTAATGCTATCCCATCCACATCCCGTCATGCATGCTGGGTAAGGTATTTGACCCACAAGCTTCCCCGTGGGTATTAAAGGTGGCACATCCCCGTCCCCTAATAGAGTAATTATCCACGGGGATGCGGGTAACGGTTAACCATTGCCAGCTTAAGAGCTAGATGGATTCTTCAAGGTAATGAAGAACCCGCTCCAGGCCCGCGTGATGCCGCGGCAGCTCCATTTCATTTGACCAATCCCAGGAACCAAAAGCTCGCGAAGCTGTGTAATATTGGTAGCTTTTACGCCTGCGCCCTGCAGGACGTAGTATGAATAAGATCAAATGTGCAGTATATATTCTTGGTGAGTATTCCCTCCTCCCTATGTTATTATATAGGTTCCGTATGTTCCTAGCCATACAGACTTGCTCCGTGCTCCTTATATTATTTTTTGACGCTTCCGTGCTCCTTATATACGACAGACAACATGTCATTTTCATTAATAAAGAACAAATGTTTAAACAATGCCCGCAAACATAAAGTGGGGACATACAGCCAATTACTCTCGTGATAATGGCCCGCCGTTTTTTATTGAAAGCGGAGATTTCAATATAAACTACTCTATTCTAGAATACGCATAGGCATACGTATCATTGCATTATGAAGAAGCATCAAAGAAGTTGGGTACAAAACCTTTTCGTCATTACAACTCCAATCACAAGGACTAGCCGCCACAACCGTCACACATACTATGATGCATGCCACACCTAGTCCAATCTCATGCCAAGGACAATGTGGCAAGCCACAGAGCACCAAAACACATCACAACTAACGTCGTAGACCTCTACAACATCACCAAGACTCAAGGACAACACATGCCAACATAGAAAGCCCACCGGAGTTGCTTAAGCAAGTCAACAACTGTAGCGGGAGAGTGCATCTCATATCACAGTAGCTGCCACCACCAAACCAGCCAAATCAGGAAATAGAGAATCCACAACCCCACCCGAATCAAGCCGCCAACACCAATCAGGGTGTTGAGGCCCAAATCCATTACATCCACCACTGGTCCACCTCCACCACCTGATGTCCGGATCACCTGCACTACAAGTCCAACTCCAACCATGCCAGTCGACACGCTTGACAGGCCAAGCACCTGCCAACACGAGATGAAATAACGCGCCAACGCGACTTGGCCCACGTTGTTGCAGCCTGGTCATCTCGGCCACCGCACTCCCACGGTCGAGGGTGGCTAAAGGCTGCCAAATCCAGCATCCCCCCACATGGCGCAGCGCCCACGGGCATTACGGGACACCCCACTGTGAGCAGCATCGATCACCAGCCCGCAACACACCCTAGGTCGCCTCACCCCACCGCCCATCGCAGATCTGCATAGGTACAGTGGCCAACCGAAGGAATACACCAAGCGCCACCTTCCTAGGGCATCATCGGCTTCACCGGCATCCCCTCCGGTGATGGCGTAGTGGGGAGGAGGGTGTGGTGTCGCGGCTTAGGATTCCCTATATGTTGCCAGAGAAGGGCGACCCGGGGTTTGGGGAGGAGGGCAATGCGGTATGTTAGACGTTACTTTCTTGATTTTGATCTACTGTTTCAAGATCGCTCTCATTGAAACTTAATTAGAAATATATAAACTACTCCCTCTTTTCTGGTTTATAGGGCTGATCTCAAAATATTTGTTTTTTGTTTTATTAGTCAAGAGAAAACTCACCAATGCATGCAAAAGTTCTTGGCCATTAGTGGCCATGCATGCATTCTAATTAATGCATCGGTAAACGTAATTTTTTGAGTAAAATCAGCATAATAATTAGTGAACAAACACCATCTACCTTGGTTGAGTAAAATCAGCGTAATAATTTTTGAGTAAAATCAGCATACGATTTTTGCAAAGTACGAAAACTATTTGCTCACTCATCATCTACCTTGGTTGAAGACATTTTCAAATTGAGTCCTATAAACCGAAAAGGAGGGAGTACATACAATTAATGAACAAACACATTAAAATCAATAAGATTTAATAGATGGTTAGAACATACTCCCTCCGTCCCAAAATAAGTGACTCAAAAATGACTCAACTTTGTACTAACTTATTACAAAACTGAATCACTTTTGAGTCACTTATTTTGGGACGGAGGGAGTATATAATAGAGAATGAAGGGAGTAAATGTTACTTCATTCTTAATTATATTTTTTGAGGTGTAAAACCAGTTTTTCCTGATCGAAAGCCACAACAAGTGGGATACAGACCAGGTCATGTGGTTGCCTAAACTACACATGACGCTTCCAAGCTAAAGAAAAAGAATGCTTAGCTAAACTATGTTCTTGGACATTAACAACACGACAAATAACAAATATATACGGATCCCTCTTTGTTTGGCATGTCAAAACTGAGGCGTGCCAAATATATACAAATAACAAATATATACGGATCCCTCTTTGATGGAAAAAAAATATACAGATCACCATGACGCGCTGCAGCGAAGCAATCACCAACTTGCCGTCGTCTTGTCCACCGCTTGCTCCCATGGAAAAAATATATACAGATCACCATGCACCATGACGCACTGCAGCAAAGCAGCACAATGCCATCAGCAAACAGGGACCCTAATTCCACAATTTCCAAATTCAATTTGACTTGTTTATATAGTTTATCAATTTGGGTGATTATGTCATTTTAAATATTTTTTGTAGTCCACTAAATATAATTTATAATTTTGAGTAACATATAAATTTTAGCAACCAAGTTTCTCCTTACCGGTTATGGCTAGTATGAACTGAAAAACTCTAATTTTATTCAGATCGTCTATTCCTAATTCCTATGCAGCGATGTAACCGTCAACAATCTTGCTACTGTCGACACTAACTTTCTCCTCCTCTATGCAGTGATGTAACCTCTCTATTCTCACTGTAATTATCTACTTAAATATGGTCCTCAATACTTTATATTATTATCCGATGATTTGTGGCTATCCAATGATGTTTGATCAGATCTGTTTTGTCCTATGAGTTAATCAACGATCATGGTTGGTATGAATTGTATATTTTGTTTTGGTGCTGTCCTATGATGCCCTCAGTGTAACGCAAACGTGAGGGATCCCCGTTGTAGGGTGTTGCAATACTTTCATGATTCTATTATGATGGGTGGCTAGAGTTACAAAAGCATACCACAGAGTAAGTGGGTTATTGCGTACGGGAGTAAAAGGACTTGATATTTAAGACTGTGGTTCGGTTTTACCTTAAAGATCTTTAGTAGTTGCGGATTCTTGGTAGAGTTTCAATCATAAGTGCATATTATTTAAGTATGGAAAGTATATTAGCTCATGCCTCTCTCTTATATAAAATTGCAATAATGATTACCGGTCTAGTTATCGATTACTAGGGACAAATATTTCTTTTGTGTTACAAAAAGCTTTCTACTACACTACTAAGTTTATTATCTTGTAATTTATTCGTAGTTTTATTCTCGCAAAGTAGTTCTATTTTATTCTTGTCCTAAGTAAAGCAAACGTTAAGTGTGCGTAGGGTTGTATCGGTGGGACGTGCATTAGTCCATGTTCTAGGGCTGTAAACGACCTACTAGGAGGGCTATAACCTTAAACTCTCTCTTTTCAATGCAATGAAACGCAAAGGTCCTTTGTGTTTTCCCGAAAGAAAAATAAACTGCAGTTCCTTACATTGAAGGAGCATATTCACATGATAATCCGAGGCACTCCCTGTGTATATATACTTCTACACCCTTCATCTCACTCCATCATGAACAGCGTCGCATCCATCTGTGTGACTCCGGGGCAAATGAACACACAAAACTGCAACCAAAAACTTATGGTCACCCATTTACAGATTAGGAGTGTAGAAGTGGGATGCACCAGAAATACCAGGTGAACTTGGAAGGAAGTACTAGTAGGAGTGAACTGAAAGGAATTCAGTGAAAAGCAAATGTCCGGTGCCTAGACAGGGAGTCCGGCAGTGACGTAGTGGGTGGGACATACTCAGGGTCGTTGAACTACATAGGCCAGGTGGATTGCGAGATGAATCATGTTTTTCATGAGTTCAAGGAGGAGGCGCTCCAATGCAATCGATTGTGGAATGGCCACGAAGCCAATCTAGCTCAGAAATCTAGGCTTTCGAGTGAGAGGGACCAAAGTTTCTGGAGGTTGGACTCAGGGTTCCCTTTTATGTCATTGCATTATGTTCGTTCACCAGTCCTTTTCAGTCCAAGGTCATATGTATGAACGGAGTACTTCCCTTGGACGCCCTTTGCGAACGGCATGAAAATATGCCTCACAACTGGTCGAGGCCTAAATTCCAGACATTCATCGGTATAACTAAAGTACATAATCTTTGTTTGTCACAAAAGGCTGCCATCGACATATCTTCAGCAAGTGTATGCTACTGTATTGTAGTACGAATCAGCTGGTACTACGCATGCTTACTGTTGATTCGCAATTTCAGTTAAAAGACTTGCTAAAAATAAATTACTGGCCTTTGTGATGTATAGAGTCTGTCCTTGGGTTGGCCACCTAACATATAGCAAGTTTCTTTGAATAGTGATTCATGTTACCATGCGATATGTCGCTGGATGAAAGCACCACATCCTGTGACATGTATGTATTGGAACAAACTGCCTCCTCGTCGTACGACTCGTGCGACATTGTCGACACAGGCCGCCACCCCGATCCACTTTTCTCGGGCAGGTCATCTGGTGCGCCCTTTGTTCGCCTCCGCTGGTAGCGGCGGCGCTACTTTCACATGGTGTTTCACGATGTGTGGGAGGCGACCAGATGCTCTAAAGGCGGAGATTACAACGGTACTGCCGATTCGTGTTTGGGCGTGTGCTTCATATTTTCCTGATGGTGTCGAATACAGCATGAAGTGGGAGCACCAAGCAACCAACTTAACCCGTTGCAGCCATGGGCCGTCGTCCACGCGGCATGCGGGGAGGCGGCGGTCATGATTGTCTTTGCCTTGGCTCGGGCGTAGGGCCTAGTGTCGCCTGATTATGGCATCTGCCGGACCATGGTCGCCGGAGGGGTTTCGACCATCGATGCATCGACATCAACAATAGTCATCGTGATCAGTCAGCTCCACAGCCAGCGATACAGAGTTGTGGTGGTTCTATTGTAGGCTGACAGTGTCGTGGCATTTCTGCGTTAGAGCGTTCGTTGTCTGTGTCACTATAGTTGATGCATCATGACTATCGTGCCCTTCCCCTCGGTATGTCCTACTGCCACAGACGAGGACGGTCGAGTTAGTGGCATCACATGCTGGTGTCATCTGATGCAGAGCATACCATCAGCTCTCACTTGTGAGGATGGTGTGGCGCGGCGAGAGCATACTCAGGGTTTTGGTGGTGCCGATGTCCTTTCCCCGTTAAAGACTTCATTGTTGTGTGGCGAGCAGCTCTTGTGCGTATGGTGCTGTGAGGATCGCAGAAAGTCGAGAGACAACATTGGGTGACTTTGAAGGGTGGTGCGTCTCGAGTACCTAGTCTCAAGCTCCGGGGTGTAAACCCTAGGTTCGACCTTAGTTGGTTGTACCTTACAATGGCGGTGTTGCATCATTACCTAAATAAAGGCATTGTTCGGACTTGATATTTAGGGTGAAACCCCATGGTTTGCCCTACGATTGTTGGATCTGGCGACAACGATGACGCTTTTGCGTCCTTCCCTTCCTGGAGGCGTCACTTGTAGAGAACCTTTCTCGTATTGCTTGTGTTGTCAATAGATAGTTGGTGCCAGTGGTCACCATAGTATATCACCAATTCGCATCGGAAATTTTCCTTTTTATCATTCTGTCTGGGCGTAGCTTCGGTCTTGTATGAATTTGCTCCTTGCCTTGGTCATCGAGAGGCCTGTGCGGCCGGCAGGGCCCCCAAATTCGACGGTCTTCCGATTTTGGACATGGTTAACGTGTATTTTATTTTTGGGCCATTTTACGTTATTCGTCCATGGTTAAAGCCAACAGAGAACGGGGCTCCATCGCTCTCCCGAACTGGGCATGGATGCCTGGTGTACTAGCCGGGACATGAATCGATTACTGGAACTACTCTGGTCGAGGTAACTAGTTTTGCTTCGATCCATTTGGTAAACATGTCTACCATGACAAGTAAATATTTGTTTTTACTTGACCCTCCTTTAAGCGGGCCTACCATGTCCAGCCCCCCATAACTCAAAAGGCTAGGTGATCGGGATAGTGAGGAGGGTTGTGTGGGCATGTGGCTTTGTTTGGCAAACACCTGAAAACTCGGGGCAATGCTGTAGTAACACTGTTGCATCAGCCCATGTTGTCGACTGGTAGAAACCTGCTCCGAAAGCCTTGCTGACCAAGGTCCAAGGAACGGCATGATGTCCACTCATGCCGGCATGTATTTCTTGAAGAAAAGATCTCCCTTCCTCTTTGAATATACATCGCTGGAGGACCCCGGAGGTGCTTTAGCTTATAGAGCTCACCCTCGTGATTCTTATAGGCCTTAGACTGCCTTATGATTCGACGCGCATCTGTTTGGTCCTCGGGGAGCTCCTTGTGGAGTAAGTATGCTAGGAGTGGCTCGGTGCAGGGTGCAATGACTGCTATGACCTCGTGTGCCAAGCTCGTTTCCTAGATGGCTGATCCACCCATTGTGTCTTCTTCCGCGTTGTCCTCGGGTGGAGCAAATTGCCCTACATCATTCGACCCGAACGTTTCTTTAGAGTCCTGCCATACTACGGATGGCTTAAAGAGCCATTCAAGGAAGGTATTTTCAGGTACATTATCCCGTTTGGCGCCCATTCCGGCTAGGACATCGGCGGCTTGGTCACTATCTTGGGGGATGTGATGAAATTCGAGCCCCTCAAACCTTGGCGAGATTTTTAAAACAACATTTCCTATAAGCTGTCATCTTCAGGTTTTTTGCATCAAACTCACCATTTACCTAGAAGAAGGCCAGATTGGAGTCTCCTCGGACCTCGAGGTGTTTGAAACCCATTGAGACTGCTATCCAGAGTCCATGCAAGAGGGCCCCATATTAGGCCGCATTATTTGAGTCGGTGTACGTAATTTGTAACATGTATCGAATGCTATCGCCTGTTGACGATGTAAGCACTACCCTAGCCCCTAACCAAGCAAGCATCTTTGAACTGTCAAAGTACATGGTCGAGTGTGAATATGTGATGTATTCTCTAGGGAGTTCGACCTCTGTCCATTCGGCTACGAAGTATGCCAGCACCTGAGATTTAATAGCTCGATGTGGCTGTTATATGATTTCAAAGGGTAGCAGCTCTATGGCCCACATGGCTATATGCCCCGTAGCATCCCGGTTTTAAGTTATGTCACTGAGTGAGACGTCGGATGACAAACATGCACCCTGTCGGTGCATGATCCTGGGCATAGCCACTCACAATCTTGGTCTCACCATTGATGAAGTTGCAACTAAACATGCATGTTCCAAATGTGAAGTAGGCACACCCGCCGGGCATGCCTAGCTCCAAGGCATCGACGGCAAATCTGGACGGCGATCCAAGGAACAAGATGTGGCCGTCCATGCTTTATCCTTCTCTCTCCGCACACATCATCTCACCGCACCCGTTCCCTCGTTCCAGCGCTAGTACCTTCACCAATAGTGCACTCGATGGCGGGTCATCATCAACCTGCCAGCGGTCCTCACATAGGATGGATGCCCATATAAACTCGCCACGGAGTTCGAAAACGTAGCTTCCCTCATGGACGTACTCTCTTTCCTTGATTGATTTTGAACTTTGCACTACCCTAGGGCCCACGGATACAACGATCTTGTTGCCTTGATACCCGGCGATTAAATGGCTGCTTTCGTTCAAATGAAACCTCTTTTGCATGAATTTCCATGCATCATCACCGGGATGGAGGATTGTCACTGTTAACATAGTCGTGTTTAGGAGCCGAATACAGTTGTACTGAAAAATTGTGCCATCACTGTGCACGATACCACCAGAATTTTACATGAACCGCTTTATTTTATGGCCAACATTCTCTGAGAATGGAGGCAGGGGGTGATATCTCTTGTGAGAAGATTTATGAGTTTCGGCTCGGGGCTCCCGACAAAGAGCCATGCGGCACTGCCATCCACGCTAGCCACCCAGTTTCTGTGGTAGCCTATAGATGATGTGTTTCGTGGCTCCCTGAGAACTATGCTGTTGCAACTGCTGCAATTGCTTGACATTGACACATGTTTAAAATTGAGGTCGGAGAAGACACGTCAGGGGAGGTAGCAGGGCATCCCGCCATGGCTTGCAGACGGCATGGAATCAAACAAAACACCGATGTCATGCAGGCGGCCCGAGATGTCGCCGAAGAAGCTCCGGTGGGAGATTGAACCATGGGCGGACAGCCCTGGATTTCTAGCGGTCGGACATGCACGACAGAATCCCGTGCACGGCGGTCTTGTCCAGGAAATCACGGCTCGATCGTAACAGGGCAGGTCGAAAGAGATGGGTCTAGGCTGTATCATAATTCTACTTTTAAAGCTTTAGGTTATTAATAATCCTTTCCGGACACTTTTTGAACAGTTTGGGTCTCATGTGGTAATCCCCTCCGAACTCTGAGTCCTCGGTGTATGCCTCCAAATGGAAAACAAAGAAGATTCTGAATAGATCATATATTCCACTTTTACAATGGCTCGGCTGGAGACGTTGCTGAGCAGATCCGGTCGTCCGGTGGATCACGTACGTTACGTGGTTCATCAGGTTAGATCGTATTGCTATGGCCGGTTAGGTTACCATCAATCTATATCGTCTTTCATCCCTTGGGGCGAGCTCCCGCCGGACATGCTCGGCAACATCTCTGGCCCCTGCATGATGTTGCCGACTTCATGTGCAATCATGCTATCTCACTGGTAGAAAACGAGACATTAGTTCCGGTTCGTAAGTGTCCTTAGTCCCAGTTGTGCAACCGGGACTATGCAATTGGGACTAAAGACCCTCTTTTTTTAGTCTCGGTCCTATTACGAACCGGGACTAAACAGGCTTTGTGTTGCCGCTGAGCCGTGCTCTTGCAGGAGGACCTTTACTCCCGGTTGGTAACACCAATCGAGACTAAACAGCCGCTGAGGTTTTGGTGGATTTAGGAGTTTAGAGTTTTGGATGGTTTAGGGTGTTGAAGAGAAACGCAATTCACCATTTTTCTAATTTTTTGATAAAGGGCGTTTTTATGAACTCAAAACGTAGCATCAAGCGGATACAAATCATGATGAGCAACACCTGACCTGTGCATGTGTGGATAAATAGGATGTGTGGAAAATAGGATCGAATTGGTTGAGGCTTTGTGCTGAATCCGTGATAGAAGTGATAGAGTAGCAACATCCAGAGTTCGAGGTTTACAGACAATCATTTATCCACCAGCAAGATGATCATAGTATGCATCTACTATCTCTGAAGGTGGGGCCAACAGATAATATCAGTATCCACACACAAAGCATCCAGTTGCATCAGGAAGTCTGAAAATAAAATGAAAAGGGGCATGGCCAACGGCAGTCATGTATGCCATGGATCTTACATACATACTCACTACCGTCTCGTACGAAGTAAATTTAGATTTTACGATAAATACTCAAAACATAACAGCGCACCACCCAGAAAAACATATAGGTTTTAGTTCGGCAGTCTGATTTGTTGAGACAATAGATGAATGCTCACCCAGTGATGGTGCTGAAATAATAATCACCACATGGGGGAGTTGACGAACGGGCCCTACACCTAGTGATGTCTGGTCTCAGAGACCACACCACCCAAAACATGGAGATTCGAACTGTCCCGTGTGAATAGCAAGCTTGTCTATATATACTCGAATGGTAGGTAGCCTTGGTCAGAAGATAAATACTCCAGCAATAGGTTGCTGATGCCATACCATTGAAGTTCAAGTTGCCGTTTTCCCCCGATCAAGTCAGGGTCAGTTTTTGCATCTACGTAGCAGCACTACACTACCCATTAGCTTGCACATAGAAGATTATCACTTGATTGCAAAATCCACTCGTTGAAAGCTATTACAAATTGGTTGGATGAAAAGATTAGGTCTTAACGTATGGTGGCAGTGGCATTAATAACATAATAGAAATGAGATTCATTGGGAAGTATCCTAATCTGAACATGGAAACTTGATTGCCTTGAACATGTCATACTACTCATGCTAGGAACAGGGTTGGACAAGCTAAAGTGGTGGGCTCATCTACCTGCCAATTTCAGGCTCCCTGAATTAAAGTTATCCTACTCTAGAATGCTCTCGTGTCTTGGGAAGCAGAAAACGAAGATACAACGATAGCTGATCCTGCACCTCCCAGCCTCTCAGCCAGCAAGACATTCCAGGCATCAAGTATCACGGGTTCTGACGAGTATATGTAGATTGGGTAAGATAGAGCTCCCTGGCATGTTACATTGGCGAGTCCAGTTGTGTTCTTGGCTCCTCTGTTTCTTCTGTTTGTGTGTTTGCCCACCTACCTCGGTTCATTGGAGTCGGTGCAGCAGTATGCTAGCTGTGTTGGATAAGGGAATTCATCAGTTTGAGAGTATCAAGCTTCAGTTACAGCATTTTTGCGTCAAAAATTACAGAGACTCTTCTGTCTAGCAAGGTCTTAGTTCGTCGTGTCCACTTATCTATTGGGACCTAACTTAAACATGAAGCTGCGGGTTGCATAGCTCCGCCGACTAACGCTGTGACAGGGACCACAGATGTGTCCGATGTCGTCTACCAAAAACAGCGCCATGGCAGCATGATTCCTTGCGCTGCCACATGAAACAACCGTGGAAGTAACCCCGCAGCCGCCACTAGAACACTAGCTGCTGCTGCATGAAGGGAGAGCAGTTGAGGAGGGTGAGCCACCGCTTGCCAGCCAGAAGTCCACCGGATCTGTTTGTGTTTGAGCTGTTTCATGGTCCAAAAATGAGCTGGAACCAGAGGAGAATTAGTTTCTGTTTTCATTTAATGATGTGTGCCATCTTTCCCTGTTGGTGTACATATTTTTGTGATACTTTGGTTATGTCGAAACGCATCATTAGTACAACAGTTGTTTCTTATAGGTGGTATGCATGATAAGAACTTTTCCATTTTCTTATAGGATCCTCTGCATGTATTGAACCAAAACTCAGATTCAGATTTGTTAAGTTCTGCAGAGTCTGCCAATACATGTTACTTGTGCGCCCAAAAATGGAAGGTTCTTTTGTCACTACCGAGGATCAGATAAGCTACGTCATGAATGGTGGACCTTGTTGCAGAAGCTGGCATACTATTTCGATCTGTAGTCCAAGTGAGAAAGGCAAGCGGGTTCTTCGAGATCAACATGGAAAGTTTGTCAAGAGCTTCCTTGATAATAATGCCAAGAGGCCTAAAGTTGCCACTTAAGTTTTACTTTTGGCGCCTAACCTCCTCCATGGATGGCGGTGTCATCTCCGGATAAGATGTGCCCCACCCTAGGTTGGATTGATTTATTTTTGCTATAAAACAGTATTTATTAGTTATATGGAATAGAGAGGGATTGGTGGAATTTGATGATTATTGCATGGGCCCCGTGGGCATATATATAGGAGTACATGGTGGACTTGGAGAAGACAAGACACAACATATCCTAGTCTATCTCGTATTTCCTAACTAATCATAATACTCAACATTCCCCTGCAGTCACAAAGGTAGCAACGCAGACGGCGAGACTCGAAAAGAATCCAAAGACAACTAGACGCCCACCCCGACGCTCCTAACGTTTGATGCATCACGGAAGTCGTGGCTTGAGTGGAAACCGACGAGGTTGGTCAAGCAAGGTGGTAGCCCATTGTGCCATTGTCGACGTAGCCGAGAGTGTAGGGTGGTGTAGCCGTGGTTGAGGGCTCAGCAAAGAATGTCGCAACGTGACGGCCCGAAGGGGCGTCGGCAGGAGCGGCGCGTGGGCAGGCCAGCCGGCCAGATGACCTTGGGGCGGTGTCTCAACGATCCGAAGGGACGACGCGGCGGTAACCTGTGCCTAGTTCAGTGGTAGGCGCGTATTTGGGGACGGCTTGGCGAAGACAGGCGCGTGATCGGTTGATTAGACCAACGACGGCATTGTACACGCAATTGCGGGGACAATGGACAGATCGGAGTCGATGGTGACGTTGTCGGTGATGTCCCGGGGGATGACGACGAAGACGGACGGGAAATGGAGAATACGCGGACGAGCGGTCGGCAGCGACGCACGAAGGCGTCCCTTGGGCAGCACGTCCAGCCTTGCCACGTGGTTGTTGATGAAGTGGCCGGTGTAGTCGACGCCGATGTCGGAGTGGAGGTGCGGGAGTCGACAAAGGCAGTGAGCTGCGCAAACTGATATCAGATCACAAACCAAAAAGCAAAACGCCGAGCAAGATGACTGTCATGAGAGAGTAATGCAGCTGCTGTAGGTCTTCCTTTCATTCTTTTTTCTTTTTGCAAACAGCAACTGCGTTAGCTGCATGCTCAACTTGATGAGGACTCAGATTTTTACCCCAGCTGAGCTGCCGGAATGTTGTTGCCTTTAACAGACAAACCATCATAAATATTTTGCAGGTTATCTTGAGGGAGGTTACAGATACTGTGTGCATGATGGGAGATGGTCGCACAGTATACTTGCAACCAGTTTAGATGGCGGTCAAATAATAGGGTATAGGTGACTAGTTATCTTACCCTATTTACGTCGGTTGTGGATACCATTTTATGAGTTTTGTCATATTGTTTGAGACCTTATTTTGGACCTGGACCGATTTTAGTAATATGGCTGTGTGCATCAAGAGATGCAGAGGCCAGGGTTATTCCTTTTTTTGAAAAACCTCAGCTAAGCTGCAATGGGGCACGTTTATGCATTATTTTGTGATTCACTATTCAGGGAAAGGCACATTTCTCTGTACATATATGCATCCTTCACATCCCATCAGCTACAGCAGAACTCGGGCACATAGAAGGATGTTCTCTGTTGGCCTTGCTGTTGTGATCTGGGCCGTTTGACTAGCTCGCAACCGAGCTACCGTTGAAAAGAGGATGATTAAGACGCCTTTTGAGATTGTTTATTCTGCGCTCTGGCACTGAGATGATCAGATTGAGCACCATGAACTTGATGAGGCTTTGTGACGTGTCCAGGAAGCTAATGAAGCTGTTTTGAACTGCCCCGTGATGCTGGTCTATTTTGGTGTGTCTGTTGCTGTTGTTCTATGCCTCGCTTTATAACTGGTGTCAGTTTTTCCTTGGCTTGCCAGAAGGGCCCTCCTCTCTGGGCATGTAACTGGGCTAGTGTTATTTGGTGTCATCAGGTTTTCGCCCCATAACATTCATTTTGATGACTGGCGAATGTGGTGGGTTTCCTTGCAGTGCGTTGAACCTACCTCTGTTTCCCTGCTCCTGAATGTTTCTAAGACAGTTGTATTTTCATTCATTTGCAATGGAAAGGGGTTAAGCACAGTTAAAAAAAAGTATGTTCTCGGTATATGAGTTAAACTGATCAATAATAAGTGTGGCAGGCTTGAACTACGTTTTTTTTTATTATTTAGAAAAGGAGGAAGACCCTGGCCTCTCCATCTGGACCATGCATACAACCTCTTTATTAATTATTCGCAAGAGACCTTACAATGTCATACAATGGTAAGACTAAAGCTACAGTCTATGCAACATCTGTCGGTACTCGTATCCAGTTGATGAAGGGGCCCTGAGAGTCAGGGCGTAATACCAAATAGACCTCACAGCCAAACCTAGCATCTAAGACCTGAGGTCCCAACCAGGACACCTGCCGGGTATGGGGCACCCACCATTTCGGCGCACTCCTCAACCAGGACGTCTGCCTGGTATGAGGCCGTCGCAGCCACCTGCCAGTAGTCCATCTTCAGTGTTGTACTGGTGCATCTACCTTGCCCGGTGTCGTTGCCGTCGACGCCACCATGGCGCCAGACAGCTCCACCGCCATGCGCTTGTCCATCCATCCGCATCCGTCGTCGTATGCAGCTGCACCATGCCGCCAAAATCATCATCATCGACGCGGTAGATACAACGCCGAACTACATGGCAACCTCCACAACGTCGCCACTGCTGGAGGTACTCGGAGCCCACCATCCACATCATCTCTCCCACGAACAGCAGGTCCTCCCAAGACGGCGCCTCCATGGAGGATACGACGCACAGGATGCCGCTGTCGCCCAATCCAGACTGAATTTTGGACTTTCGTCCGGGAGGGGTTTGGAGGTGGATAGGAGAGAGCTCGGCTTCGCCTCCACGGAGGGTAACACCATCGAGTGACGTCGCCGATGCCGGGCTGGCCTAGCGGGCCAAAGTTTTCTCCGGTCCCCATCCTATGCCACCAATCCTCCGCCTGCTCCGGATCCGGCAACGTGCCACGATCCAAAACCTGCTAAGATGCAAGAGCCATGGGGCTCGACCCACCAGAAAGGAGGATGGAGAAGAACCCATTGTAGATCTCCAGACACCTAAACTAGCGGTCCGATGTGGCCAATGACGACCATCACCACCCCACGGTGGCCGATGGAGTCCGAAGACAGGGTCCGGTTGGATTCTATCCGGATCGGGCGGCACCCGCGACCACCGGGCAGGCCCAACGCAGCCACCACCTCGCGGCACATAGGCCGCCACCACCGCGCCGCGCACGACTCCGCCGGGAGACCCTCCCGCCGCGCTACCAAACCCCACGTTCGCCCGGCGCTCCTCTCGACCCCGCTGTCCCGCACCAGCCAAGATGAAAAGGATGGGGAGAAGCCCCGCCGCCGCCCAGTCGGCCAGGCTTCGGCCGGCGATGCTGCGGAGGGCGGCAAGGAGGGAGAGGGGCGGAGGTGGTGCGAGAAGCGGCAGCTAGGGTCCCCCCCCCCCCCCCCCCCCCC
>LR738716.1:2150648-2187984 GCA_902687465.1 Secale cereale
GGGGCCCCCCCCCCCCCCCCGCCCCCGGGTCGCTCGCGGGGGCGACGCGAGGGGCGAGCAAAATCTAACTAACCTTAGTTCAAACTTGCGAAACTTATTTGTGATCGGAGCGGGGTAGTATTTTTCTTGTGGGTTTCGAGTATATTTTCTTGTCAGTATATTTGTCAAACTAGCAGTGTGACCTATGCTAGCTTCTTGTTAACTTTAAACATTTAAAAGTATCCTGCAGAAGCTATGAGGAACATAGCAAACTGGAATATGTAAAATGAGCTGATAGTAATTGCATGGTCATTGCTCAGTTGGAGATCAGTTCCGATAGAAATTCTTTATAAAAGCACTGGGATTTGAGATGATATTATGCGTTACATACCATGCATGTATCGGCTACACTTGGGCACTCTGTAGACTGTATTTAGCAATACTGTGTAACTGGTTTCACCATATACTCCCTCCGTTCGGAATTACTTGTCGCAGAAATGGATGTATCTAGACGTATTTTAGTTATAGATATATTCATTTCCGAGACAAGTAATTCCGAACGGAGGGAGTATAAAGCAAAGATGTAGAAGGAACTAAAATAGAGGAATCAACTAACTTCCTCAACCCAGCATCTATCTTCCGAGATCATCCATAAATATCTGGACTGGTGCATATTGTTCAGAGATACATCAATTATTTGAGGAGTACGCACCAAGTATAGCTACCATCCGTCTGAATAGGGGACAAAACTTGCCCGCTCCCTCCCCATGCTCCCATCCGTGCTCCCACTTCATCCTACGGCTGTCATTTTCCCTTTTTTCTTTCTAATCTAATCATCACCCCCCTGATTTTAAGGGGGTGGGGCCAGGCCTAATTTTGTTCCAATCAAATCAATCCACGTACGCGGGAGCACGGATGGTCACACACGAGGGGAGCAGGCAAATCTCGTCCCTGAATAGGAGGAGAGAATGCATTTTCTAGCACGTGATACTCCGATTGTGCATATAAGAATCATTCATTGTGGCTATTATTGTCCCATAGTGGTCCTACCTGGGCATATCACATCTATTGGTCTCTAGACTCTGGACGGCCGTTATAAATCATCGAATGGTTTCAGTAGCCAGTATTGGGTTTGGCCGGGAAGGGCTAGCTTAGCTGCATGCGCATAGTCTACCTGATAGTAGATTGCTAGATGTTCAATTACTCATGGTACATTTACATAACGTCATGGGTGTAGTTGGATTGGGAGGTGACAGGAATCTAGTTGCACGGGGCAACAAACTAATGCACACTTTGTCAACTTGTGGATCCGTGCGAACCTATACTAGACTAATTCAAGGGGGTGGTACAACACGGGACACCGAACGAGAATGCATCATCCTATTACCACAAGATTCAGTGGAATTTTATTCGAACCCCGATATAGACCAATCGATCTGGATCCGGAATAAAGGTCACTGCCTCATGAAGGAACAAGGCGGTTGGTTTTCCGATCATGGATTGAGCTTGAAAAATCTTGGCGTTGGCCTGCATAATATCGTTCCTAGTGCAAATAGCCAACCATGCAGGTGTGGTGTTGGGCACTTGGGCGCGAAAGAGCCGACGACGGAAATGTCCGCACCATAACGTTCTTGTGCAATCAGCCTGCCACGTGGCTGTGTTGTTGGCAACGAAAAAAATAGCGCGCTATAACGACGCTATAGCGCCGTTATAGCGTATTCAGAAGCAAACGCTATATTTTTGCAAATTCAGCCGCTATAACGCTATTCACGTAATTAGCGCGTTACAGGGCGTTATAACGTTGTAGCGTGTAGCGTTATAACGTTCAAATGATGAAAAATATCAGAAAAATAGAAATGCACAGGTTTATTTTGTGGTTATTGCATGGTAGATGTGGGCTAGGTGCTCAGTGTTCAGAGTTACTATATGTTAAATAGATTGACTACAGTTTGATATTCAGTTTAAAATGTGTGCTTCCTATCTGACTAGATTATGTCTCTCTACGATGGTGTCTTAAGGTACTGAAATACTTTATTTATGGATATACTTGGCATTTTTTGCCAACGCTATTTTGAAATATAGCACGCTATTAGCGCGCTATAACTTGTGTAGCGTTTTGAAAAGGGGCTCGCTATATTTTGTAGCGCGCTATTTTTTTCGTTGGTTGTTGGACGCGACAGAGACGACCGCAAAAAGGTAGCTGTTGCATCTTCCTGCGGGTAGTTGTAAGCTCGCTGGGTAGGTCGGCAGGTCGGAATGTATTAAACGTGGGATTCTAGTGGAGTTATAACTGGACTTTCCCTCTATCTATCTGCAAGCAGATTGTGTAGCCGTATTCAGGAATCTAGAAGTATGTATAGCTCTGTCGAACTCGATTCATAGAATGTGAAAAACCGCTAAACTGAATCGGCAACACAACAAATCATCAATGTAGTAACAGTGGTAGGAACTACAAGCAATCCATGTAACAAACATTTGTAGGCATGAGAAATACTCCACATGACCAAACTACAAAGCTACAAACAACGGGATGCGTTTACTGCGTCTATCCGTTGGGAGATGGTAGTTCGGAATATCTACAACCGGTTTGGATGGCGGTCATGTAACAGGATAGGTGTTTAGGAGCTTATCTATCTTTTGCCTGCCGGCTGTGGCGGTCCTAAATTTTTGTATTCGTAACTTTTGTAAGACCTTTGTTGGATTGCTTGTCGTCTAATAAATATGGCCGTATGCATCATTTTGATGCAGAGGCCGGAGCTCAAGCTCCTTTTCTAAAAAATAAAAAATAAAAACAACGGGATATTATAGATCATTTCCCTACCAAGCTACAGTTGAATAAAATGCCGCCACACTCCCTGTCCGACATGACCTACCTTACTAACTTGTATGAATAGAACATTTACTCATCATTTTACAATGTGTAGCTCTAATGTGCTTCAGTGATCATTAGCTCAGCGAATCGAAGCAACAACAGAAAGGCCAGAATGATCTTCACATCATGGAGCCCTCTTGGATTGTAGTTTAAGTATGGCATTAGCTAAGCATTTTGATTAATGCATATAGGCCGGTGGTGTTCTTCACTTAGGAATGGGAGACTTCTCTTTTTTATTGTACCTGTTGAATATATTTGTATAGGCAATATATCGCATGTATATGTAGGATCATTTCCTACCTAGTCCCGCCTCTAGTTTCCTTGTATAGCCGAGGCCGTGGACCACTCCTTGTATATATATACGTGCGTGTATGCACCCAAATCAATTGAGAGTTGCATTGCCAAACAATATGGTATCAGTTTCCTTTCCACGATCCTATTCCTAAAGCTTCCGCTCCTGCCGCCGCCGCGCCCCTAGGCCGCCGCCGCCGCACCACCGCCGCCGCGCCTCTAGTCGCGCCGCCGCCACACTCCTCCCGCCGCCGCTGCCTCCGTACAGCCGCCGCACCTCCTCCCCGCTGCCGCTGCTTTCTTTCAGCCGCCGCACCACCACCTCCCTTCATCGCCATGGCCTCACCAAGATCATCTGCCTCCGGCTCCAACCCATTCGCCGGCCCCGATCCCGTCATCATCCGCGACATCGACATCCACCGCCGCGTCCCCGTGTGCCTTGATCACTCCACCTCCGCCTACTATGCCTGGAAGACATACTTCAATCTAGTGTTCCGCGAGTATCATCTCCATGATCACGTCGACGGTTCCGTTGATTCCAGCCGCATGCATGATGATGCTGAGTGGATGACCATCGATGCTACACTCATTCGTTGGTTCTACCTCACCATCTCCCGCGATCTCTTCCACACGGTGGTCACCGACG
The DNA here is from genome assembly GCA_902687465.1 of Secale cereale. Taxonomy (NCBI): domain Eukaryota; kingdom Viridiplantae; phylum Streptophyta; class Magnoliopsida; order Poales; family Poaceae; genus Secale; species Secale cereale. The sequence continues at coordinate 2,154,437 of LR738716.1, forward strand.
GGGATGACGCCCTCGCCGTTTGGACCAAACTCAACGGGCTCTTCACCGACAACCAACTCCAACGCCGGGTTTTTCTTCAGCAAGAATTTTTTGGGTCTCATCAACTTGATTCGTCTATCGATGATTTTTGCATGCGTCTCAAGAAACTTGCAGATGAGCTCCGTGACCTTGGCGAGATCATCTCCGACGAACTCCTCCTCAGCACTCTCACCGCCGGGCTCAATGAGGAATTCGGCAACGCCGCTTCAAACCTCACCTTGATCCCGGAGCCGACTTTTCCGAAGGTCGTGGCTTATTTGCGGTTGGAAGAGCGTCGCATGAAGATGGCCAAAGCCAGGGCCACCCACACCGCCCTCCACGCTGGGACGTCCCGCGGCGGTCCGCCACCGCCGTCCTCCCAGGCGCCTCCGGCACCGCGGTTCCCTCCACCGGCGGCCACCTATGGCCAGTACCCGCACCCCGCGGCGGGCTTTCCCCAGCCACCGGCGCCCCAGCCTGCCCCCTCTGATCGCCGCCGTGGTGGGCGTCGCGGTCGGAAGGGCAACGGTCAGGGCGGTCCGCCCCGTCAGCAGCAGGCCGCCGCGCCCTGGGCCGCGGCCCAAAACCCATGGACGGGGCTGGTCCATGCGTACAGCATGCCTGTACCCCGCCCGCCCGCTCCTGGCCTTCTGGGCCCGCGCCCGGCCTCTCATCAGGCGATGTTCGCCGCTCCCCAGGCGCCGTACGCAGCGCTCCCGCCAGCGCCGTACGTCGCGCCCCCTCCGGCGCCCCATGCCGCGGCGCCCTACGCCGCACTGCCGTCGGCTTCCTACACCGCGGCGCCATACGCCGCCCAGCCTTCGGCGCCTCCTCTTCCGCCGGCTCCGTGGGATCCCGCACTGCTTGCGGCTCTTCACTCCGCCCCCTCGCCGGCCAACTATACGGGTGGCGGCGACTGGTATATGGACACCGGCGCCACCGCTCATATGGCTGCCAACCCTGGTACTCTTCATACCTCCTATCCAGTTGCCACTTCCAACCGTATTACTCTCGGTGATGGATCATCACTTCCCATTACACATATAGGCCATGCTTATTTTCCATCTACATCCACACCGATATCTTTATCTAACATACTTGTGTCTCCCCATCTCATTAAAAATCTTGTTTCCGTTCGTTTTCTTACTCGTGACAATCCCGTTACCGTTGAATTTGACATGTGTGGTTTTTCTGTCAAGGATGCCCGTACCCGGATGGTGCTTCACCGATGTGATAGCCCCGACGAGCTCTACCCGGTCCACCCACCCACCTCCACCAACACCTCTCCGGTCGCCCTCTCCGTTGGTGTGGACCTCTGGCACGCTCGGTTGGTCCATCCCAACGACACCACTCTTCGTCATATTCTTCGGAGTTTTTCCTTCACTTGTAATAAGACCGACGGTCACACTTGTCATGCATGTCGTCTAGGCAAACATACTCGTCTTCCTTTTGGCACGTCATCCTCGGTTGCATCGTATCCGTTTGAACTACTTCATAGTGATGTGTGGACTTCTCCAGTTGCGAGTAATACAGGCTATATTTACTATCTCGTCATTTTGGATGATTTTTCGCACTATGTGTGGACCTTCCCGTTACGGCGGAAATCCGACGTTCTTTCCACTCTCACCGCATTTTATTCATATGTCATCACACAGTTTGGTCGCCCCATCCATGCCATCCAAACCGATAACGGGAAGGAATTCGATAACCTTGCGGTTCGCAATCTCCTCGCCACACATGGGACGATTTTTCATCTCACTTGCCCCTATACCTCGCAACAAAACGGGCGGGCCGAACGGGTCCTACGCACTCTTAACGATTGCGTTCGCACCCTACTATTCCATGCTAATGTGCCACCCCGTTTCTGGCCCGACGCCCTCGCCATCGCATCACTTCTTATCAACATTCGGCCATGTCGTGTTCGCGGCAACTTTGCACCGCACCACCTGCTTTTCGGAAGCCCACCATCTTACGACGATCTTCGCATCTTTGGGTGCCTCTGCTACCCTAGCATCGCCTCCTCCACCCCTCATAAGCTAGCTCCACGCTCTCTCGCATGCATCTTCTTGGGCTACCCTCCCAACACCAAGGGCTACCGATGCTACGACCCGATCTCCCATCGTGTTTTCACATCTAGACACGTTTACTTTGATGAAAGGGTTTTTCCGTTTCAGCAGGTGCCACCGTCTGACTCCTCGACGACTACACCACCGGCTCCTGGACCTTCGACATCGGGCTCTCTTGGTGTGCATGCGCGCCCTCGAGCCCATCTTGGGCCGCCTCCCGGCTTTGGCCCGCTGCCCCGCTCGACGGCTACGAGCTCGAGGCCCAGCCCCGCGGCTTCGGTCGACACTCCGGCGTCCCCGACGTCCGCCTCCGCAGCGACGGCTGCGTCGGCGCCTGCATCACCCTCCGCCGGCTCTCCCGCGCCGGCTTCTCCAGCGGCCTCAGCCGCAACGACCGCGCCGGCCTCTCCGGCGGCCTCGGCCGCGCCGACCACGCCGGCCTTCCCTACGCCCGGCTCGGCCTCCTCAGCACCCGGGTCCGCGCCGGTCTCTTCGGCGCCCTCGGACAGTTCGGCCGCAGCGGGCTCTTCATCGGCCTCGCCCGCTGCCGCCCCGGACTCTCCACCTCACCGCATGGTGACTCGCGCCCGGACTGGAGCGCTCCGCCCGAGTCAGTGGTACTCCGCCGACGAGTACCTTCTCGCGGCCTCCACCTCGACACCCTCACCTCTCCCATCGTCGGCTCGAGCGGCTCTTCGTGACCCTCATTGGCTCGCCGCGATGCAGGAGGAGTTTGATGCGCTTCAGCGCAACCGCACCTGGCAGCTGGTGCCTCGGCCGCCGCATGCTAATGTGATCAGCGGCAAGTGGGTCTTTCGGCACAAGACTCGACCTGACGGGACCCTCGAGCGATACAAGGCTCGTTGGGTCGTTCGCGGTTTCCGCCAGCGTGCGGGTGTGGACTTCACCGACACTTTCGCCCCGGTTGTCAAACCGGGCACCATCCGCACCGTCCTGCAGCTGGCGGTCTCTCGCGCCTGGCCCGTCCACCAGATGGATGTCTCCAACGCGTTTCTTCATGGCCATCTTACCGAGCAGGTCTACTGCCAGCAGCCTATCGGCTTCGTCGACGCCACCCAGCCGGATCACGTGTGCCTGCTCTCGCGCTCGCTCTATGGGCTCAAGCAGGCCCCTCGTGCATGGTACCAGCGTATTGCCGCCTTCCTTCAGCAGCTTGGCTTCCAAGCTACTCGCTCGGATGCTTCTCTGTTCGTGTACCAGCACACCAGTGGGACGGCCTATCTACTGCTCTACGTCGACGACATCATCCTGACCGCTTCCTCGGCCGAGCTTCTTCGCCAGCTCACAGCTCGCCTCGGCACCGAGTTTGCCATGAAGGACCTTGGTCCTTTGCACTACTTCCTCGGGATCGAGGTGGTACGGCGTGCCGATGGGTTCTTTCTTCATCAGCAGCAGTACGCCCACGAGTTGCTCGAGCGCGCCGGCATGCTTAATTGCAAGACTGCACCTACGCCTATCGACACGAAGGCCAAGGTCTCCGCTCTTGAGGGGGCTCCGGCACCGGATGCCGCCTTCTACAGGTCCATCGTTGGTGCTCTTCAGTACTTGACGCTCACTCGGCCCGACTTGCAGTATGCGGTCCAGCAGGTGTGCCTCCATATGCACGCTCCGCGTGACTCTCACTGGTCACTGGTGAAGAGGATCCTTCGTTACATCTGCGGCACCATGGCTCTGGGCCTCACGCTGACAGCGTCATCCTCCACCGACCTGGTGGCCTACTCAGACGCCGACTGGGCTGGCTGCCCCGACACTCGCCGCTCCACCTCCGGCTATTGCGTCTACCTCGGGCCCTCTCTCATATCGTGGTCGTCTAAACGACAACCCACGGTGTCCAGATCGAGCGCCGAGGCTGAGTATCGCGCTGTGGCCAATGCTGTGGCCGAGTGCTCCTGGTTGCGGCAGCTTCTCCAGGAGTTGCATCTCGGTGTGGCCAAGGCCACCGTTGTCTACTGCGACAACATTTCTGCAGTCTACCTCTCCGCCAACCCCGTTCATCATCGTCGCACGAAGCACATCGAGCTCGACATCCACTTCGTGCGTGAGCAGGTGGCTCTCGGACACATACGAGTCTTGCATGTTCCCACTGCTCAGCAATTCGCCGATGTTATGACCAAGGGTTTACCGACGACTCAGTTCGAGGAGTTTCGGTCCAGTCTATGCGTCACAGATGCCGTATCGACTGCGGGGGGGTGTTGAATATATTTGTATAGGCAATATATCGCATGTATATGTAGGATCATTTCCTACCTAGTCCCGCCTCTAGTTTCCTTGTATAGCCGAGGCCGTGGACCACTCCTTGTATATATATACGTGCGTGTATGCACCCAAATCAATTGAGAGTTGCATTGCCAAACAATAGTACCAAATATCATTCCATGGGTCTTCGTAATTATCCCTCTGATAGAAACAGATTTCTCAAGCACACATCTTGGAGCTCCACACAAATGGACCACGCCCTAGGACTACATACATATATATCACTACAGGTCAAAGGTTTTTTGAACCAGAAGGGATGTAAGGCCTCCATAATTGAATTGTATTTAAACTATAAATGTTTACAAGAGAGGGTTGTACCAGGAAAATGAAACAAACAAGAACTAGCTAATCTCTATTATTATTTTTGAACGTAGGCTCAAGCAGAGCCCAACTTTGAATATATTAACGAAGCTATCAACCAGCTATGGATTACACAAGGCCGCCATTACAACCACGGATAAAGAAAACAAAAGACCAAAAGGTACAAGCAGGTACTCTAGAGAACTAAGAACTCTATGATAAGACAAGCACTAAACAGAATTAAAATGGCAGCACTTCTAGCAAAGCATAAACCGCTACGCTTGGAATGACGAGACGAGGCACAAAGAGGCACTGCCTAGAAAGCAGAGTGGAGGTCTTGAATGAGGATGAATTTCTGGACAGGAGGAATGAAGACACTTTCCTGTGCACATGCCGCAGAGGGATCCTACCCCCTGTCCTTGGCTCAAAAGCCGCTCAACCGTTGGACATGAGGAACACTCGCCTGAGAGCAGGAGAGGTGCTGAACTCATGCCCCAAAGCTACCCGAGAGGATGAACACCTTGACAAGAGAGCACACCAGATCAACCACATCACTGAATTACATGGATAACAGAGATCAGCGGGAGAGCCACCATGCGCAGCTGCAGAGGACAGGGCAGCAGACCATCGATCCGAGATGGGGTGATGAGGAAGGCCCGGCACCCGCTGTAGAGAAGGACCAGGAGCCTTTTCTGCCAAATGACCAAATCAAAGACACCGTCCCGCCGGACAGATCCGCACACACCATTGGGAAACATTGCCCATGAGAAGAACATGGGCATCACCCGCTAAACCCCATCTGCTCGAGGATCAGAGCCACCCAAAGGTCACAACATCAGCTCCCCACAGCCAGAGAATAAAATGTACCCAAGGTCATATCACGCCTCTATGGAGGACATGGCGCACATAGCATCGATCGGCGACACCCAATCTGCAACGATTTCAGACTTTAGTCAGGGTGGTTGTTGGAGACCTCATCCATGCCTCCAAGCAGGAAGAAAGGCGTCGTCATTGCCGGTTGGACATGCTGGCCAGGATTTCCCCCGATCCCGAACAAACCAACAACACCAGCTAAGTTACAGATCCACAGGCGAGGCACACGTTCAGCCAGAACCAAGCAGGGGAGAGGGAGTCAAACGGGAAATCACATAGCGCATATCTGACAGCGAGGAAGACTCTGTGTCGTACCCACCGCCTGCCGCCGTCTCTCCTCCCGTGAGAACGCAAATGCGAACAAGAGCCCCTCGCCGCATGGACGGCGGCGCCGAACCAGACAAGCCCGCCGCTCACATTTTAGATCCTCCATATGATATCAGTAGTAGGCCGCCGCCCAGCATCCGAAGCTGCTTCTTCCCTCCTTTGAAGTTTGTACTATCAACTTTGTTGGAAAGTGAAACAGTTTTATGTTTGACCGTATTTATTCAATAACACACCAACATTTATGTCATCGAATTAGTAGCATTACATTCATTATAAAATATATTTTCATCATATACCTATTTGGTTTCACAAATATTAATATATTTTTGCGCAAACTCGGTCAAACGTTGAGATAGTTTGACCCTTTAACAAAGTTGGAAGTACACCCTTTAAAAAAGGTAGGGAGTATCAAGTAAGGTTTGACCGGTGCACTAGTGTCCTGCCTCTCTCACTGCATCGTGGGCACCACCGCTGTATTAAAAGGGAAACCCTCCTTTTGCCACTCACACTAACTCTCACACTCTCTCGTCTCTCACACTTCCCGAGAGGAAAAACCCCAACGCCCCATCGGAGCTACAATGGTCGTCCTCAACAATGACGTCGACGGCCACCGTCGCATTGCTCCGATGCGAGCGTTGTGGCTACTCCGAATGGTCTATGGCACCCTTTGCCGTGTTGCGGATCCGGTGACTTTGGTGCCTTCGCAGGCGCTCGTCATCACGGCCGGGTCTTCCCGCCGCAGCTAGTCGGGCCTTGTGCTCAGTCGGGGTGTAGCACGGCCCATCGACCTCTACCTCAGGCTCTACTTCCCGGGCGCCTCCACTGTCAACCCCCGTCAACGTCTGACCGACGAGATGTCGGTGGCAGGATCCAGCACGCAAGCGCCGCCCGCCGCCAGGCCCATGCCGCAAGTGCCACCCGCCTTACTCTCGACCTTGGTGGCGCTCCCTCCTCCACCGCCTCCCTTACCGTTCTTGCAAACCAACAAGGAGGATGAGGCGATGGTCGCCACGATGACTGCGTGCTTCAAGGTGGAGTCCCCTCCCCCTATCCCACCACTGGCTTCCTGTACGCCCGCTCCGACGTGGATGAGGCGTCCATTGCCCTATCCGACCTAGATGCAGCAGGGTCCGCCGCCGGCTACGGGACAATGGCTGCAGCGTTGGGGGTCTCCATTCATGACCACTCTGGCCCAGCACTCGATGCGCTTGGGCACGTGCAACAGCCGCGCAACCGGCCGGCGGCGAGAAAGGAGGAGGTTGTTGACGACAAGGAACGTTTGGTAGCGCGTCTGCACTACGCCTGCGAGTGATGTGCCCTGCTGCGGTCACCTTCGCCTCTCTAGAGCATACATTTAGCTTATTTTTTTGTTGTTGGTAGCTTACCAAGCGGACCACTTGGTAGCGTGCGTTTAGCTTAACAATAGTAGTGTAGTATAGTCGAGCTAGTTGTCCCGCATTTTGGAGCTACGAGGACGTAGACGTGAAGTTGATATGTGTGTTTGAGGAAAATTGACCACGTAATGTATTTTGGTGACCTATCGATGTAATGAACTATAAGTTATATATGTCTATATAATCGAGTTTAAGTTCATTTCGTATGTTTGCATGCACCAAATTGTTTAGTTTACAGTGATATATTAAGCATTATAAGAGTTTTTTTTCCAAAATCGATAGCAAAATTAACAAAGGCATTCAGATTTGCAAAGACGCCACATATATGTGCCTCAATTTGTGCGGCCTGGGCCATGCCAGCCAAAATTGGTGCTACATCGTGATACAGAGGCGTTGCTAACTTTGTAGGGGCCTGGTCGTATTTTTCAATGCCCGCAGTAGTATTTAGCGTAGGCGATTATGTTTTCACCGACGCCGGTCTTGTTTTCCCATAATAGAACCAGCCTCCAGATTCGTGCTTCCGCCGGTAATTAACTATTATTACTATAACAGCCTGTTTGGCAAACTAACGGAAGGGGAATGGGAGTTTAACTCTAATTCCCTTTCCCCATCTCAATTACCAGCCCTCCCTAGCTAATAGATATGTGGGACTTTTACACGTGAATTTCCCTTCCACTTCCCTGTTGAATTCTCATTCCACCTAAACGAACAATGGAATAAAACTCTCTATACCTCAAACTCCCATTCCCTCTCTCCAATTCCACCGAAACAAACACGCTGGTTTTCCTACTAGTGGATGGAGCAACAAAGGCCTCACGGCCACCATCACCGGCGTCTGCCTGGCCTTGCCCGGCATCCGCCTCTGGTGGCAGTGAGGAGGCAGGGGAGCAGGGGTGGCAGCTGGGCAGAAACCCTAGTCGCAGGGGCTGGTGCGGGAGTTTTCTATCCTTAATTGTTTAAGAAAATGTCTATTTTTGAGAGAAAATGCCTGGACACTGAACTTCTAGAAGTATTGTAAGAAATAATAGCATTTGTCTCATTTGAAAATGTTCCCGGATATAACCATAAAGGCTTCTCCGAAGGAAGGCTTGTTGAAAGTCCGCCTTACATGTTTAACAATATTATCCCGGTGAGGGGATCGTAAAAAGTGTCGTTTAATAGATGTTGTGTAACCCTTGCTGAAGGAGCGAATCATGAAAATACGATGCTCACGAATGTAAAAGGTGCTCAAGGTATACTATCACGGGTGAGCGAATCAAGGTGGTCGTATTTGTATAATTAGAATGGCTTAAGCTTAATTGTTGTTTCTGATTGCTGAACGAACTCATTCATTGATTATGGGCTACTCGTAGGGGTACTGTGAAAGCACGTGTAAGAGATCCCTTAGTCCGGCTCTACTAGAGCGCGATTCTCTAAAAAGCGAAGGTATTGCATGGCCAAGAGGTCCTACTTGAAGACTTGGGATCTTAGCAGGAAAGTTGAAGGTTATCTAAAGCCGGCCGATAGATGAAAGGGCAACAATTATTTTTTTCCTTCACTAGAAAATTTAGTATGGTAGACTAGTCGCACCGTGGCAGCTGGTAGGGAGGGCACCTAGGTTAGCGGTGGGCCGTGTTATTTGGGTCCTGGATCCCAGAGTATCGCTGGACGCCTAGCCTAGAATAAGTCGAGCAACCATGGCAGATGGACGAGAAATCTAGGCCGGGCTAATAGCTCGGATGACCAAACCAACCATGTTGGTGCAAAACTGCATGGAGAATGTGACGATGCGTGCTCCTCCACAGGCCCTTGAACTAGTATTCCCAGTGTGTCCCATTTCTACAAATAAATATTTGACACATGGAAATCATCCTCGAACCCCAAGCTAGCTGAAACTTAGCATTCACATTTGATCTTATACAATATATAGCTACACAAGGTATAGCCAAGCTCTGATATATATTGAGGCAGTGGCATTCTACTAGTTACAGTATACCAAGTGGAAAGAATGGATCGGTCAGATATTTATCGTTCCGCTATGTTATAGTAAAGACATGGTACTGTAGCATCGAGGTTTATAGCATCTCTCTAGTAACATAAATAGACGTGAATACCTGGTATGTGGATTAGCGATATGTCCATTGATCGTATGCCGTAGCATATATAGAGTACAAGGGCAAGGATATCTCAACCGTATCCGCTATACAAGGAAAGGATCGGGAGATATCCGTAGACTAGGAAACAATAAAAGAAGATCCTAGCTGCCTAAGTACATGTGATCATGAGTATCTCAACACCCCCCCGCAGTCGATACGTCGCGAGCGACGCAGAGACTGGACCGGAACTCCTCGAAGGTGGACGTCGGTAACCCCTTGGTCATGACATCGGCGAACTGCTGAGCGGTGGGAACATGTAGCACACGGATGCGGCCGAGAGCCACCTGCTCACGCACGAAGTGAATGTCCAGCTCGATGTGCTTCGTGCGGCGATGATGAACGGGGTTGGCGGAGAGGTAAACAGCCGAGACGTTGTCACAGTACACAAGAGTGGCACGTGAAACGTCATGATGAAGCTCCTGAAGAAGTTGCCGTAACCAGGAACACTCGGCAACGGCGTTGGCAACAGCCCTGTACTCTGCCTCAGCGCTGGAACGAGAGACTGTAGGCTGTCGTTTCGACGACCAGGAGATGAGGGATGGCCCCAAGTAAATGTAGTAACCAGAGGTGGAACGTCGGGTATCCGGACAGCCAGCCCAGTCAGCATCAGAGTAGGCGACCATGTCGGTGGAGGAGGATGCTGTCAAGGTGAGCCCAAGGGACATGGTGCCGCGGATGTAGCGTAGAATCCGCTTCACCAGGTTCCAGTGACTGTCACGGGGGGCATGCATGTGTAGACACACCTGCTGGACGGCGTACTGCAAATCCGGTCGTGTGAGAGTTAAGTACTGAAGGGCACCGACAATAGACCGATAGAACGGGCCATCTGGTGCTGGAGAACCCTCGAGCGCGGAGAGTTTGGCCTTCGTGTCAACAGGAGTGGCGGCGGGCTTGCAGTTAAGCATGCCGGCGCGCTCAAGAAGCTCATGGGCGTACTTCTGTTGATGAAGGAAAAACCCGTCGGAGCGCCGAATGACCTCAATGCCGAGGAAGTAATGAAGTGGCCCCAAATCTTTCATGGCAAATTCAGTGCTGAGACGAGCAGTGAGCTGGTCGAGAAGCTGCACCGAAGAGGCCGTGAAGATGATGTCATCGACGTAGAGCAGGAGATAAGCAGTTGCCGTACCATGATGGTATACGAACAGGGAGGCGTCGGAGCGAGTAGCTTGGAAGCCTAACTGCTCAAGGAAAGCGGCAATACGCTGGTACCAAGCTCTCGGCGCCTGCTTCAGCCCATAGAGGGACCGAGAGAGCAGGCACACGTGATCAGGATGATCGGCGTCGACAAAGCCCGTGGGCTGCTGGCAATACACCTGTTCGGCGAGATGGCCGTGGAGGAACGCGTTGGAGACGTCCAGCTGATGAACTGGCCAGGCACGAGACACCGCGAGCTGAAGGACGGTGCGGATCGTGCCCGGCTTGACGACCGAAGCGAAGGTGTCGGTGAAGTCAACTCCGGCGCGTTGCCGGAAACCGCGAACCACCCAGCGAGCTTTATAACGCTCAAGGGTGCCGTCAGGACGCGTCTTGTGCCGGAAGACCCACTTGTTCCTGCTAATGATGTTGGCGTGGCGGGGAGGTGGGACGAGCTGCCACGTGCGATTGCGTTGTAGCGCATCGAACTCCCCCTGCATGGGGGCGAACCAGTGGGGGTCGCGAAGAGCGGCCCGAATGGATGACGGCACCGGTGACGCCGAAGAGGGCGAAGCCGCGCACAGGTACTCCTCCGATGGATAGCGCGTGCTGGGCCGTAGGGCACCCGTGCGCGATCGCGTCGTGATGTGGAGCGGTGGTGCGTCACCAGCGGGCTGATCAGGTGCTGCAGTAGAGGGAACCGAGGCCACAGGTGGCAAGACCTGAGGGGCAGCGGTCGGGGCCGCGGGTGGCAGACCCACGGCGGCTGCGGGCGGGGCCGCAGGTGGCGAGCCCGGGGCGGCTGCGGTCGGAGCCGCAGCAGGCAGACCCGGGGCGGCTGCGGGCGAGGCCGCAGGTGGCGAGTCCAGGGCGGCTGCAGGCGGGGCCGCAGGTGGCCGTCGCGAGTCGGGTGGGGACGAGGGTGGAGCCGAGGCGCCCGAGACGGAGGCGCGCGACTCCGAGGCACCCGAGACTGAGGCGCGCGACTCCGAGTCCGCGGAGTTGCCCGGCGCCCAAAGCTCCGAGGCACTCTGTACGCCCACAGAGTCACCAAAATCGGAGAGGGCCGGACGTGTGCGGCCGCCGCGAGGGGGCGGCAGCACGGTAGGAGGCCCGCCGAGAAGAAGCGGGGTCGACGAAGTTGGTGCGTCCAAGGGAGGTACCTGCTGAAACGGAAACACTTTTTCGTCAAAGTAAACATGCCTCGAGGTGATCACCCGGTGAGAGACGGGGTCGTAGCACCGGTACCCCTTTGTGTTGGAGGGGTACCCAAGAAAGATGCAGGCGAGAGACCGCGGAGCAAGCTTATGGGGGGCGGTGGTGGCGGTGCTAGGATAGCAGAGGCAACCGAAGATGCGAAGATCATCGTATGAGGGAGGAGTGCCAAAGAGCAACTTATGTGGCGCATAATTCCAGCGAACACGGCAAGGCCGGATGTTGACAAGGAGAGTCGCGGTGGCGAGCTTATCGGGCCAGAATCGAGGCGGTATGTTGGTATGGAACAGGAGGGTACGGACGCAGTCGTTGAGAGTGCGAAGGACACGCTCCGCCCGCCCGTTTTGCTGCGAGGTGTAAGGACATGTTAGACGAAAGACAGTACCATGCGTGGCGAGTAGGTTGCTGACAGCAAGACTATCAAACACTTTCCCATTGTCTGTTTGAAACGCAAGAATTGGTCGACCAAAGTGCATAGAGACAAATGAGTAAAAAGATGTAAGTGTTGAAAGAACATCTGATTTTTGCCAAGGGGAAAAGTCCACACATAGTGCGTAAAATCGTCTAAGATGACAAGATAATAAAGATAGCCAGAGTTGCTCGCAAAGGGTGATGTCCAAACATCACAATGTATCAACTGAAATGGATAAGCCGCAATAGTGGTAGAGTTGCTAAAGGGTAGACGCACGTGTTTGCCAACACGGCAAGCATGACAAGTATGGTCATCGACCTTATTACAAGTGAAAGAAAAACTACAAAGAATATGACGAAGCGTGGCGTGATTAGGGTGACCCAAACGAGCGTGCCAGAGGTCCACACCGGCGGAGAGCGCGACGGGGGCGGCGTCGGTGGAAGATGGTGGGTGGACCGGGTAGAGGTCATCTGGGCTGTCACATCGGTGAAGAACCATCCGGGAACGGGCGTCCTTCACAGAAAAACCACAACCGTCAAATTCAACCGTAATCGGATTTTCACGAGTAAGATGGCGAACAGAGACAAGATTTTTTATTAAGTCAGGAGAAACTAAAATATGAGACATATTAATAGGCGTACTAGAGGAGGGAAAAGAGGTAGAACCAAAATGTGTAATGGGAATGGAAGAGCCATCGCCCAGAGTGATGCGAGTGGCGGTGTTGGTGGGAGAGAAGGAGGTTAAGTTACCCAGGTTGGAGGACATGTGTGCGGTAGCCCCGGTGTCCATAAACCAGTCGCCGCCACCAGTGTAAGTGTTGGGGGTGGGTGCCGATTGCAGCGCAGCTAGGAGAGATGGATCCCAAGGCAGCAAGGCGGGCGCCGTGTTGTAGTAACCGGCGCCAGGCTGCGACGGCGCAGGGGCCGGCAGCGATGGGTAGGCTGGGTACGCCCCGGGCTGCTGAAACGCCGCGAACGCCGCAGGTGGCTGCGGGACGGCGTGGTATGCTTGGTGCTGGGCCGGTCGGGGACCCAGGATGCCGGGAGCGGTGGGGCGGGGGACCGGCATAGAATATGCATGGACGACACCGGTCCAAGGATTGTGCCCGTAAGCCCACGGCGCAACGGGCTGCTGCTGCTGCTGAACTCGAGGTGGCCCTGTGGGGTTGGCCGCCCGCTGCTGGCCCTTGCGCCCCCCCCCCCTTGCCGCGACGGCCGCCGCGCTCGTTGGAGGTAGCGGGCGCCGGTGCTCCCTGTTGAGGAAACGGGAAGGGTGGCGGGACCGGCTAGGGCAGCGGGAACGGGGCCGCCGGGTGCTGTTGGGGAGAAGCACCGCGCGATGTGCCGGCGGCAAGGCACCGCCCGCGCCCTCATCTTCTTCATCCTGCGTTCCTCCAAACGCAAGTAGGTGACGACCTTGGGGAAGGTCGGGTTGGGGATGAGCGTGAGGTTGGCAGCCGCATGAGTGAACTCCTCGTTGACGCCGGCGACGAGGGTGCTGAGGAGAAGATCGTCGGAGACTTTCTCGTCGATGTCACGGAGCTCGTCACAGAGACGCTTTAGGCGCAAGCAAAAATCATCCACGGAGGAATTGTTTTGATGGCACCCAAAGAATTCCTGCTGAAGGAAGACGAGCCGCTGGAGCTGATTGTCGGTGAAGAGGCTATTGAGCTTCGTCCAGACGGCATGTGCATCATCATCATCCTGCACCACCGTGTAGAACAAGTCCTTGGAGATGATGAGAAAAAACCAGCGAATGATCGTCGCCTCGACGGCCGACCACTCGGCATCGTGCGCCATGGTCCTGGAGTCAACGGTGCCGTTGATATGCTCCTGGAGGTGAAACTCGCGAAAAACAAGATGAAAATAAGTCTTCCATGCATAGTAAGATGAGTGCTCCTGGGAGAGACGGATGGGCACACGGGCGAGGATGTCGGCGTTGCGGATGACTTCGGCAGGGATGGGGTCAGGGCCGGCGAAGGGATTGGAGTGAAGGGTGGCGCCGGACTGGGAGGAGGATGAGGAGGAGTCGTAGGAAGGAAACGACATGGTGGAGGTTTTGGGTTTGGATGGAGGTAGAGGGAGAGGTGGGCAGCCGCGGCAAGGATGGCGGCGGTCGGGATGAGGTGCGGCGGCAGGAGGGACTGCGGCGGCAGCAGCTGGGCGGCGGCGGCAAGAAGGCGGCGGCGCAGGTGCGGCGGCGGCGGCGGAAGCGTTAGGAAGGAAACGCGGTATCTGATACCATGTGGATTAGCGATATATTCATTGATCGTATGCCGTAGCATATATAGAGTACAAGGGCAAGGATATCTCAACCGTATCCGCTATACAAGCAAAGGATCGGGAGATATCCGTAGACTAGGAAACAATAAAAGAAGATCCTAGCTGCCTAAGTACATGCAATCATGAGTATCTCAACATGGTAAAAGCCCAGAGTTTGATATGCTTGACTTATCACATCTCCATTAATGTTAATTACTTGCTTAGATAATGGACTGCGTCAGAAACAACAGTTACGCCATTTGGATTTGCATTGTGCATCTGGGCAATGTCCGCGCAACAACCACATGTGTACATGGAAACTTCAGTTATGCATTGGTAGGCTCAATTTTGTGAGGAAAACAAGTGCATTAATTCATTACTTTTTCAAATTACAAAAAATATTTCATCATTCATCATCTACCTTGGTTGGTGAGATTTTTGAATTGAGCCATATAAACTGGATGGGAGGGAATAGTTCCTACCTAATACCACTACTATAACCAACTAGGAGCCAACAAAAACCGTGCCGAGTATGTTGCCGCTACCACTGAAACTCTGTTCCCAAACTCCCCAAATATGACTAGCAACCTGGCCGAGTATATGGCTGCCACCACTCCCAAACATTGGGATGCGACAGACCTCGCTGCACTGACGACGCCTGGCTTGAGAGACGCCTATTAGGGGCCGCACACTAACCACCCACCAGATCGTGATCAACGTAGCCGAGCCAAGCGTCGTCGTCCGCTCGTGCGTGGAGCAGCACCGATATACCACTAGTTGCCTCCACGAAACATCGTCGTTGCACGTATGCTCTTCACACCCAGATCTGTCCCTGACACAGCTTGCATATCCTCCTCCATGCCCCACGCGCTCACGAGAATTGTGGTCTTCCGACATATCCTCCTCCTCCACGCACTGCGCCGCCGCCAGCCACCACGAGGTTATTTCAAATGAGTGGACAGTGATTCCCAGAGTATCCGTGTTATTTGGGCAGTGGTTCCCAGAGTATCGTTGGACGCCTAGATCCTGGAACAAGTCATCTAGCTTGCCATCCATAGTGAGCAACCATGGCGGATGGACGAGAAATCTAGGCCGGGCTAATAGCTCGGATGACCAAACCAAACATGCTGGTGCAAAACGGCATGGAGAATGTTACGATGCATGCACCTCCACAGGCACTCGAACTAGTATTCCCAATGCGTCCCATTTCTACAAATAAATATTTGACACATGGAAATCATCCTCGAACCCCAAGCTAGCTGAAACTTAGCATTCCCATCTGATCTTGTACAATATATAGCTACACAGGGATAGGCAAGCTCTGATATATATTGAGGGAGTGGCATTCTACTAGTTGCAGTATACCTAAGTGGAAAGAATGGCTCAGTCAGATATTTATCGTGCCAGCGCTATCAAATTTCCAATCTATATACTGACTCTTCCAATCAACCTACCAACCTAGCTCCCGCGACGCTAGCAGCGACTCCGCCGCCGCCGCCGCGTCCTCCTCCGCTGACCATGGCCTCCTCTCCCACCGCCAACCACCCCCCCGCTGACCCCTCACCAGCCACCAACCCCCCCCCAGCCCTCCCCTCCGTCCTAGCTCCTCTCCCGATCCAGATCCACAGCCCCTGGCTGCCGTTGCTGAGAACGAAGACGGGGTCTCTCCTGCACGCTCAAGCTGCCGCCACCTCCCTCCGCTCAAGCTGCCGCCTCCTCCCTCCGCCTCCGAGGATTGCCATGGGATCCTCCCTCCGCTCAAGCTGCCGCCACCTCCAGATCGGCTGCCCCCGAATTTCACGCCGCTGGTCGTGACCGATGCAACGCTGGCATCTAGAGAGAAGGGGTGGGTGGAGGTCGGGGGCCAGCATCGCCGGAGGTTGGAGAAGCTTCCGCCCCGCAAGAAGGAGACCGACCGCGCCCTCGCCTTCAAGCGGAGAGCATATGGGCTCTGTTTCCGTTGCTTGGCGGAAGACCACTTCGTCGCCGACTGTCGTGGGCCTGTCACCTGCCTGGGCTGCGGCCGTTCTGGGCATCGCGAGCGTGGCTGCCCGAACCGCCTCCTTGCCGGCCACGGTCATCTCCGCAGCGCCCTGTTGCCGCCGGCTGCTCCTCGCCTCCCCAAGCACCCGCCCCTAGCTCCTTCACCGAGGCTGCAGAAGTGCTCGTGGGCCTCTGTTGTTGCTGCTTCGTCTGGGTTCGTTCAAGGGTCCCCTTGTAGCAATCCCGACGAGTCGACCTTGGCTGCTGATTTGGGGCTGCTGAAGCCCCTCTTTGCAGCTCAGACCGAGGCGCTACGCAACGAATTGCAGACTCTGGTTACCGCTCGCGTGGAGGAGATCGTTCAACCCCTCCGCGACATGGCCGTTGCTCTGCAGGGTTGGGCGGCCCAGGTCTCGGGCCTCTTGGAGCGACTGGAGGCTTTCAGTGGCAAAGTTGATTTGCCGACCTTCATTCAGTCTCCTGAGGAGCGAGAGGGAGGGAATTTGGGGAACGGTGGGGGATTTTCTTCCCTGGAGCCTTTGGGTGTGCCTCCTCCCTGGTGCGAGCATGAGGAGCTGGCGCCCTCTGTTGTCGCCGATGATGTTCTTCCTGCTATGGATGTAGCTCTACACGAGATGGCATGTCAAGGTGAGCAGGAGCAAGCTAAGGTTGCTGAGATAGTCACATCAAGCAATGATTTGGAGCATTTTGAGGAGGCCTTACCTGATGGTTTGGTTGGAGAGGTACCTCCCTTTGCCTCCTCTTCGGTGACGTTTGCTTCAGGGGGCACTACCAATATGGTGTCTTCTGGGTCCAAGGAGCCACTGGGTGATATTGGTGTGCCATCAACCACCTTGTTGGATGAGTTTCTAAGCGGTTTCAGTTGCGCAGCGCCGCGGTCCTTGCTCGAAGAACCGATTCATGTGCAGATTGACGGGGCATCTTCTTGTTCCGAGAGGCGTAGTGGACGTTTGGAGAAGAAGAACAGGAGCTGCAACATTCCTTCTGCCAAGCGCGCTGAATATAGGTTGGCGGAGGCTTATGGGGAACTCCCGAAGGGGATGGCATCTAAGAAAGGCTTCGAGGAGGATGTGCAAGAGAAGATGAAATCTCATGTTTCAAAAGGTTAGGTGCGAGTTCACTTCTAGTTGCAGGCCTGTTCTTGAGGTTGCAGTGGTTGTCTTAGTCGGGTATGATGTGTTGACGGTGGTCTTGGGCCTCGGCACCCTTGTATCTGGCTCGGACGACGTCCCTTGAGTGCTAGCCCGGTGTGTGTGGTCTTCGCCGGTTTCCCTTAATTAACCGATGCATGTATGGTTTTTGGGTCCGGTTTCCCTTATAAACCGGACCAACTCTCTTCTTCTATATGCAATTGCGGGAGCTCCCCGCCCTCTGACGAGGTTTCGTCAAAAAAAAAAGATATTTATCGTGCCACTATGTTATAGTAAAGACATGGTGCTGTAGCATTGAGGTCTATAGCATCTATGGTAACTTAAATAGACGTGTATTGTCGTTATAATTATCTGGTAAAAGCCCATAGTTAGGTATATTAGAGTTATCACATTTCCATCAATGTTAATTACTTGATTAGAGAATGCAGTGTGTCAGAAACAACAATGCATTTTAGACATTTATCCATAGTTCCATACCCTTTGCAAACAACAATGCATCGGCAATGTCCGCCCAACAACCACATGTGTATCTGGCAACTTCAGTTAGCCATTTGGATTTGCCAAATCGTCCATGTGCAAGAACCGAAGCCACTTGATACAAGAAGCAGAGCTCCAGAAAGCAAAAAGTGGGCAACATTCCTCTTTCATGGCGCTATATAATTGTGAAGCCAATGCATTACTCTACCGGGACATGCTTCTCTGCGACATGCTTCGACACCTCAACATGGAACATTGGAAAGACAAAAAAAAGGCTAGAACAGCAAAGTCATTAGTTTTAGCTGGCCGTCAATAGTGAGCAGCAATGGCAGATTTTATGAGAAATCTAACCTGGGCTGATGATTTGGATGAGCAAAGCGAACAGGTTGATGAAAGACAGGATGGAGAATGTTACGATGCAGGCTCCTATTCACCAACTAGAACTAGTATTCCCAGTGCATCCCAATTCTTAAAATGAATATGTTACACTTGGAAATCATCCTCGAACAACAAGCCAGCTGACACCTAGCTTTTGCATCTGATCTTGTACAATATATAGCTACAGAAGGGATAGCCAAGCTCTGATATATATTGAGGCAGTGGCATTGATTCTATAGTTTCAATATACATAGTTTGAAAGAATGGCTCGGTCAGATAATTAACGTGCGCCTATGTTATTGTAAAAGGATTGTACTGCAGTGTCAGGCTTTTGCATGTCCAGTAACTAAATAGACGTACATTGGCTTTAGAGTTTCCAGATAAAATTCTGGATTTAGATATATTGGACTTAAAGAATGGACCGCGTCAAAAGCAACACAAGATTTTGATTTTTTTGAAAATATATCCATACCCTTTTGGATGTGCATCTGGTCACATCAGTTAAGACATTTGGATTTTCGAACGCATTCTGAAACATAAAGCAACCAGCAGCCACCACCACTCAATTCATTTTTCTAATGGAACACACTGGTCTGTAGAGGCAAAGCGCTTTCTGCTACAGCTAGAACCTGTGCAGCAACTGACCCTCCCCGATAACCTTTGACATCCCAAAGATCTGATCAGCACGAAACAAAAGGGTCTTGATCATGAACATTGGAAAGAGAAAAAAAGCAAGGACAACACAGTCACGAGTTTCAGTGTCGGCACAAACACGCTGTGAATGGTACTGTTGAAGCAGGTCTTGCGCTCATCCATGGAGGCTTGGACGAACTCATCGATGTATTATTTCACGTATTTAAGGAAGGTGGCAACATCATTTGTTTTCTTCTTCTAGCACGAGGATATAGCAGGGCTTTTAGGAACAGTAGGAATAGAAGATGTGTGTGAACCTTCAGACTCTGCCATGCTGGAATCTGTGTCAATACTAGAACGAAACACACGGTGTAACAGTTGGTTGATGGACATGTTCCAAAGAAGAGGTCAGGTTAACATAATAGGAAATTGAAAGCCAACTTCTGCATCATTTCAGGTACACTACACATTTAATTGGGGAAGTGAGAATCGTATGTCGTCGATCATAATTAATTAAATCTACTTGAACAAAGAGCACTTCTCTGGAAAGGCTTGAGCTTGAGCTTTAAGAGTGCAACATTTTTTTTTTTTTTTAGAAAAGGGGCATTCCCCGGCCTCTGCATCAGACTGATGCATACGGCCATCTTATTAATAAAAAAGGTCAAGGTCTCCAAAAGTATGCGAAATAAGAGTACAAAATGCTCAGACTGAGCCATAAAAAAACGCGAGAACCCCACAATCGGATGCGTTAATGCAAACAGGGCCTAGACTCCTAGCCTATTACATGACCGCCATCCAAACCGGCTGAAGATAGCCCGAGCTACCATCTCCCATCGGATAGACCCAGTAACCAAACGCTCCCTGGCATCCATCGGAGTGAGTAGCGACCACATACGGATCAATGCAGTGGCCCTGTGAATAACCTGCAAAAAATGAACATTTGTTGATCTGTTAAAAACCAAATCATTCCTGCACTTCCAGATAGCCCATAGTAATGCACAAACACCCACACGTATATGGCTCGCTGATTCTTTCGCGATTCCATTCAACCACGTCCCAAAAAGCGTGGTGATACTAGTTGGTGGAGTGATGTTAAAGGCTATATGGACCGAACGCCATAAAACTTTAGCCATCGGACAATCGAGAAAGAGGTGTTTGATTGATTCATCCTTGTCACAAAAGCTACATCGCAAAGACCCACCCCAGTTGCGTTTGGCTAGATTATCCTTAGTGAGAATTACTTGTTTATGAACAAACCACATAAACACTTTAATTCGAAGGGGCACTTTGACCTTCCAAATGTGAGCAGACCTAGGGATAGGCACGGAGTTAATTAAATCTAAATACATCGATTTCACTGAAAACATCCCGTTCTTAGTCAATTTCCAATGAATACGGTCAGCCTGTTGAGTCAACTGAACATCCATCAGTCTTCTCACCAAATGGAGCCAGGCTTCCCAACGGTGTCCAACCAGCGCCCTTCGGAATTGGATATTAAGAGGAGTTGACTGTAACACTGATGCAACGTAATCTTCTTTACGTTGAGCAATGTTGTAGAGAGAAGGATATTGGGTGGCTAGGGGCGTCTCTCCCAACCAAGTATCCTCCCAGAATCTTGTGGATCCACCATTGCCAACCAAGAACTGAGTTCTGTTGAAAAAGGCCGACTTTACTTTCATCAGGCCTTTCCAAAAGGGTGAATCGGTCGGTCTAGCTGTCACCTGAGCTAGTGTCTTGGTTGTAAGGTACTTGTTATGTAGAATCTGGGCCCAAGTGGCCTGAGTCTCAGAGAGTAACTTAAACAGCCACTTGCTGAGTAAGCACCTATTTTTAACCTCCAAATTTTCAATTCCGAGACCTCCTTGATCCTTCGGTCTGCAAATAACATCCCATCTAGCCAACCTATACTTGCGCTTCACCTCATCACTCTGCCAAAAGAACCGCGACCGATAAAAATCGAGTCGTTTCCTCACCCCTACTGGGATCAAGAGAAATGACAGAAGAAACATGGGCATACTCGTGAGTACCGAATTAATTAAAATCAATCGGCCCCCGTACGACAAGAGCTTGCCCTTCCAGCAGCTAAGTTTCTTCTCGAAACGGTCTTCTAGACTCTTCCACTCTTTATTAGAGAGTTTCCGATGGTGGATCGGAATGCCAAGGTATGTGAACGGTAACGACCCTACCCCGCATCCAAAAAGCTGCATGTACGCTTCTTGTTCATCTTTGGCTCTTCCAAAGCAAAACAATTCACTCTTATGGAAGTTAATCTTTAACCCCGAGAGTTGCTCAAAAAGGCAAAGCACAAGTTTCATATTTCTCGCCTTAGCCAAGTCATGCTCCATGAAAAGAATCGTGTCATCCGCATACTGTAGAATGGAGAGTCCTCCATCCACTAGATGAGGAACGAGACCACCTACCTGCTCATTCTCCTTTGCTCTACCAATAAGGATTGTTAACATGTCTGCTACAATGTTAAACAAGATAGGAGACATCGGGTCCCCCTGTCTTAAACCCTTGTGAGTCTGGAAGAAATGACCAATATCGTCATTGACTTTTATTCCAACACAGCCTTGTTGAGTGAAGGAGTCCACCTGTTTTCTCCAGGATGCATCAAATCCTTTCATCCTTAAAGCTTGCTGAAGGAACGGCCACTTGACCTTATCATATGCCTTTTCAAAGTCCACCTTGAAAATAACCCCATCAAGTTTTTTCGTGTGGATTTCATGGAGAGTTTCATGCAGGACAACAACCCCTTCCAGGATATTTCTGTCAGGCATGAAAGCCGACTGAGAAGGCTGTACCACACTATGCGCGATCTGCGACAATCTATTTGTTCCTACTTTAGTGAACACCTTAAAGCTAACATTAAGAAGACAGATTGGTCGAAATTGCTCTATTCGATTCGCCTCTGTCTTCTTAGGAAGCAGCGTTATTGTACCAAAATTAAGGTGGAATAGTTGCAGATGTCCATCGAACAGGTCATGGAACATCGCAAGTAAATCATCCTTAATAATATGCCAACACCTTTTATAAAACTCTGCCGGAAAACCATCCGGACCAGGAGCTTTATTATTCTTCATCTGCGAGATCGCATCTAACACCTCTTTCTCCGAGAACGGCGCAGATAAGATTGCATTCTCATCTGACGCCAATTGAGGGACATCCTGAATTCGATTCTCATCCAGAGACACGAAGCTATCATCCGGAGGTCCAAACAGCCTCTTATAATAGTCAGTGATGTAGAGTTTGAGGTTCTCGTGCCCTACAATCGTGCCCTCGTCCTGCTCAAGCTGAAAAATTCTTTTCTTTCGATGTTTACCATTTGCTATCAAGTGAAAGAATTGTGTGTTATCATCCCCTTGGATGACTTCACGCACTTTAGCTCGGAGTGCCCATTTCAATTCTTCCTCTCGCAGCAGCTCTTTCAACCTAGATTCGGCCAAGCCCTTAGCCTCCAAATCAGCAGGCTCAAGGATAGACGACTCCGCCTTAACATCTAGAATTTGAATAAGGTTGATAAGCCTCTCCTTTTCAACCTTATACACACCACTGAGATGTTTAGCCCAACCTCGTAGAAACTGCCGTAAATGCCTAATCTTATTCTGCCACCTGTCTATAGCCGACCTACCGCCTTCACCCTTCGCCCATTCCCGGGCAACCAAGTCTATGAAGCCTTCTCGTTCAAACCATGCTAGCTCGAACGAGAACGTATTCTTATTCCCCGTATATGTTGCCTCTCCCGAATCTACCAAAAGTGGAGTATGGTCCGAAATAGCCCTCGACAAGGCCTGAACGGTAACCAGGGGGAACTTCTGTTCCCACTCCACACTAGCGAGGACACGATCTAACTTCTCATAAGTCGGATTCGGTAGTGAATTGGCCCAGGTGAATTGTCTGCCAGAAAGCTCTATCTCCCGGAGATCCAAGCTCTCAATAATAGCATTAAACATAAACGACCATCTGCCGTCAAAGTTATCGTTATTCTTCTCCTCCCGCCTTCTAATAATGTTGAAATCACCACCCACCAAAAGTGGGAGCTGCTCGTCTCCACAAATCCGAACTAGGTCCGCCAGAAAGTCTGGTTTGAGCTCAGGCTGTGCAGCTCCGTAGACTGCCACCAGAGCCCAGTGAAATCCATCTACTCTGGATCTCACTCGGAATTTTACGGCGAACTCACCCAAAACCACGTTACGCACTTCTAATGACTCCCTTCTTACCCCTAGTAAAATCCCACCGGATCTTCCTCTCGGGGGTAAGCAATGCCAGTCAAAAGCCACCCCTCCAGATAGAGTACCCAGAAACTGGGAGGTGAAGTTATCTCTACCCGTTTCGGAAAGGGCTATGTAGTCAAGCTTGTGTTCAACCGACGCCTCAGCCAAGAACCTACGTTTAGCCAAGTCTTTTAGACCTCTGCTATTCCAGAAAATGCCTCTCATTTTTCATCATGAAATTTCTTGGCGGTCCGAATCCGAACACTCCTCCGTACAGCCGAAACAGGGTATATCTTGCGGTTCCATTTCCGCTTGTGTACCGATTGCTCCTCTGTCCGGTCCGCACAACCCTGCTCGGGTAATTGAGCAACCGCGGAGTCAGCCTGGAGGCACTCCTCTAGGCCATCTCCATTCCCCTCATCCTCCGACTGAGCACTAACTGGATCAAGGTCCGCACAAAAACTATCCAATGCCCTCACCCCTAGAGCAATAAAGTCAGAATTATTTAAAGGCTTAACGGCTGCTAAGTTTGTAATAACCTCGATCGCCCGTTCTGCCTCACGATCAAACAAGTCGTTAACAGATTGAGCAACCTCCTTCCCATTTCCGCCCAACGAAACCCCCAATTGATTTGCATTATTAATAACATCATCAGCAGAAAAATGCAATATCGAATTGGGAATACAGACTGACATACCAGTCGAGTCTTCAATGTCCCGCAGCTTGGCCTGCCGCATTGCACGGCCCATCTGCAGAGCATCCGCATCCGGCTGGTCCTGCAGGCGACTGCTGAGGCGTCGTCCCTCGGTAACGGGATCCGCTATCCCTCCGAAGGCGACGATATCGGCGGTGGAGGGTCCACTCGGATTGGACTCAGAGAGTGCAACATAGAAATCATGTGACACAAGATTGGACTCAGAGAGTGTTGGAAATAACCACGCTGTCTAAGTCCGGGTCGGAGTAGAGTCAATCACGTGTAGTTGTAGGAGTCCTAATCCTAGTTAGCTTTAGGCTGTTTGGTTTAGCTCCTATATATACTTGTACCCCTGTAAGGTTTTGTACTGAACCCAGAAAGAGCAAAGCAATAACAAATCTCAGGACCGATACGGCCCTGTAGCCATCAAGTCGCGTCTTCGTATTGTTTCGCCTACGTGCGCGTATTCGTCTACTCGCCAGAAGCTAACCAAGCTAGTACGTGTAACTAGCACCAAGCAATCCATCCACCTGTGTGTGTGCCTGCTTGCTGTGTACGCGTACGTGCGTATCTCCAGGAAGAAGCCAGCTTGTGTGCACGTGTACGTCGGAAAGTACTCGACGTACGGGATCTGTGCCAACAATTGGTATCTAGAGCTTGGTGTATTGGCGTGATTTTCGGAAAGCAATCGAAGGATCATGTCGAACACAGGCAAGGAGATCGTGACGGCGGCTGTGGCAGCACCGATGCCGATGGTGGGGGTGTCGCAATTCCCCCGCCTGGATCGAGAGGACTACGCACTATGGGCGATGAACATGGAGGTCGCGATGGAGGGGGCTGAGCTCTGGGAAGCTGTCGACCCCGGCGGCGACGAGTATGCGAAGGGCGCGGCGAAGTACCGGACGGATCGTCGGGCGTTAACGGCGATCTACTCCGCCATGCCGAAGGATGTGCTGCAGCACCTCGTCGGAAAGAAATCGGCGAAGGAGGCATGGGAGACCATCAAGATCCTGCACCAGGTCATGACCGTGTCAAGGAAGCACACCTTCAGTCCCTGATGAGAAGCTACGAGTGCCTGAAGATGGATGAAAGTGAGACGGTCGATCAGTTTGCCTCCCGTCTCAAGACCCTCGTCAACGGCATACGCAGCTATGGTTCAACCCTAGAAGAAGTTGCGATCGTGCGACGATTTTTGCGCGCCGCGCCGGCACGCTACATCCAGATCGTCACGTCGATCGAGCAATGTCTCGACCTGAAAACCCTCACGGTTGAGGATCTCGTCGGAAGGTTCAAGGTCCACGATGAGAGAATTGGTCTCAGTTTCGGCTACGCAGAGGTGAGTGAGCACCTGATGCTGACAAAGGCGCAATGGATCGCCTTGACGAAAGAAAAGCAAGGCGGATCCACGAGCAGTGGCAAGAAGAAGGGAAAAGGGAAGCAGCGCTCGGTGAGAAAGAACTTCGCCGACTCGGACGACGAGGATGCGCCTGCACCACCGAGGAGGAAGTTTGACATCAGGAAGGTGAGGTGTCATAGGTGTGGCCTCCTCGGTCACTTCAAGGCTAACTGCGAGGAAGCACCGAAGCAACAGGCGCTCATGGCCGATGAAGGAGACGATGGGGATATGATGCTGATGTGCGAGCTAGTGGACGAGGAGGATTCAGATGATCATGATCAACTGGACACGGGTCCGGTGAGTGCATCCGCGCCAGTAACCCCAGGCAAAGTTGTGGTGCCAGAAGTCCACGACACAAGGCGTGATGGTGTGGTCACGCTAGAACCAGACAAAGTTGTGGCGTCAGAAGACCATGATACAAGGCGTGATGGTGTGATCACGCTAAAACCAGACGAAGTCGTGGTGCCAGAAAACCATGACGCGATGTGTGACGATGTGGTCGCGCTAGAAGAAGGCGAAGACGTGGTGCCAGATGTCCACGACGTACAACATGTTGGTGCGGTCGTACAAGAGACGGGCCAAGACACGCGGCGAATTGCAGTCGGACCAGGCGCTAGTGGTGTTCTGCATGTCACAGCGAGTGGCAAGGCAGCCATCTCGCACGAGCAGGCGGCCGAGGCAAGGTACGTGCACGTCACGTACGCGGCTGACACAGCTTTACAAGCTTGTGTGTGTACGCCCGCAGAGAGGCCGGTTGAAGATGGTGGCACATGTAGCAGTCCGTCTGCAGCATGTTTCCCACAAAGGAGCAAACCACGACGTGATGGCCAGAAGCGGTGCAGCCCAGTAAGCAGCAGGCTTGTAAGCCTAGTTAAAGAAGCAAAAACGCCAGTAACAAGGAATTTGGAAATTCCAGAAGCAAGTGTTTCTTATCCAATAGGGTACGGACGACACATATTGGATCTCTCTCGAGAGGAAGCGCTTCAAATAAATTCGGCGAAGATGAAGAGTAAAGGGCAACGACGTTTGCACATCGAGGAACCGGAAAATTTTGAACACGCAATTATGAAGGAGTGTTGGCGTCGTGCTATGGATGAAGAGTTGGGGTCGATCCGAGACAACGATAAATGGAAACTCGTGGATCTTCCCAACGGACATAATGCCATAGAGCTCAAGTGGGTGTACAAAATCAAGAAGGATGCCGAAGGGAACTTGGTGAAGCATAAAGCAAGGCTCGTGGCTAAAGCAAACGTGCAAGACCAAAGTGTGGACTTCGAAGAAGTGTTCACTCCAGTTACAAAGATGGACTCGGTGAGATTACTTATAGCTCTCGCGGCTCAAGAATCTTGGAGGATACATCATATGGATGTGAACTCCGCGTTTTTGACTGGGGAGTTAGAAGGAGAGTTGTATGTGAAGCAACCACCAGGGTACATAGAAGAAGGAGAGGAACATAAGGTATTGAAGCTACACAAGGCGTTGTACGGGCTACGACAAGCTCCTCAGGCGTGGAGCATCAAGATTGATCGTACATTGATTTCTCTTGGATTTGAGAAAGCCCCACTAGAGCATGCAATGTATAAGCGAGGTAAAGGCAATGATCGTCTCTTAGTGGGCATCTATGTGGATGATCTGTTGATAACTGGAGCAGACCAAGAGGTGATTGCAAACTTCAAGCTACAAATGAAGAAGCTATTCAAGATGACTGATCTAGGGATCTTGAGTTACTACCTTGGGATCGAGGTACATCAAAAGCCAGAAGGGATCACAATATGCCAAGAGGCATATGCAAAGAAGGTACTTGAAAGCTCTGGCATGAAAGATTGTAATCCAAGTCATGTTCCGATGAAGCCTCATCTAATACTAAGCAAGAAAAGTGAAGCACCCGCGGTTGATGCAACGGAGTATAGAAGTGTGGTCCGGAAGTTGAGGTGTCTCACGAATACAAGACCGGACTTGGTCTATTCCGTTGGCATAGTGAGTCGCTTCATGGAAGCACCCACGACGGAACATTGGGCAGCTGTGGAAAATATACTCAGGTACATCAAAGGGACAACAAACTTCGGTTGTGTCTATTTGAGAGAGAAGAAGAAGGAGATGGTGGAGCTACTTGGCTATAGTGATAGTGACATGGAAAAAGATGTGGACGACCGTAAAAGTACCACGGGCGTGGCATATTTCTTGGGAGGAAGCATAGTGATTTGGCTATCACAAAAGCAGAAGGTGGTCGCATTATCATCTCGTGAAGCAGAGTATATTGCAGCTGCAACCGCAGTGTGTGAAGGCGTGTGCCTAGGAAGGCTACTCGGTGACCTCACAGGTAAGGAACCAGAACGAGTGGTGCTGAACATTGACGACAAGTCTACAATCTCTCTATGGAAGAATCCAGTGTGTCATGATAGACACACGCACATCGATACGAGGTATCGATACCTAAGGGAGTGCGTTGGAGAAAGCAAGATTGACGTCAACTACGTTTGCACCGATGATCAGCTTGCAGATATCCTGACCAGATCTTTGGGACGACAGAAGTTCATGAAGATGCGACGAAGGATCGGTGTTCAAGCTGTGAAGTGAGGACATCGTGCTTAGGGGGGTGATTGTTGGAAATAACCACGCTGTCTAAGTCCGGGTCGAATTAGAGTCAATCACGTGTAGTTGTAGGAGTCCTAATCCTAATTAGCTTTAGGCTGTTTGGTTTAGCTCCTATATATACTTGTACCCCTATAAGGTTTTGTACTGAACCCAGAAAAAGCAAAGCAATAACAAATCTCAGGACCGATACGGCCCTGTAGCCATCAAGTCGCGTCTTCGTATTGTTTCGCCTATGTGCGCGTATTCGTCTACTCGCCAGAAGCTAACCAAGCTAGTACGTGTAACTAGCACCAAGCAATCCATCCACCTGTGTGTGTGCCTGCTTGCTGTGTACGCGTACGTGCGTATCTCCAGGAAGAAGCCAGCTTGTGTGCACGTGTACGTCGGAAAGTACTCGACGTACGGGATCTGTGCCAACAATTGGTATCTAGAGCTTGGTGTATTGGCGTGATTTTCGGAAAGCAATCGAAGGATCATGTCGAACACAGGCAAGGAGATCGTGACGGCGGCTGTGGCAGCACCGATGCCGATGGTGGGGGTGTCGCAATTCCCCCGCCTGGATCGAGAGGACTACGCACTATGGGCGATGAACATGGAGGTCGCGATGGAGGGGGCTGAGCTCTGGGAAGCTGTCGACCCCGGCGGCGACGAGTACGCGAAGGGCGCGGCGAAGTACCGGACGGATCGTCGGGCGTTAACGGTGATCTACTCCGCCATGCCGAAGGATGTGCTGCAGCACCTCGTCGGAAAGAAATCGGCGAAGGAGGCATGGGAGACCATCAAGATCCTGCACCAGGGTCATGACCGTGTCAAGGAAGCACACCTTCAGTCCCTGATGAGAAGCTACGAGTGCCTGAAGATGGATGAAAGTGAGACGGTCGATCAGTTTGCCTCCCGTCTCAAGACCCTCGTCAACGGCATACGCAGCTATGGTTCAACCCTAGAAGAAGTTGCGATCGTGCGACGATTTTTGCGCGCCGCGCCGGCACGCTACATCCAGATCGTCACGTCGATCGAGCAATGTCTCGACCTGAAAACCCTCACGGTTGAGGATCTCGTCGGAAGGTTCAAGGTCCACGATGAGAGAATTGGTCTCAGTTTCGGCTACGCAGAGGTGAGTGAGCACCTGATGCTGACAAAGGCGCAATGGATCGCCTTGACGAAAGAAAAGCAAGGCGGATCCACGAGCAGTGGCAAGAAGAAGGGAAAAGGGAAGCAGCGCTCGGTGAGAAAGAACTTCGCCAACTCGGACGACGAGGATGCGCCTGCACCACCGAGGAGGAAGTTTGACATCAGGAAGGTGAGGTGTCATAGGTGTGGCCTCCTCGGTCACTTCAAGGCTAACTGCGAGGAAGCATCGAAGCAACAGGCGCTCATGGCCGATGAAGGAGACGATGGGGATATGATGCTGATGTGCGAGCTAGTGGACGAGGAGGATTCAGATGATCATGATCAACTGGACACGGGTCCGGTGAGTGCATCCGCGCCAGTAACCCCAGGCAAAGTTGTGGTGCCAGAAGTCCACGACACAAGGCGTGATGGTGTGGTCACGCTAGAACCAGACGAAGTTGTGGCGTCAGAAGACCATGATACAAGGCGTGATGGTGTGATCACGCTAAAACCAGACGAAGTCGTGGTGCCAGAAAACCATGACGCGATGTGTGACGATGTGGTCGCGCTAGAAGAAGGCGAAGACGTGGTGCCAGATGTCCACGACGTACAACATGTTGGTGCGGTCGTACAAGAGACGGGCCAAGACACGCAGCGAATTGCAGTCGGACCAGGCGCTAGTGGTGTTCTGCATGTCACAGCGAGTGGCAAGGCAGCCATCTCGCACGAGCAGGCGGCCGAGGCAAGGTACGTGCACGTCACGTACGCGGCTGACACAGCTTTACAAGCTTGTGTGTGTACGCCCGCAGAGAGGCCGGTTGAAGATGGTGGCACATGTAGCAGTCCGTCTGCAGCATGTTTCCCACAAAGGAGCAAACCACGACGTGATGGCCAGAAGCGGTGCAGCCCAGTAAGCAGCAGGCTTGTAAGCCTAGTTAAAGAAGCAAAAACGCCAGTAACAAGGAATTTGGCAATTCCAGAAGCAAGTGTTTCTTATCCAATAGGGTACGGACGACACATATTGGATCTCTCTCGAGAGGAAGCGCTTCAAATAAATTCGGCGAAGATGAAGAGTAAAGGGCAACGATGTTTGCACATCGAGGAACCGGAAAATTTTGAAGACGCAATTATGAAGGAGTGTTGGCGTCGTGCTATGGATGAAGAGTTGGGGTCGATCCGAGACAACGATACATGGAAACTCGTGGATCTTCCCAACGGACATAATGCCATAGAGCTCAAGTGGGTGTACAAAATCAAGAAGGATGCCGAAGGGAACTTGGTGAAGCATAAAGCAAGGCTCGTGGCTAAAGCAAACGTGCAAGACCAAAGTGTGGACTTCGAAGAAGTGTTCACTCCAGTTACAAAGATGGACTCGGTGAGATTACTTATAGCTCTCGCGGCTCAAGAATCTTGGAGGATACATCATATGGATGTGAACTCCGCGTTTTTGACTGGGGAGTTAGAAGGAGAGTTGTATGTGAAGCAACCACCAGGGTACATAGAAGAAGGAGAGGAACATAAGGTATTGAAGCTACACAAGGCGTTGTACGGGCTACGACAAGCTCCTCAGGCGTGGAGCATCAAGCTTGATCGTACATTGATTTCTCTTGGATTTGAGAAAGCCCCACTAGAGCATGCAATGTATAAGCGAGGTAAAGGCAATGATCGTCTCTTAGTGGGCATCTATGTGGATGATCTGTTGATAACTGGAGCAGACCAAGAGGTGATTGCAAACTTCAAGCTACAAATGAAGAAGCTATTCAAGATGACTGATCTAGGGCTCTTGAGTTACTACCTTGGGATCGAGGTACATCAAAAGCCGGAAGGGATCACAATATGCCAAGAGGCATATGCAAAGAAGGTACTTGAAAGCTCTGGCATGAAAGATTGTAATCCAAGTCATGTTCCGATGAAGCCTCATCTCATACTAAGCAAGAAAAGTGAAGCACCCGCGGTTGATGCAACGGAGTATAGAAGTGTGGTCCGGAAGTTGAGGTGTCTCACGAATACAAGACCGGACTTGGTCTATTCCGTTGGCATAGTGAGTCGCTTCATGGAAGCACCCACGACGGAACATTGGGCAGCTGTGGAAAATATACTCAGGTACATCAAAGGGACAACAAACTTCGGTTGTGTCTATTTGAGAGAGAAGAAGAAGGAGATGGTGGAGCTACTTGGCTATAGTGATAGTGACATGGAAAAAGATGTGGACGACCGTAAAAGTACCACGGGCGTGGCATATTTCTTGGGAGGAAGCATAGTGATTTGGCTATCACAAAAGCAGAAGGTGGTCGCATTATCATCTCATGAAGCAGAGTATATTGCAGCTGCAACCGCAGTGTGTGAAGGCGTGTGCCTAGGAAGGCTACTCGATGACCTCACAGGTAAGGAACCAGAACGAGTGGTGCTGAACATTGACGACAAGTCTACAATCTCTCTATGGAAGAATCCAGTGTGTCATGATAGACACACGCACATCGATACGAGGTATCGATACCTAAGGGAGTGCGTTGGAGAAAGCAAGATTGACGTCAACTACGTTTGCACCGATGATCAGCTTGCAGATATCCTGACCAGATCTTTGGGACGACAGAAGTTCATGAAGATGCGACGAAGGATCGGTGTTCAAGCTGTGAAGTGAGGACATCGTGCTTAGGGGGGTGATTGTTGGAAATAACCACGCTGTCTAAGTCCGGGTCGGACTAGAGTCAATCACGTGTAGTTGTAGGAGTCCTAATCCTAGTTAGCTTTAGGCTGTTTGGTTTAGCTCCTATATATACTTGTACCCCTGTAAGGTTTTGTACTGAACCCAGAAAGAGCAAAGCAATAACAAATCTCAGGACCGATACGGCCCTGTAGCCATCAAGTCGCGTCTTCGTATTGTTTCGCCTACGTGCGCGTATTCGTCTACTCGCCAGAAGCTAACCAAGCTAGTACGTGTAACTAGCACCAAGCAATCCATCCACCTGTGTGTGTGCCTGCTTGCTGTGTACGCGTACGTGCGTATCTCCAGGAAGAAGCCAGCTTGTGTGCACGTGTACGTCGGAAAGTACTCGACGTACGGGATCTGTGCCAACAGAGAGATCGAGACACCACTGCAACATGGAACAAAATATGTTCCCCTCATGGTTACTGAAGCCGCAAATCATCTTATACATTTAACTTAACAAATGAGCGTCAAGTTACGTTGTTGACTATGTGTTAATTGTTAATACACACATGGGGCAATCCTTGCTACTAGAAATATGTGTTGGGTGTGCAATTCATGACACAAAGGAAAAACAAACGAGTAGATTAACACTCAAGATATTGCTGCTAGAAATATACATTGATCATCACGAAGTAATAATGGAAGTAAACCCTACCCCTGTGGGACAAGATGGGCCCAACCTTTAAGTAGAAAGCTCCTCCATGCAGTAATCAATCATTGTCCATATTTTTGGTCCTAACTTATTGGTGCCCTCTGTATATAAAACCACCAGGGGGAACACACATAGACCAGATACGTACTGTGAAGAATCAATGTTGAATAGCTATTGAAGTTTTGTTGATATATAGACAGCCTACCAGTTTTGGCATTATGCATTTCATGATCCAATTTCCACTTCCCGATATACCAGCCAGCATGAGGGGTACGGCGGCATAGCTAGGAGTGTGAGGTATTGGAAATCTTCCTACTAGATCCATGGCATCGTCCACATGATACTATCTTCATTCGCTCACGGATGGTTAGATCTTAACAATGAGCGGTATTGTAATTGCATGTTGAATCCAGATATGTGTGGATGTGATTGCTGACTGCCCATAATACAAAACAACACCCGCAGTCATTCAAAATCACGCCATTACACCATCGGTTTCATGCATAACCCACGACAGTGGATGTTCCACTAGTGCAGGACTCCCTAATTAGCATCGTGGCATTGTGCCTGCTAGCAGCGTGTAGGCCATAGCAAGAAGGGCCAGGCAACCAGCGCCAGGATCTCCCCCAGATCCTATAGGGGTGGACCGGCACGATGCACCAAGAGAGGGACATATACAGTATATCATAGAGACATGCTAACTAGAGACTACCATCTTGCACGAACTAAATTCAGATTTTATGTTAAATAAATGCTCATACATAAAACAAGTCGATGTACATGAAGAGAAATGCGTGAAAATCCTGTAGATTTGAGTTTGCAATCTGATTTGTTCAGATAAATGATGACGTATGCTCATTTGGTGAAGGCGCTCAATGCTCGGACAAACCTGGTCTGGCGATGAACGCCGAGTAGCCTCCGGCGATACGAACGCCGGACGAACCTTTCTTTCTCTCACTTGCTCGGACCGAGGTGGAAGAAGGAACACGACACACTGGAATTTTTGGCGACGAACGACATTGCCGCACGAATGGCGCCACGCCAACGAACGGCGCTCGCACGCACGGCCTATTCTTTTCTTCTAAGCACATACTACATTGCAATACACAGGAGGGGGGGGGG
>LR738716.1:2188056-2209122 GCA_902687465.1 Secale cereale
GTTATACTCGAGTGCTCACGCGCCGACGCCACGTCCCACTCTGGCCGCTGCGCGCGATCCGCACTCGCCAGCGCCGCTTGTTTCGCTGGATCGATCGAGGCCCAACAGAAAACATCGAATGAGGGTCTCGTCTCTCCCCAGGGTCGCCCCCGCGCGGCGATAAGGGGGGAACCCTAGCGCCGCCAAGCCCTCGGCTCTCTCTCCCACCTCTCCTGCCCGCCGCCGCCGGGGTGCGCCACCGGGCAAAGCCCGGTTGGCGTCGGCGGCGGCGGGATCTCTCCTCCCCGCAGCGACCGGACCTGGCGCGGGTGGCGTTCGGCGGCGGTTGGCGGCGCGTTGACGACGGGGCGCGCCGGCGAGGGCTCAGGGGGCGACGGGAGGAGCTGCTTCCCCCGGTGGTCGCGTGGGGGGCCGTTCAGGGCGCGCCTATGGTGGCCGTGGTCGATCTGTTTCAGATCTGACCGCCGGTGCCTCGGGCTGTGCGGGGATCTCGGGGCGGCGGCCTCGATCGGTGGAGCGCGGTGCGGCCTGCCTGGCGGGCGGCACCCGCGGGTGCAGATGGGGGCCTTCCACGGCTGCGTGGGCGGCGTGGACGCGGCGGCACTACGGCGGCTCCTCGATGGCCGCCCGGAGTTCCATGGGACGCGTCGTCTCCGACTCGATCTACTCCGCTTCGTGCTGGCTACGGTAGCGACTATGGTCGACGCCAATACTGCCTGGACGGATCTGGCGGGTGGGCATGGATCCGGGGGAAACTCCAGGCCGGCGTGGCGGCCGCACCAAAGTCGACGCCCTCGGCGCCGATTACCTTCCTGGAGGCTTCGGTGTGGATGATACGCCCCCACCTCTGCCATGAGCGCAGGCGAAAGCCTCTGTTCCTCTGTTTGGGCGACGATGGCACTTTGGTGTCGTGTTCCTTCCTGAAGGCGTCGGCCGAGGACTGCTCAGGGTGGTGGAGTTGCTGGTAGTTCAGAGTCGACGCGAGATGGCATGTAGGTGGAGCGGTGTGGCATCAACAGTATCATCGACGGTGGGTCTCGGCGGCATGGTGCAGTGGAGTCTCGGCGTCCGATGCGCGGAGATGGACTCGCGCAGGAGGAGGAAGCTGTCTGGCGTCGTGGTGGCGTCGACGGTAGCTTGACCGTGCAAGGTAGATGCAACAGTACAGCTCTGAAGATGGATTGGTGGCAGGTGGCGGCGGCGGCCTCATACCCGGCAGGCGTCCTGATTGAGGAGTGCGCCGGACTGGTAGGTGCCCCATACCCGGCAGGCGTCCTGGTTGGGACCTCAGGTCTTAGATGTTTAGGTTTGGCTGCGATGTCTGTTTGGTATTAGGCCCAGACTATCAGCGCCCCTTCATCAATTGGATAGGTGTAGCGACAGTTGTTGCTTAGACGGTGGCTTTAGTCTTGCTGTTGTATGACTTTGCAAGGTTTTATGAGAATAATTAATAAAGTGGCCGTATGTATCGCCCAGATGCAGAGGCTGGGGGTCATCCTCCTTTTCTAAAAAAAAACGACGCACGCACACACGCATGCCAAACCATCGCCATGCACACATGCATGCACGCCTGACTAACTAACCTGGAGTCTAACAAACCTACGTGCATGACACACACGA
This sequence comes from Secale cereale, assembly GCA_902687465.1. NCBI lineage: Eukaryota > Viridiplantae > Streptophyta > Magnoliopsida > Poales > Poaceae > Secale > Secale cereale. Next base: position 2,189,677 of record LR738716.1, read on the forward strand.
CCTAATCAATTGACTCAATCATGATTATCCTAACACTCAAATTATCACCAGCCACATTAGGAGTAGCCAATGTGTTCTACTCCTCACAGCCTCTAGAACATGGAGATTCGAACTATCCACTGTGTAAAGCAAACGTATGTCAGATGATAAATACTCTAGCAGTAGGTGGCCATCGTATGAGGATAAATACTCCAGCAATAGGTGACTGATGCCAGACCACTGAAGTTAGTCACTTTTGCCACCTAGCCACAACCCATTAGACTGCGTATAGCAGATCAGCACTTCCAAATTTGAATAGAAAATTCATCTTTTGTATAGCTATTCCAGTTCCGGTTGGATGTAAAAAGTTCTTAGCTAGCTACATGCAGAGGAGTATGTTGGGTGGCACTAATGTCCTAATAGAAATGTGATGCATTGGGAACGCAATACAAGTTCAGTAGCTAGCAAAGTCGAATTAGCTAAACATGGAAACGAGACCTCAATGACATTTTCGTGCCGCTCATGCTGATGCTATGGACAAGTTGAAGTTGTCGGAGAAAATACTTGCCGATTTCAGGAATAGTGATATCCCGTTACAGAATGCTCTCGTGTCAACAGAAGCATCAAACAAATCCGTAGGATGCCAGATTCTCAACAGCGAGACCTCACAGCATCTCCAGTCACGCCCCCAACAGCCCCCCCCCCCCAGGCCACTTTTTCGGCGCCGGCGTCGAAAAAACGGCCCAGTCGCGCCCCCAGGACGCCGAAAATCGCTGGTTCGAACCTTTTTTCCGTCCGGCAGTCACAGGCCGAACCCGGTGCGCTGGGGAGCAGTTGGGGGCTCCGGCGCTAGGAAAAAGCGCGCCTGGCCCACACCGACAGGGGAAAAGTCACGGTTTTCACCCCCGACTCGCCTCCCACTTCTCGCGCCCTCGGCCACCACTAGCTATATCCCGGCGACGGCCGCCGCCCTACTCCGCTAGATAGCCATTCCCCGCCGGAAAATAGCAGCGCTTCGCCGCGGCAGCTCCTCCCACAGCAGGTGGGCGTTTCCGGCCGCGGAGGCGCGGTATAGCGGCGGGTACTAGCCCACCGAGCGCAAGGTGTTCGGCGTTTTGCCTGTCTCGGCGATGGACTCGGATGACGAGGAAGAGCTCGCCGCGCTGCTGGAGGAGAAAGCCGCGACCGACGTCCAGGAAGAAGAGCATCTCATGGTGCTCGCCGCCCTAGCCCAGCTGCTGGCGAACCATGAAAAGCCACGGCGAGGTGGCTCGGCGCCTGGGCGGTTGAAAGCAAAGAACCGGCATCGTCTCGAAGGCTATTGTATGCTCTACTCCGACTACTTCGCCGATGCTCCACTTCACGGCGAGAAAATATTTCGGCGCCGTTATCGGATGGGCCGAAAGCTCTTCCTCAAGATTGTGAATTCCATCCGGGTGTTCGACAACTACTTCAAGTGCAAGATGGATTGCACCGGCGCTCTTGGATTCACCTCCATCCAGAAGTGCACGACAGCGATGAGGATGCTTGCATATGGAGCTCCCGGTGATTCACTCGACGACTATGGGCGCATGGCCGAGTCCACCAGCATAGAGTGTTTCTACAAGTTCTGTCGGACAGTGGTGGCAGTGTTTGGGCCACAATACTTGAGAACACCCAATGCGGAAGACACTGCTCGGATCCTAGCCCAGAATGCAGCAAGAGGATTTCCTGGGATGCTTGGAAGCATCGACTGCATGCATTGGAAATGGAAGAATTGCCCATTTGGTTGGCAGGGGATGTACAAAGGCGCCAAAGGCGGTTGTAGTGTGGTGCTTGAGGCGGTAGCCACGCTCTCCTATTTTTGCCAAGCTCGTTGAGGGTCATTCTCCTCCGATGAACTTCGAGAACAATGGGCACCAATACAACAAGGGGTACTACCTAGCAGATGGCATCTATCCGAGATGGTCGATATTTGTGAAGACGATCTCAAACCCTGCGGCAGGAGGCAAGAACGCCTGGTTTGCGAAAGTTCAGGAGGCTTGCAGGAAGGATGTCGAGCGGGCATTTGGTGTGCTCCAATCTCGATTTGCTGTTGTTCGGTACCCCGCTCAGACCTGGTCCAAAGATCAAATGTGAGAGATTATGACTTGCTGTGTCATCTTGCACAACATGATCATCGAGAGCGAGCAAGAAGACCCAGTGTTTGACACTGAACCATACTACAGGCAGGGTCCTCTAGCCGAAGTTGATCACCAGCTACCGGCAACTTGGACTGCCTATCTCAGTATGCGTCAGGAGATCCGAGATCCACAGGTGCATCATCAACTGCAAAAAGATCTGATTGAGCACCTATGGAGGCTCAAGGGGGACGTCGTGTGATGAAATACGATTTTTATTTGCTGAACTATATAATTTGTATTGTACTATTTTGTTGAAGTATTTGATTTTTCTGAGATGTAATATGTGATAAGAAATAATAGTGTTGATAATTGAACTCCGAGACACGACGAAACCACGCCAAATATGGGCCTATTCTCCCCCATATCGGCCCTTTATTCGCCGAAATGGGGCTGCAAAGTGGGCCAATTTCGGCGCCTGGGGGCGAGCGGGGGGGCGACGACTGGGCGCAAAACCGCCCCCAGCGCCGATTGTATCGCCGGCTTGCCCCCAGGGGGCGATTTTTACGGGTCCTGGAGGGCGAACGGCTGGAGATGCTGTCAATGTTGTGCTTTAGTGTCAGGACCCACGGGCCATCATCACGTACGTAAATTGGGTTGAATAGAGTTCCCTGTCATGTTAAATCTAGCTAGTTTAGTTTTGTACATGGCTCCTCTGTTTCATCTGTTTGTGCCTTTGCCCCGCTTCCTTGGAATTGTGAATTCATCAGTTCGAGAGTGTTTTGCTTCAATTACAGTATATTTTGCATCACAGGTTTACTGAGACCATATTTCCGAAGAGTTAAACTATAGTATTTTTCTTCTGTGCTTCGAGTACATTTTCTTTTGAGTGTAGTTGTCAAAGTAGCAGTGCGACCTAAGCTAGCTTGTTGTTCACTTGAAACATGTAAAAGTATCCTGCAGAAGCCATGAGGAACGGAACATACTGCAACATGTAAAATGAGCTGCTACTAACTGCATGGTCATTGGTCAGTTGGAGATAAGTTGCGGCAGAGACTATCAATCTTCAGGGATCATCCATAAATATTGGCACTGGTGAAGATTGTTCAGATATACAGCAATTATTTGAGGACCCTATGTTTGCTTGTCAAATGCAACAAGTCTTAACTGCCATCCGTCTGAATAGGAAGATAGTGGATTTTCTAGCAAGTGATATATACTCCGATTGCACAGATTTAACAATAAGTTTTTGGTGGTTGTTATTGTGCCATTGTGGTCCTAACTGGGCATATCACATCTATTGGTCTCTGGAGGACCTTTATAAATCATCGATGGGTTTCAGTAGTCAGGGTTAGCTTAGCTGCATCAGAATAGTTTCTCTGCTAGTAGATTGCTAGATGATCTATTATTTTATTTTTTTTGCGGGCTAGATGATCTATTATTCATGGTGTATTTTCATAGCGCCTGGAATGTGTGTAGTAGGATTGGAATGTGACGGGACTCTAGGTGCGCCAGGCAACACTCCCTGCCGTATTCAGGAATAGTGAATCAGTTTGAATCTCGTCGGATTCATGACTCAGTTTATGAATTTGTGAATCAAGAAGTATGTTTAGCACCGTCAAACTCGATTATGGCTCTGGAAAGTTGTCTTATACTGTTCTCCAAGTGCCAATTATATTTGATGGTAACCAGCTTTTAAATCTAGTTGGAAAAGAAAAGGTTACAAATGTTCAAGGTATCCCACAATTTGATGGTGGTACGCTAAAGAGCATGGTGTATCTCCACAAACTTGAGCTAATTAATAACTATAGTAAACTTGGTATTGCCCTGAAATGTTTTTTTTTTTGCGAAAGCCCTGAAATGTTTTTCATTAGTGTTAATTCTCTTGTGCTGAGTGGCTGCGATAGGGACACCATAACCTACAATGTGGAGGGCCTCACTTTGCTCGAGCTTGCGGGCTCGGGCATCTTCCACAACAATTTAGCGCACCTCGCGTCACCGAAGAGCCTGATCATTGGTTGCCGCGGATATATTCTGACACTTCCAACAATGAGTGGGTCTCTTGATTACATTGAAATCACAGGCTGCACCATGATTAGAGGAACGTGAAAAGTGGGAGAAGATTAAGGATGTTCCACAAAAAGTTATTGACAGTCCGTCATTTGAGGACTTTGACCCCGAGAACTTTGAATGTATTTTTGTGACTACTTTAATGCCTACTTTAATGGCCATAAGGCAGCCAGGAGACGACATGATGAGGTCGACCTGAACACAAATAAAAACTATATTTGAAATTGAGGGGAATGGGGAGGGTATGTTAACGGAGTGAATATTCTTTTAACTCGGATTAAGTTTTTTTGGCTTGAGAAATGAATGGGACATAGAATAAGTGACCAAATGCATGGAGTGACACCTATTTCGGTTGCGCAAGATCACACTGGCATTTCTTGATTCTTCTTTTGCTTTGATTCACAACACGCTGCTCGCACAACCCCGTGAACCTCAAATTTGTAAAAGTACAAATTTGTTGGATTTCTCGATTGTCTCATGTGTTTCAACTACAACAAAATATATATAGCCCACCCGCAAAAATAATAATTATATATAGCCCAATAGGATTGGTAGGAAACAGGATGTTGCACACAAAAGTGGGAGCTCTTAGGCTGCGCCTTATGCACCGGCTAGGAGAACTAGCGTCCATTAGTATGCAAAAATGGGCAGGCCAATCTAGCGCCCACAGTTGACGCTTGCAAAATATTACTATTGTTCTTTAAACACTGAATTAAGAAAATCACAAAAACAAATAGTGAATTCAAAAATGTTCACAGATTTTAAAAAATGTTCACTAACTTGAAACTATTTCACGGAACTTTTAAAAGTTCACAAAATTTTAGAAAATTCATTAACTTTTCTAGACAAGTTCATCAATTTGAGAAAAGTTTATCGATTTTGGAAAAAATAACAAATTTGAAAAGGTTCATAAATTTTGAAAATAATCCATCGAGTTGAAAAAGGTTCATCTATTGTGTCAAAAAGTTCATGCACTTGAAAAAAGGTTCAACAATTTTGAAAAATATTCGTGAATTTTCAAAAAAAAAGTTAGTTTGAAATAAGTTCATGCATTTTGGAAAATAGAAATAAAATTAAATAAAATGTAGTAATTAATAAATAGAGAAGGAAGTAAATAAATTAGTAAACAAAGCAAAACACCAAAAAAGGGCAGTAAAGGAAAAATGAAAATCGAAAAAAAAAGAAAAACAATCTGTTGCCTGTTGCACCCATTGATGGGCCGGCCCATTTAAGAGTAGCTTCATCGGTATTTAACAAAAAGCACCTTAACAGGCGCTCAAGGCGCCAAATAGGAAATAGCCACAAAAGTGACATAGGACACCGACACGGGGTGTATCTTTTGGCGGATGGGGTTCATGCCAAATTCGACACCCCGCGCTCCCGTTTCTTTTGGGAAGGAACCGGGATCAAACGCAAGTATCACTTGGTGAAATGGGCGGCCGTATGTAGACCCAAAAAATTTGGTGGCTTAGGCATCACGAACTCTAAGCTCATGAATGTGGCCTTGCTGACCAAGTGGTGGTGGCGCCTTGCCCAGAACGAGACAGGACTCTGGGCTAACATTTTACTGGCTAAATACTTCCCAGACGGTAATTTGTTCAAGGCACAAACCTGCGCCTCGGCGTTTTGGAATGGGATCCAAGCTGTCCGACTGGCCTTCTCATTAGGCGCGCAATTCTGTGTCAACAATGGCAAGTTCATTCGGTTCTGGCTTGATCATTGGTGGGGTCACGAACCTCTTTGGCAGTCCCATCCAGACCTATACCAACTAGCCACGGACACCAATATCATGGTGGCTGACGCTCTTAGAGTACATCCGCCTGCGATTGCCTTTATTAGGAATCTAGGGGTTCAGGAGGCTGCGCGTTGGGATGAGCTGTTGGAGGCCTGGGAGGACCGACAGCTCAACAATGTCGAGGATACCATTGTTTGGAAGCTTTCTTCATCCAAAAAATTCACAGTTATATCCCTCTACGAAAAGTTGTCCGAGGGCAATTCGCTAGACATAGCCAGGGGGCTATGGAAGGCTGGTATCTCGCTAAAAATTAAGATCTTCATGTGGCAAATGTTCCGTAACCGCCTCCCAACTTCTGATAATGTGGCCAAACGCAACGGGCCAGCGGATGGAACGTGTACCACTTGCGGATTAGGGGAAGACACCAATCATGTTTTCTTTGGGTGTGCGTTAGCTAGATTTGCGTGGAGCGCGGTCAGAGACGCCTTTAAACAAAACTGGAACCCACGGTCGAGCAACGACTTACTAACAATACTTACGATGCAAAGAGGGGTCAATGCGCGTATTGTTTGGAGATGCTTTGGGGCACTCATTTGGTCCCTCTGGACGGTCCGGAACAAAATCACGATTAAGCATAAGTTTCCGGCCCACCCGGCAGATATCATTTTCAAATGCCATCTTTTTCTACAGGTGTGGACGCCGTTGGGGAAACCGAGTGACGCACAACTCATTAAGGAGACGATGGAGCAGATCAAGGCGATTATGGTGAAGGCCCGCCACGGCGCGACGACTGCCTAGGGCCTACAGAGCTATCTATCTATATATTGTTGCTTCTGCTCCTATTTTGTTCAAGGGCCCTGCGCTGGTTATGTCTTAGTTTCTCTTGGGCCCCCCTTTTGCGAAGACTTTAGTGATTCCGTTGTATGCTTGGTTCGGTTTGGTTGTAAGACTTATCCGTATGTGGTGGATGTTGCCTATATGGCTTTATTAATTTAAAACCGAACGCCCCTAGCGTCTATGTTCCAAAAAAAAGGACACCGACACGGGCCTCTCGTGGCTAGTGAAATTTCGTAGCTGTCTTGCGACCAACCAAGGGGACTGGTCCAATGAGCATGCTGGTTATGGGTCCAAATTTCGCGCCCTAAAAAAATACTTTCTAAAGTTGATCATTGTCAACTTTAAACAAGTTTACATAGAAAATTATCAACAACTAGAATACATATCAACAGGTGTAAATTAATCATAAATTATATATTTGCAGTGCCGCTCGTTGTGTCTGTGTGGGTGATCACCGGTCACACGGACACAACGAGTGATACTGTGGGACTCGCATCGGGAAGTCGCTGCACACTGAAGTCTGTTGCCGCGCTGGCTTGGATCACCATGTGCAGGCAGCATCCGAGGTAATGGCAAAAGTAGCCTCTTTGCCCAAGAGTTGAACCCATACAGGAAAAGGCCACCTAGATCAGTTAATGGCGGTAGGGGGGCGTGTGGAGGTGTGTCTCCGGCAGATCTATCTTTGCTGGATTTGTTCGGATCTCGTCGTTGTTCGTCTACGTTCTTGTGTCTTCGGTTTGGATCCTTCCGATCTACGTTATTTTTCATCGGCGACGGTTGCTGTTCTGGGGTGCTGGTCCTATGGGGCCTTAGCACGACGACTTCCCGACTGTCTACTACAACAAGGTGTGCCCGACTCCGGCGATGAAGGGGTGATGACGGCGGCGCGCCTTCGGCTCGCTTCAGTGCTTGTAGTCGTCGCTAGGTGGTCTACGGATCTGGATGTAATTTTTATTTCTGGTGTTCGTTGTACTACCATGATTGAAGATGAATAGATTGGAAGTTTTCTCGCAAAAAAAGAAAAAATGGTGGTAGGGGGGAACCGTCGCGGCATGCATCAATGGCGGTGAAATGCAACTGAAGCCAGAGGTGGCCGGATTAAAAAAAGACGAGTCTTTATGGTGTCCCTTAATCAAATTGACCTATGCATTGCAATCTCTATCTTTTTTATCTACCTATATGCATTGGAGTGCTTCTGACGGTCTGGCACATAATTTTGCAGAGAATCGTCTGCATTTTTGATGAATTAACTCACAGTACACAATTAAGTCAAAGCCAAACCGTTATTTTACATTTTTTTTGAAACCCCTCTGACCTTTAGTAATTCAACTGCGGGTCATATTTAAGTCAAACAAATGCTTTTTTAAATTATCTATACCTTTTTAAACGCAACTCCGATTTTAACATGTTATAAATGAATTTTGATTAGAAAAATAAGTGAAATATGAATATGATGTTATTTTTACCTGTTACATATTTTTAAATATTATCTATACTCTTATAAAAAACAGAATTGGTGAGCCTGGGCACCGAAATGTTGCACCCATGAAGTATATACTATGCTCCAAGCATTCAAGACTTATATAATACTCCCTTCTGATTCCTAAATATATGACCTTTGGTAGTTATCAAACTAGCAAGACGTCATATCTATAAGAACGGCGGGTGTACAAGACAAAACGAAAGGGCAAACAATTTACAATGCCCAAACGGCCGAGTCTTACGCGGGTCGCATGCTCTTGAGATCAGGGGCAACGTCTCTCGATCAGGCACACCATGCAAGCGTGCAACGTGCTTGTGGTCCCACACGGGAACGTCTCAGTTCAACTTCCCCAAATTTCCATGAAAAAGTCAATTCAGCAGGTTCATTAGAGCCTCTACAACCAGCGTTGCTAATTCCGCCGCTAGACGCGTCCGGACGCGGGCGTGCATCATCCTGCATTGCTTCGTCAACCTCCTGCTCTAAGCAGAGGACTTGGCGTTGCCTTGTCGAGTTCCTACTCTGAGCAGCACCACATTTTCGCCGGCCAGATCCACCCACCAGAGCTACATGGCATGCAGGCATGAGCTGGCCCGTTGGACCAATCAGTGGGTTTTCTGCCATCGCTCACTTCGATTATGTGACAGCCGTTGATGTAGATAGATAAGGGGCAGTGGGTGAAAAAGTGTTCTGCCAAAGAGCTTCCAAAATATACAAGTACTTTGCGCCCTTCATGTTTTCTTGTTCCCAATGCCTCACGTTCGTAGTCTCCTAGTAGTATATGTACTTAATCTAAACAATTTGTTTTAACAATGTATATGTATGATCCGTGTACTTAGCTTTGGGTAACCCACTCAGTTCAGATCTTGCCTCTATGAGTTTGTGTTGTGACAGCTTGAGATGCTCCACTATATATGGTGTCACACAGATGTTGGAGGAGCATACGTAGGTACATTTCTCCAGTTACCCCGATATCATGGAGAAAATAGGTATTAAAGCACAATCAATGTGTCGAGCTACTCTTTTTCAACAATTAAGGTGGAAACGTGAAGGCCTTCAATTAAGTGGGAATGTATTCGGCTTGCTCTGCTTAAGATGTCCAGTTCTCGTGCCGTTGGTGTGGAGTCATCGTGCTAGAAGGTTCGATTGGTTTCACTCGGGAATGCTACACTACAAATTAGGTTGTTTGTATTTTGCTTTCACTGTAAGCCTGCGTCACTAATTGGGTAGATTAGTTTATTCGATCAGCAATGGCTCCCTCCGGAAGAGAGACTATGGGCAAAGAGCCAGATACTACTAGCACATATATAGGGACAAGGAGCATCCTCCACCTTCCAGTTATTTTCTCTACCTCTATCATCGTCACATCGCACATGTGAGCACAAATGGTCCGTCGGTGATGCTCAAGTCTAGCAGCGGGTAGAGACGATAGCTGATACGTCCACTCAATTAGATGTGTTTGTGTATTGAGCCAACCCAGCTTTTCATGCCCATTATGGACATGTTACGATTCAAAGACTAAGTATTGAAGAGTAATCCTGGTTGCTAGTTTCAGTCTACTAAGAGTTTTTTAGCTGAATAAGTGAGCCGGTAGCGTGCACATGTCCACGTCCGGTTTAGTCGATGTTATTTTCTTCAGTTAGTTCAGTTAGCTGTAGATACGCCGGCAAGACCGTTTCCATGGGATGGCGTGGAACCTCAGCGGTTTTGGCGGCGACGTAGCGGCTCGCGCAAGTTTAGCATCGTGGGATGGCACGATCGGTAGGCTAGGCGTGCGTGGGCGTGATCTCCTTTGTATTCGGCAACCCGTTTGAGCTCTGCATAAATAACAGAAAGACCTGAAAAGCTACAATCAGTTCAGCAGCGCAAAACTCTGTCAGTCTTCTTCCTTGCGATCTCACTTTCCTCCCTCTCTTTCCTTCGGTCGGCCAGAACCTGCAACAGCAAGTATTAGCCATTCCTTCAACCAATATAGTAGCTGGGTGGTAGTCCCGCGTACGACCACCGGCCACCTGCAGGTACATGCGCGCGCAAGAAGAGGGAGGCACTTCAATCTGAGGCCGTTGTGGCCGGGAAGGCATCAGGGCTGCCAGCCATTGTCTTAATAAAATCAGGGCCAGACTTAACTAAATCGGTCATCAGGGTTTTTTGCACACAAAAAAAATGGTTGGTATCAATGAAGAAAAAAATGCACATTATTTTTTCCCCTAACTTTAATGTGAAAGTTTTATGCTATTTACTTTTAAAAAGACTATGGAGTCGCTAGCCGATGACCACACTCTAGATGTCTTCCTCTCTATCGGTGATCAACACTTTGACTGATTACTGAATCCGAATGATGCATGCTTTGTAGGTTGTGTAACAGGTTGGCGCATGTGCTAGCAAATTTTCTTTGGTGACGAAGATTTCCAGCCCAATCTTTTATGACCTGTGATCCTACGTCCCTTGTTCTGGCGATTTGGTCTTAGGGTGACAGACTGGTGTCGTGCCTGTTGAGTATGAAAAACATCAGACTAGTGGCACTGCTCATGCGCTTGTGGCTTTGGGGGGAGTAATGATGAGGTGATGTTGGTGACATATCGCTACTGATTCTTTTGCCCAATTTTAGATCAAACTGAAAGAATGAATGAAAGAAAAAGAAAAACAGTATCCGAGGAAGCCGGTGACATGGCTCAAGGTGAAGGCAGATAGTTCCTTATATTGTGGATAGCTATTTAGATATTGAGTATATCAAGCAAGTATACAATCAACATTGTGAGAAAGGGAGCAAGCTGGAATTTACGAACAAATATGGAGCGGGTTTCGGTGATGCAGTGGCGTCATACAAATAGTTCTTTCCTTCTCCAGAACCTTCATTATCTTTGTGTCTCAGTTTGACAATGCGAAAACAAAATTTCCCACTCATCCGTCATCCGGCCGCACCACCGAGGAGGCGAGGATACCCAACACCGAAAATGACAGAATCAAACTCGGTGCCTCTTATTGTAAAACACTGGCATACTGTTTCACAAGATGTTTTTCCGTCAGGCAACCAAGTACGCAAAGGCATGTCTGGCTTACAAGCTAAAAGCCAAAATCCACCCAAATGTCAAACCCATGTTCCCAATGCATCTCACTCCTATGATTCCTTGGTACACCACATAGCCACCGCTCTGCTGCTAGCTAAGCTAACATCTCTTCTGCATATGACTAGACTAGGCCATAGCCATTCTATAAACCAAATGGAGACGACATACAGAGCTTGAATTTTTAGGTTTGATGATATGTGCTGAGTTTCTAACTATATATGACAACTATGCTATGGGGTTGTTTGTAGGTATCTCTCTTGGAATATAATGGTTTGGTATCAGGCACCCAGAGCAGAAGTATTTATTATACCAGTTCCAGTTTTGTAAAGATTGCACCCTTAACCCCTCATTTCTTGAATTCAGATGTATATGTATATTTACCTTTTAAATGAAATGGTTCAGGCCAGTGTAAGCCCACTGTAGCACCGTCAAAAATAAATAAATTCATTGAGATGATTTGTATAGGTGCCAAGTAAATTTCTTCAGTCAAATACAAAAGGAGTAGCTCTTCTAACAAACCTGAATTGCTTATTTGTCTACAAGAATTGAATTACAAAATGTCAAACCTGAATTGCTTATTTGTCTACAGGATTCATTACAAAATGTCTCTTCTCAATCACTAGGAACTCTCAATTTAGATCGGATCTGGCTTCTCCCCACCATCGCCTTGAGCACACCCCACCACCACAAACACACTACCAGCCTTCCAATATCACTGGCACAACGCACCCCGCCACCAAGGGAGCCCATGTGCCGCCGAGTTGCAAAGGTGCAACACCGCCGTGGGTCCAGCACGTCGCCTCCATGCAGGGACGACAATGCTTAGCCCAGCGGCGTGGGGAAGGAGGGACGATGAGTCCTAGAGGCCAGCGGTGGTAGGTGTATCCCCTCTATCACTCGCGGGAGCGACACGAGGGGAAGGGATGGCTTTTTTCATGTTCGATCGAGTTGTCCTCCTGACTATAGCATGTTATGAAAAAGGGTCTCCCCCCGCCTTAGATTATAAAGCAACATCCAACCGAGACAACCAGCTTGCCGGGGCCGCAACAACAACAAGTCCAAAGGAAAAATGGAGAGAAAGAAAAAGAAACAAATGCCGACGCCGGCAACTCAACTAAGCAAAGATGGCCGACACCTGCTGCACCCTCCGGAGAAGTACCACCGCCCACCAAGCACTCCGAAGCCTCGCGTACCAAGCAACATCTTCATGAAGAAATGCGACGACGATGCCGCTGCTGCCTGGACGAGTGCTAGGGTATCCCACGGTACGCGGCTGGCAGGGGGAAGGGGGTATCAACGACGCCCCTCAGGAAGGTCCGGCAACGCCCACGGGCGCAGCCGCGCCGGAGGCGAACGAGTCGCTAGAGATTTCTACTGCCCCGAAACCACCACCGCCACCCTAGACAATCGGAAGCACACCGCCCAACATGTGCCCACCATCCTGTGCCACCACAGATACCGCACCATCTTCACCGTCTCACTAAGGCCACCAACACGAGGCCTGGAGGTAGTATGAAAATACAACGGGCTTGGTGGCAACCGCAACGCAGCCGACAGGAGGGAGCAACCTCCACCGCCGCGCGGAGCCGACCGGATGTAGCTTTTTTTTGGAGGGGAACCAAGTTTATTCATTCATAAGCCTGAACTGATGGAAATGGCTAGGCCATCCGCATATACACTGCAACATGCATAACAGGACGACACGTGGCATGCCAGGTTCGCCAAGACTCCAATGTCGCCGAGTACATACCATCTGTACCTGGCAAAGATGGACGCATGAGCGGCAGACACATGGCCTCCCGGGTAAGCTGAGATCCCTCGTGTGACGAGATCGTAGAACTTGCGCAGGACGAAGGGTTATGTTGTTCGCTGAGATGCTATGTCAGATGCTCAACAAACGCAAACAACTTTGCGGTGTGTTCCATTTTGTCGAGTTCCAAAGCTCAGCGCACCCACATGTCGCATAACACCAATGCACCCTGCTTTGTCGACGGCATCCTGATTAATATCTACTAAGTTTCTAACGAGCAACTAGAGGGCGCCGTGTGGCACCATTGCCAAGTTTATTGCTCAGGGAATATGTTGTGCCGAGTAAAGAACTCAGTAAAGCCTTTGTTAGCTTTTTAAAATTTCTTTTTCAATTTCCCCTGCAATGAAACACACATATATAGCACATCACATCATAGCCATTCACATACATTTAATCAAGCTCACGAAATCATTATATATGGCCCACAAAAGCATCATAACAAGTTACAAGTAGTCACTAAACCCCAATGTCATCAATTTATGTTACTTGATCCACACAAGCATCATAACAAACAACACCACAATTATGACGAACTGGAGAAAGATTTTGAAGTTCTTCAACCCACTCGACCCAATTTGTCCTGCACCCATGCCTACCTGGAACGAATTAAATCTGATCTGCTAGTCATTGCCTACTCTAGCTCCCGGATTAGATCAGGACTAGTCTGTTAGGCAGTTAGGCTGCTTCTCCCTCTAGTTCTTCCCGTTGTATTCCATGCTAATATTTGTCTTTTTGACACATGGATATCTCGAAGGTGCCACCTTCTTCGAGACTAGGACGGTCCGATCGTTCCAAAGAAAATTCTCGCGCCCGGAAGCATAACGTAGCTACGCGAATGGACGAGTTTCACCAACTTCTTCTTCCTCTTCTAATGCTTTGGTTGTTGGTGAGATCATCGTTACATGCATCTCCATAGGGATCTTAGCCTTGTTTGTGCATGATAATGTATTTTGTTGCATACCATGTTCACCTACATCTATAAGGATTTGTAAGCCATGCGAAAGCACAACCTGGTTTTGACCCCAAGCCGTTTATGACCTCATGCTGCGCAAGGGGCTGCACTGGGGGGTGGGCACCAACCTAATTTTTGTAGCCTTCGGTTGATGTTGTTGTCTGAATCTAAAATGTTTCACATGTTTATTTCATGATCATACAACACCACTCCAGGGAGCCACGATGCAAAGAAGACATAACGGAAAGAAAAAACCATTTCCGAGGGCTCTCTAGGATGTAATTCTCCACTAAATCATCACCATGTATATCCGATGAAGCTTGAGCAGTCCATTGTATGACTATGGGTATGTAGTAGCTATGTGGGAATCTCTCTCTATGTGTTTTATTGCCTTAGATCATAACAGCCATCGTACATGATTATGATCATATTCGCTATTGTGGTGGCGGATCTATTGTTTGCGTGATGAATTCATCCATCTGTTGGTGTGATCTTAATAGGAAAAAAGATATGTAGATACGTACTATATCTCTGACCTTTAGTATAATAGTAGCCAGACTATGATGAGGGAACAATAGAATTAACGGTGTGCATTAGATGGAGTAAACCGGTAGGTGTGATTATCCTAGTGGCAAAAGGGGTAAAATCGCAATTTGTTTTTCTGATTGCAGCATGGCGATGCTACTGCAAAGGCTATCCAGTGCAGTCAATACATGTAGTTGCACTAGAAAGGATACATGCTAGGACCCAAAATTTTCGAGCTAATGTTGCTGCAAATTTAGTTAACCTCTACAGTATTCATGTGACAACAAGTGAATTCCACTTAAGGCTGGTCTCAACGGGAAGGCGAAGTAATACTGCTAGTATCAGAATGACCTGGAATATTAAAAATCCTTGTACCACCATCATAAAATAATCTGGGTTGCCTTCTGTAATGGTTATATCAGCGTAAATATGTTTCTGATCCCAGGCTAATATAATTTGGGTTGCGCTTGGCCATGCATCAAACCATGTTTATTTCCGGACACGATGTCACGGTTACCACACTAGTTCTTAGGCCAAGAGTAATTTTACATGACATTATTACTTACATGATGTAATTTTACAGTATAATAGAACATGACAATATTTCTGGCATGGCATCTTGAAGGCATACCTGATAGTTCGTATGCCGATGCATCAAACAATTGCAATACAGTTTTCGTGTGCCTGATTTTGCAGCCAGACTAGTCCATCTCAGTAATTCTAGCTAGCATGAGGATAGGGGCTACGTTATTAAATGGGCTCATAAGACAATTGCAATTTTTAATTATGTTGCCCCCGGTTTTCATACATTGGCTTAATATTCTTATGTTGGTGATTGAGGGAATCTAGAGGCAGGCTGTATGCTTTTACCCTTTCTTACGTTGACATGGATGTTTTCTTACCACATGGTAGCTACCAATAAGACTTCCCATTATCTATATGTAGGTTTATTTGTGTTGTTGTGCATGCATGCGTGTATGTAGGACACGCTAAAGATGAGTCCATGGGGTGCACCGGCCGGATAAGCTCGTGACGTCAACGTCGGTAGAAGGTCCAAACGCGTGCAGACCATCACCATTTGCTGTCTACGTGCTAGGCCATCTCCAACGATGACCCGCAAAAGTCTCCGTTATATGTCTGTTTTTATGTTCGGACATGATCCGTGTACTTGATGCCGGAGTGAGCCATCTAATGCTAATCACAAAGTATCCGGTTGGGACGAGAAAAAGTAAGTGGTGACCATGCATGTGGTGGGCTGTTTGTGGTGCAGTGTCCAGTTGGGAGGAGAGAGAGAGGGGAGAGGAGGGCCATGCATGTGAAGAGTGAGAAAAGAAAGGAGGATCACGCCGAGGCTTTTGGTTAATCCAACCACTAATTAATGTGATCAACGGCTCAGATCTACTACATACTCTTACCTCTCATATGAAAAGAGGGGGTAAGAAGGACCATGCTAAAACTGCTCTTGTTTTATATGTATATCGAGATTGTGAGTTCAGGGCAGAAAATAAAGAAATACATGCATGGATACTATCCATGTTGGGTCCATGGATTGCCACGTTTTCAGCAGATTGCGTAGTCAAATAATCAAAGCTTTTGTTAACTCTGGTATAGATGAGAACTACTAGAGTCAAATATAACTCTTATACTATCTGATTAATTAATCAAAGAAAGAAAAATCCACACACGTAAAATAAAATGGTGTAGGAATTAAATACTACTTAATTAATTCTCATCTAGATGTGAGCCGGTCACATCCAAAAGTATTCACTCCATACACATGAGTGTACCATGTACTCCCTTCGTCCTTGAAAGAGTGTACTTCCAAGTTTGTTAGAAAGTATTTTATATTTGACTGTAATTATTCAATAATCGACAAAAAATTTATGCCATCAAATTAGTAGAATTGGATTCATGCATGATAAAACTAATTTTCATTATATACCTATTTGGTTTCACAAACATTGATATATTTTTGTACGAACTCGGTCAAGCTTTTGAAATAGTGATACTACAACTCTGGAAGTACACTCCTTCAAGGATGGAGGGAGTACATTGCAATGGTATTTGAATCTCGACGAATTAATCTCTGCTAAAATATAATAGTACACCCAACTAAAATACTAAATTGCACTAGCTAGGTTACCTAGGTAACATCGGTCTAATTAACTTGCATTTCTCATTTAATGTGTCGGTCGCTTGACCTGACTAGAGCTATCATCACTTGAGAGAATATATAAACATAGAATGTGACTCACATGTGGCCCTTTACTTTAATTAGATGTTAACTTCTTGATCGATTCCTGATTATATACTGGTGCTCAAAGTCCAATGTTTCATATGTAACAGAAATCGACACGTATCAATACTTCAAATTAACTAACAGAATCACACCATCAAGACAAGTTTATCGACTTGTTGCAAGGCATTAACTAATCCGGTTATGGCGTTAAGAGAAACATATTGACTTCTTCCAAATGGATTAACAAGCTCTAGTTTTTTGTCGATTAGTGTTGTGATAGAAACACGGGGCAAGTGAACGAAAGGGCACACGGATAGTACTCCTATGCACAGAACTTTTCCTAAAGAGCACGAGATGATAAGTCCGTCCTCCGTCCGGGAGAGAGTCTCAGTAGAAGCCCACTTCCTCTTCTTAGGGATCATCACCATCTCCCATGGAAATCTGAAGATCAGTGACTCGGGAAGCTAGGGGGAGGGGGACTTGGGGGCTCACCATCTCCCCGGATGACATGGGCACCATGCAATCATGAGAAGGATGAAAACACCGATGTGAGCACTAGATCCGTAATCGCAAGCCATCAACCCTGACTACCGCATCGGCGTTGCACACAGCTCCGGAGTGCAATTAGCTTCCACCTCGCCAGTGTCCAGAGTTTACATGGGATGGCCAAAGGCCTTAGATCCCCCATGAGTCATCGTGGAACAACCCGCTCAGTTGAGCCTTCACTTCACTATGTCTCGGCCCAATAACTTGGAGTCATGAAGATATAGCATCCATTTTGTCAATACTGAGTAATTATGGATAATAAATAATTAAATAGCCAACACTCGCATCCACCAACCTTTATAGTTGGGCGTCCAAAGGCCAAATGTTTTCATATTACAAACCAAGAAAGACTACAAACAGATATCTTCGGCGTAGGTGTAAGACCTAAAACACTCATGATTCTCTCCAACAAAGTAATCGTTGTCACAAGCTTGCTTCTCCTCTTCATATGGTGCCTCTGGAATTTGAATGGGCAAGGATGAGTACAGAAGTACTCAACAAGTCACTAAGGAATTGTTCCTACACAACAACATGAAGTGGTATCAAAGGGGATTGGGGCATTGCTACATTTTGTGGATGCACATAACTAAAAAATTATCCTCTCAATTATAATCATTTTAAAACTAATTCTAATTATATTTACCCATAGGGTTTCTTATAAACCTATTATGGTTATTCCCATGGCAACTATTGTCAACTTTCATCATATTCAAATATTTTTATTGAATCATACATCATTCAAGCTCAACTTCATTAAATGGAAACATGATGTCTATGGACATTATTTATCTTAGCTCTACAGAGTGGACAAACTTTACCCGCAAGATAAATATACCAAAACACTGAAAACCTGACATAATATTGGTTGGGAAAACAACTTTCAAATTGGTCGAAGCACAATATTTTTCTATAGAAGATAGATAGTGATCTAGAGATGTTAGTTTGATATGGAACCGCCCTACAGTTGACTCTCCAAAACATTACTATGAGGGGATCTAAGAAAAAATGTCCTCAAGCACCTTATCTACAACCTCTCTATAAGTTGACCTCATCCGGGTGAAGGTGCGATGATTTAGCTCCTTCCAGACATGTTGTCCTGCATGATAGGCATCTTGGTTTGAATGCCGATCCCATGGTTGACTGAATTCCAGATCACACAGGGTAACGTAGAGTCCTTGCACAGGTGGGATACCAGTTTTGTGCGGGGAAGGCAAAGCTAGTGTGCACATCAGGTTGTAGGGCTATCCGTGGGTTGACATATTTTCGGCGTTTGCAACCCAAAAAAAATCCAGCGTGCCCGGTATAAGCACTTAACTGAATCGTGTACAACCGTATGCTATGTGGTTCCCGGCCAATGTATATCTCATAAAATAGTAATACCCAACTAAACATTATAGCTAGGTGACAACGATATATTTAACTTGCATTTTTTATCTAATGAGACGATCACTTGACCTGAGTAAATCTATCATCACTTGGACGTGAGTGATGACGGCCACATGACTGGTGTTGTTTGTTGGGCAGCTGATGAAGATAGGCTGGACATTGGTCCCAGACGCAAAGAGTGACTCACCACGACTAGGAGCAGGATATCTTGGCAAAGAGTGGCTCGAAGAAGGACTAAAGTGGGAGGAGCTCGAATGGATTATAAGGGGTTTTATACTTTCCTTCTCGGTGGGGTCAAACCAGTCTCCTTTGCCCTGGAATGTGTTGCTCCTCTCCTTCAGCATCACCAGCCGGCGTCGGATGATGTCTTTGGCATCATATGGCCAGTAGGCCCTTGGGTCCTTAGGTTGGTCATGGTGTGGTTCATTGCCGGCTGGGGAAGAGTGCCCCAGTCCGCCGAAGGGTTTGCTTCAACATTTCATAACTCTCGTGCAATAACTTCATGCTGCGCGAGTGACGATGTGCTTGCTGGGTGCGCATGACTGCTAAGGGAGGATGTGGTGAAACGACACCATCATGTCAGGTCTGGGCATTAAGTAGCAAGTACACATGACAAATCACATCTCCCTTGGTGGTTTCCTTGGTTTGAAGATGTAGCGAAAGAACCCAAGATTGGGGCAGCGAGAAAGAGCTAGCCACTTAAGCCTGGAGAAGCCCCCC